>OZ004600.1:109601850-110201850 GCA_963924605.1 Malthinus seriepunctatus | reverse complement strand
AAATGGTGACTTGCCATCTACTACTAAAGCCACCGGTGCTGTTATACAGTTACCTTCTTTGGTCCCTTAAAGGTAGGCAATATTGAAACAATTTTGCAAATCGACTTGTTTAGGACGAAGGCCCTATATTTTGGCTGTATAATGCCGTTTTGAAATTTTTATAATAATAATTACCGGCCAAGTTATAAGGGAAAAACCACAAAATGGGACAATCATTCTATTGGTCGCCATTTTGAATAAAAAAAATTAGATTTTTTTTCAATTGGAGCTCACATGTCAATAAAGTTACTTCTCAGTTTAGGTAGGGGGGTGTTATTGATGGTTGAACCCACAATTCGTGCTAAACGTATAGCCGGGGTGGCCAAAAGATATGCACGTGACTGTACTATCTTATAGTCAAGTAGAAATGAATTTGGCCCAAATTTGCAAATATGCGTCCAAAATAACCATCTTATTTTTCTGTCTGTCGCATTTTCTCCTATAGGCAACGGTTGCCAATGCTCGTTCCTGATGTTTTATGTACTAAGTATTGCAAACATTATATAACGAACAGACAGATAGACAGTTGCATAATGTATAATTCTGGACATTGTTATAAAGTTTGTCCTCTATTCTCTCATTGGGTCGCAGCATACCTGTGTAATAATTTAAATTGTTTGACATAAACGTTTATGCAACCCAAAATACTCGAAACTTGGTCAACCATCAATTAAAATGAAAACTTTAAAGTTTGTAATTTTTAATGGCATCAAAAATTAAAGAAAATAAAGAAAAGTTACTGAAAACAGTAAAATCGAATGTTTGATCAATAAAATCATATTACGAGTAGCAAACGAGAGGTAATTTCTAATGAAAACTGAAAGGCTTTATTATTTAAACAACCAACGATGAAAGTGAAACTAATTAACCCTAGAATACTACCGTGGGGTCGCCGGCACCGGCATTAATTCGCCGACATTAATTCGTCTTAACCCGGCATCCGACACGTGGGGTGTGACAAACCCCAGCGCTCGAAAACTGCATAGCAAACATTTAAATATCGCTCCAATCGACTACAGGGTCTCAATAGCTTTTAAAAACATATTATTCTACATATTAAAGCAAACGCCGCAGTCAAAAAATTGAGATTGTGGCAGTAGCACTGTTTCAAAACCGAGTTGGGTTTGTCACACCCCACTTGTCGGAACTCGTGAGTTTTTTTTTCTTTATGTTTTGGGTGAAAATCCCAAACCACTCCCCAAAAAGAGAAGGTCTAATCAACACGAGAGGATTTCATAATGTCCTTGGACTCAAAATTGAAAAATTAAGTGCGTTTGTGAAGTTTTTGACGCATTTTTATATATCTGTCTCTCTCACTCACATGGCAAAATTGTATTAACTTTAACAACTAATAACTTTTTTGCTATTGGATTAAATTACATGCGGGTTTTTTTATTGAAAAATATAGAATTGCCTTTTTAATTTTGTGTTTTTTTAAATTATTTGTATGTTTCAAACATTTTTTATAAAATAAATAGTTAACTGCTTTGTTTCTTAGCGAAAAAAACACGTTGTAATTTGTAATTTATGTTATGAAGCCAAAGTAAAGTCTTTTTTGCAAAAATTTTTTTTTACTGATTAATATAATGTACGGGAAAGACGCAATGAAAAGGACACTTTTTTTCAAATAGCTCTATTTTCTGAACAAAACATAATAGACTAGGCGCAAAAGTTAAAGTATTTTATGCAAGCGGCATTTTATATAACATTTTGGTAACCGATGTTTTCCCAGTATTTCAACCCTGCTGAATACGAAAATTGCGGTTATCAACGCGAAATCTTAACCGGAAGCGTGATATTCAAGATGACACCCAAGATGTCAGCTTTGTTATTTTCGATGGAATCCTTATGGACAATTAAGACAAATATTTTTATTGGTTCGGATAGATAATTTTATGCCCTACAATTTTTATTAGAAGTAAAATTATCTTCAGATCACTCCTAAAAGAGCTAGAGTCGATAAAAGCACCAGTGTTGTATAAACCGTCTTAATACATAAAGCAGTATATGGAAGCATCTTGGTGAGTACAGCGAGGTAGCTTACCCAGTATCCAGCTAGGATGTATCTGTTAAAACATGATCAGAGCAAATCAAGTCCACAAAAGTCGATCATAAAGAGGATATTGCGTCTTCTGTTTTGACAACACACGGTGCTTCTCCCGACTCTCTAGACCCTTAAAGAGTGATTTTACTGTAATTTTTTGTAGACCATAAAATTATCTATCCGAGCTAACAAAAATATTTGTCTTAATTGCCATAATAATTAATCCATCAAAATAAATAAAAAGAGCAAACATGTATATTACGACGATTTTTACGCACACGATGTCTTTAGCTGGCTTTCGCTCCTTAATAAGCAATCTTACGGTACTTTTACATTTAATAATAATTGTAGAGAACCTTGTATATCTAATTCAATCAAAACAGTTGTCCAAGTTTCAATAATAATTCTTCCATCCAAATAAATCCTAATTAATAAAGCAGACAACCTAGTCGCCATCTTGAATATCGCGCTTCCGGTTTAAATTTCATTGTGGGTAACCGCAATTTTTGGATTCAGGGGGTCGAAATATTGGGAAAACATCGGTTACCAATATGTTATATGAAATTCCTCTAGCATTTCGATACTGGGATTTTGTTCCAATTTCACGGTGCTTCTTCCGACTGTAGCTTCTTAAGGAGTGATCTGAAGATAGTTATACCTCTAATAAAAATTGTAGAGTATAAAATTATCTATCCAAACCAATAAAAATATTTGTCTTAATTGTTCATAATGATTCCATCAAAAATAACAAAGCTGACATCTTGGGTGTCATCTTGAATATCACGCTTCCGGTTAAGATTTCGCTTTCATAACCGCAATTTTCGTATTCAGCAGGGTTGAAATACTGGGAAAACATCGGTTACCAAAATGTTATATGAAATGCCGCTTGAATGGTTAAGAATACGTTTTTTCCGATAACAGTCCTAGTCTATAAGTTCTAATAAATACTTGGTAACGTAACAAAACAATTATTCATAATATCATATCAAGCAGAAAAACTAAGTTTTTCATCAAAACTGAAAAGTTGTAAGCTTTTAAAGTAAAATCGGGAAATGTCCTTTTCATAGCACCCTGCGCATTGAAACGGACACATGGGGTTATGAAACGGACATTCTTTAGTTTTGCGACATTGGCACAAAAAAGTTGAAGAAACTTAATATCATTGATTTGTAGATTCATTTACAAACTTGTTCAAAAAGAAAAATTTTAAAAAATAAGCTATAATAATTAATAATAACAAAATAAACAATCTAGAATATTTAAAAAAATTTTTTTGCATAAAAAGCTTAAATTTCCTTTGTGGCCTTAATTTACGTGTGCAGAACACGTCTGATCTGAAAGCAATAGAAATATTTTTTATTTTTGAAACATCTATTTCCAATGTATTAAAAATTTCTATCTTTTACACGCTTTAAAACTAACGTCCGTTTCAATGTGCCACGAACTGTCCGTTTCATGACACCGAGACATTTTTTAAGAATATTTGTTCCAAACTAAAATGCAAAAACCAAATTTGTTTTTAATAGTTGTCCATATAAATAGATACCTTGATATACGATTTGCCATAAAAGTAAGTAAAATAAGTAAATACATCCCTATCTTGAAGCTTCCAAAACTTGCAACAATATTTACTTTGTATATGAATAAAAAACAAAACACTCTACTTCCGGTGTATTAAACGAGAGGACTATGTCCACGTCATAGTTTGTTTATAAGTATATTAAGTTACATATACTAAAATTTCAAACTTAAATGCTTTTTGGTTTTCAAGATACTGATACTGTCCGTTTCATAACGCGTCCTTTTCATAGCGCTTTCCCCCTACCTGACGATATAAAATACTTAAGACTTTCCAAAAAAATTGACCATAGATATACGAAACGGTTATTTTAAGTTTTGGGTTTGTCACACCCCACCTGTCGGAACTCGTGACAAATGTTCACCTGTCGGATGCCGGGTTAAACATGCACCAATGCCAAAAAGGCATTGGCATGTCACTTCACTCTTGAGTATTTAGTATCAGTTTACACACCTGTAGTTTGGTTGCATTAAATATTTATTTATACAGGGTGTAACTACTCGACTCATCCAAAGATATAGGAGTTGTAGATCTCGAAAAAACTAACATTTTTTTTATTTCGCAATTTTGAATTTGGAGCCTCCTATTCCAGATACAGTCGATATTAGTTTTTTTGTTTTTCTTTTCCAGTTTTTTTATTTTTAAGTTCTTAAAAAAATGAAAGCTGTTTTGAAATCCTTGTAAATTTCTATAAAACTTTTGTATTTACATCTACCTTCTATCTTCATTAATACCAATATGGCGCCCAATTGAAAACTTTGACCTTGAAAATTTCAAAAATCACACGGTGGATTTTCTAAAAAAGAATATGCGCTTATTCTAATCATCAAGATCTACATTTTTAGTCAAAAAAGTTACTAGAAATTTTTTATAGTTTAGGAGCTACAGAAGATTGTTTGTCAATTTATGTCAATAAATTCTTGAAGAGTAGACAGTTCCATATTTACAAAAAATAGTTTTTATTAATAATTAATAAAAATCACTTTCGAATAACAATAATTAATTAATTAATTCAATTATTATCAAAACTGACAAGGAAAAACCAAAGAGGAACGGAAAAACAGAAACAGCACTCTTTTAGAATTTGATCGTTTAAATTCAATCTCCTGTAGCTCCTAAACTATAAAAAATTTCTAGTAGTTTTTTTAACTTAAAATGTAGATCTTCATGAGTAGAATAAGCGCATATTCTTTTTTAGAAAATTCACCGTGCGATTTTTGAAATTTTCAAGGTCAAAGTTTTAAATTGGCCGCCATTTTGATATTAATGAAGATAGAAGATTGAGCTACATACAAAAGTTTTAGAGAAATTTACGAGGATTTCAAAACAATTTTTATTTTTTTTTAAAACTTAAAACTAAATAAACTGGAGTAGAAAAACAAAAAAACTTATATCGACTGTATCTCGAATAGGAGGCTCCAAATTCAAAATGGCGAAATAAAAAAAATGTTAGTTTTTTCGAGATCTAAAACTCCTATATCTTTGGATGAGTCGAGTAGTTACACCCTGTATAATTTGATATTAGTGTCATAGAGTTGCACAGTGGAATTTTTATTTGTTCTTCTCTAACACCTTGTATATATTTTTACTTCGAAATAAGCAATTTTGTTTACATATATAGAGTTTACAATATGATTACAACAAATTTTTATTAATTTACTATATATTTTTTAAACTTTTACTGAGTACCGAAAATAGTATTTTTTACAACATGAGATGAAACATACGTTTTTTTCGTGAGATAGAATTTAATTCACAAGCCCCGTAGGGGCGAGTGAATTAATCTTTCGAACGAAAAAAACGGATTTCATCTCGAGTCGTAAATGCTATTTTTTCTACGACGATAATTAGTACATTTTAAAAAAATAATTCTTTTTACTAAAATGTGAACCGACCACAAAAAAACTGGTTTCACCTCATGTTGTAAATAACATCTGCTTGTAATAACACTTTTTCTCACTAGAGACGAAAATGCTATTTTCGTAACGAGTAAGTGATGACGAAATGCTTAGTTTCACATATGGGAGTAGAAAAATATTTTTTTTAAGGTTAATTTCTCTATATTTTATTTTATTTTCTAAGGTCCTTTATTTCCAATTTTTGTCTGCAATTTTTTTTATTGTATTAGTAAAGTACACGAAATGTATAAAAAAAATTAATAATTGCATTATCGATTATATTGGCGTAAACATCATTATTTAAACTTGGGTCGCCGGCGACCCCACGGAGTGATATACGCACAATTTTTTCACGGTGTGGTTCTAGGGTTAAAATTAAATTTGATATTATACTGAAAAAGCCTTTTATACGTATAGGCACCTACTTATTAAAGAAATTAAATTTTACTTAATTTTTCTCAATTTTTCTTGTTGGCTGTAAATGAAATTCACTGCAAATTAGTTTTGAAAGTAACAAGCTGAAAACGAAGGCATTAAATGCTGATTTATGTTCAGATGTGCAGTAAACGAAATGTCGAGAATTATATGGAACAACTAAATGGCTTTCAAAAACTATTTTTATTCGACTTAAATAAACTTATTGTTTCGTGCCATACAAATAATGGTTTTCTACTATTTATCGACTTGGGAAATTCTACACGTTTAGTGCCTGAATTATAGACCATAGAATTTTTTAATTACTGTTAATTACACCCTAACCCTCAATTTATAATTAATATTTTTTTAGGTGGTCATAACGTTTCTGAATTAAATTTAGGATAATTTTTTTAAATTCTACACTTAACACTCTACTCGTGCATTATTGTTCGACATTACCAACATGAAAGCGTATAAAAAGCTCATAATAAGTAAGCATTGTACTAAACTTATAATTTTACGCGAAAAATATTGGCTTTCAGAGCATGATTTTTTAATTTTTATTCGAATATTAAAAACACATGTTGGTCATAAAAACTTCAATTATTATATCTTAAAAATGCTGACTTTAGAACAATTTATTATTTATTATTTGCAGTTGGTACTTAATTATGTCATGACATTGTTCAACTTCACTTAGAAACCCATATTCCTGGCTGTTAGCGGTTTTCAATGAAACTAAAGCTCTATTTAATTACAATGATTTTGAGTTAATTTAGACTCTATTCTTATCTCACACTTCAATTAGAAATTACAATACATTTCAAATTGTTAATTACAAATAATAAATTATTAGTGGTTGTACTTTTTTATATTGGAGAAACAAAGTAAAATTTCCCTTCTGGAGCTTTTGCAAAAGATTTTCATAAAAATATAATTTATTACAATTATTATAAGTGTGGCCACCCATTTAACTCGAGTTTTATAGCTTTTTTGCACCTTTATCTCGACACAAACTTGACGAAAATTTAGTGTCGAGTCTAGATAAAAGACACGACCGTCGGGCCAGTGCTAAAAAATTAGATCGACCCGCAAACTTTCAAGTATAGAGGGAGCATAAATGAACTCATTTATATTTAATTCGGCCATTTTAGTAGATACGCGTATAACGGGTTGACTATTTACAACGCTTAGGAACAAACAATATGTAGATAGAGGGAGCAAACATCAATTAATTTATATTTAATACGGCCATTTTAGTAGCTGAATAGCTGACTAACATTCATTACGGACTGGAATTTTTAGATCCAACATCTTCAAAGGTAACTCTTTTAGAACATTACTTGTAGAACAACACCATAATGTGCAAATAAAGCTGAATGTTCGATCTTAACTGATTTTGTCGCCCAGTCTCCCTAATAGTGAGTGGAGATCTAAACCTGATGGTGTTTAGCTAAAAATGATTGCGCCGCCCTAAAACTGACTCTTGCGATCTAAAATTGATTATCTAACTAAACACGAGTGTCGACCTAAAACTAATTTTGTCGACCTAAAACAGATGAGTCGATCTAAAACTGCATATGTCTTGATATACCTTGATTCAATATGTCGATCTAATATTGATAGCGTCGACGTAAATCTGTCTGTGTCGACCTAAAAGTGATTGTCGACCTAAACTGATTATCGACCTAAAACTGATTGCATCGACCTAAAACTGACTCTGTCGATCTAAAACTGATTGTCGAACTAAAAATGAGTGTCGACCTAAAACAGAGTTTCGACCTAAAGCTGATTTTGTCGACGTAAAACTGATGAGTCGATCTAAAATTGAATATTAGGTTTAGTTTTGAATGGATAGAAAAAAATCGAGTTAAAATTTCAGCTCGATATTTTAACGTTTAGAGGTGTCGAAAGAGTCATCTGTTTTCCCATTTAAATAACATGCGAAACTTAAAAGTTTTTGGTTTTGAATTTTTTGCAAAATCACAAGTACATGACATGTAATATTAGTTTCGAATTTATAAATTTGTAGTCTAAGGATACCTCTTACTTAAGTAGTAGAAAAGCTAACATTCATTGCCCAGTGGAATTTTTTTAAATTTGCATGTTTGATCAAAAACTGTCAATGTGGATGCAACATTTTAAACAATTCTTTTACAACATTACGTGTAGCAAACTCTCTGAGTGTCTATCTATCTCTAGCAGTGTCCACCTAAAACTGACGGTTTTTAGCTAAAACTCATTGCATCGACCTAATACTGTCTGTGTCGACTTAAAACTAATTGTCGACCTAAAACAGAGTGTCGACCTAAAACTGATTTTATCGACGTAAAACTAAAAATTCGATCTAAAACTGCCTGTGTCGACCCAAAACTTATTGTCGACCTAAAACTGATTGTCGACCTAAAACTGATGCGTCGATCTACAACTGAATACTAAGGTTAGTTTCGAAAGGATAGAAAAAAATCGTGTAAAATTTTCAGCTCCATATCTTAACGTTTAGAGGTGCTGCACGAGCCATCTATTTTTAGCCATCCAATTTGTAGTCTAATGGGGGTTTTTGCACCGTTTACATATTAACCCCGCAGAGCATACGTTAGGCTTTTAAAGCCCATGCATAAACTAAAATCGGTGCAAAAGGTCCATAAGTAGAAGGTAGTTTTGTATAAAATTTATTCGTTAGTTGTTTGATTTATACTACAGTAGATGAAGGAGCAGAGGTTTTTGACAACTTATCGCCAAATACACTATCTGTCAGTTAATTTATGTAAACGGTGCAAACGCGCATAAGGATATATATATCTTACTATAAAAGTTTTTTCGGACCTACAACTTCAATTTTTAATGTTTTTAGGTCTTCGAAAAAATTCGAAAGTAGTTGAATGGCTGACTAACATTCATTACCCAGTGGATTTTTTTTTAAATTTGCAATTTTGATCTAAAACGTTCAATGTGCATGCAACATTTTAAAAGGCAACTCTTTTACAACATTACGTGTAGCAAAATTACCTGTAACAACTGATTTTGTCGCCCCAAAACTGAGTGTCTATCTAATAAGCAGTGTCCACCTAAAACTGACGGTGTTTAGCTAAAACTCATTGCGTCGACCTAATACTGTCTGTGTCGACTTAAAACTAATTGTCGACCTAAAACAGAGTGTCGACCTAAAACTGATTTTATCGACGTAAAACTAAAAATTCGATCTAAAACTGCCTGTGTCGACCCAAAACTTATTGTCGACCTAAAACTGATTGTCGACCTAAAACTGATGCGTCGAACTACAACTGAATACCTACTAAGATTAGTTTCGAAAGGATAGAAAATAATCGTGTAAAATTTTCAGCTCCATATCTTAACGTTTAGAGGTGCTGCACGAGCCATCTATTTTTAGCCATCCAATTTGTAGTCTAATGTGGGTTTTTGCACCGTTTACATATTAACCCCGCAGAGCATACGTTAGGCTTTTAAAGCCCATGCATAAACTAAAATCGGTGCAAAAGGTCCATAAGTAGAAGGTAGTTTTGTACAAAATTTATTCGTTAGTTGTTTGATTTATACTACAGTAGATGAAGGAGCAGAGGTTTTTGACAACTTATCGCCAAATACACTATCTGTCAGTTAATTTATGTAAACGGTGCAAACGCGCATAAGGTTATATATATCTTACTATAAAAATTTTTTCGGACCTACAACTTCAATTTTTAATGTTTTTAGGTCTTCGAAAAAATTCGAAAGTAGTTGAATGGCTGACTAACATTCATTACCCAGTGGATTTTTTTTTAAATTTGCAATTTTGATCTAAAACTCTCAATGTGCAAGCAACATTTTAAAAGGCAACTCTTTTACAACATTACGTGTAGCAAAATTACCTGTAACAACTGATTTTGTCTCCCCAAAACTGAGTGTCTATCTAATAAGCAGTGTCCACCTAAAACTGACGGTGTTTAGCTAAAACTCATTGCGTCGACCTAATACTGTCTATGTCGACTTAAAACTAATTGTCGACCTAAAACAGAGTGTCGACCTAAAACTGATTTTATCGACGTAAAACTAAAAATTCGATCTAAAACTGCCTGTGTCGACCCAAAACTTATTGTCGACCTAAAACTGATTGTCGACCTAAAACTGATGCGTCGATCTACAACTGAATACTAAGGTTAGTTTCGAAAGGATAGAAAAAAATCGTGTAAAATTTTCAGCTCCATATCTTAACGTTTAGAGGTGCTGCACGAGCCATCTATTTTTAGCCATCCAATTTGTAGTCTAATGGGGTTTTTTGCACCGTTTACATATTAACCCTGCAGAGCATACGTTAGGCTTTTAAAGCCCATGCATAAACTAAAATCGGTGCAAAAGGTCCATAAGTAGAAGGTAGTTTTGTATAAAATTTATTCGTTAGTTGTTTGATTTATACTACAGTAGATGAAGGAGCAGAGGTTTTTGACAACTTATCGCCAAATACACTATCTGTCAGTTAATTTATGTAAACGGTGCAAACGCGCATAAGGATATATATATATCTTACTATAAAAGTTTTTTCGGACCTACAACTTCAATTTTTAATGTTTTTAGGTCTTCGAAAAAATTCGAAAGTAGTTGAATGGCTGACTAACATTCATTACCCAGTGGATTTTTTTTTAAATTTGCAATTTTGATCTAAAACTCTCAATGTGCATGCAACATTTTAAAAGGCAACTCTTTTACAACATTACGTGTAGCAAAATTACCTGTAACAACTGATTTTGTCGCCCCAAAACTGAGTGTCTATCTAATAAGCAGTGTCCACCTAAAACTGACGGTGTTTAGCTAAAACTCATTGCGTCGACCTAATACTGTCTGTGTCGACTTAAAACTAATTGTCGACCTAAAACAGAGTGTCGACCTAAAACAGAATGTCGACCTAAAACTGATTTTATCGACGTAAAACTAAAAATTCGATCTAAAACTGCCTGTGTCGACCCAAAACTTATTGTCGACCTAAAACTGATTGTCGACCTAAAACTGATGCGTCGATCTACAACTGAATACTAGGGTTAGTTTCGAAAGGATAGAAAAAAATCGTGTAAAATTTTCAGCTCCATATCTTAACGTTTAGAGGTGCTGCACGAGCCATCTATTTTTAGCCATCCAATTTGTAGTCTAATGGGGGTTTTTGCACCGTTTACATATTAACCCCGCAGAGCATACGTTAGGCTTTTAAAGCCCATGCATAAACTAAAATCGGTGCAAAAGGTCCATAAGTAGAAGGTAGTTTTGCATAAAATTTATTCGTTAGTTGTTTGATTTATACTACAGTAGATGAAGGAGCAGAGGTTTTTGACAACTTATCGCCAAATACACTATCTGTCAGTTAATTTATGTAAACGGTGCAAACGCGCATAAGGATATATATATCTTACTATAAAAGTTTTTTCGGACCTACAACTTCAATTTTTAATGTTTTTAGGTCTTCGAAAAAATTCGAAAGTAGTTGAATGGCTGACTAACGTTCATTACCCAGTGGATTTTTTTTTAAATTTGCAATTTTGATCTAAAACTCTCAATGTACATGCAACATTTTAAAATGCAACTCTTTTACAACTTTACGTGTAGCAAAATTACCTGTAACAACTGATTTTGTCGCCCCAAAACTGAGTGTCTATCTAATAAGCAGTGTCCACCTAAAACTGACGGTGTTTAGCTAAAACTCATTGCGTCGACTTAATACTGTCTGTGTCGACTTAAAACTAATTGTCGACCTAAAACAGAGTGTCGACCTAAAACTGATTTTATCGACGTAAAACTAAAAATTCGATTTAAACTGCCTGTGTCGACCCAAAACTTATTGTCGAACTAAAACTGATTGTCGACCTAAAACTGATGCGTCGATCTACAACTGAATACTAGGGTTAGTTTCGAAAGGATAGAAAAAAATCGTGTAAAATTTTCAGCTCCATATCTTAACGTTTAGAGGTGCTGCACGAGCCATCTATTTTTAGCCATCCAATTTGTAGTCTAATGGGGGTTTTTGCACCGTTTACATATTAACCCTGCAGAGCATACGTTAGGCTTTTAAAGCCCATGCATAAATTAAAATCGGTGCAAAAGGTCCATAAGTAGAAGGTAGTTTTGTATAAAATTTATTCGTTAGTTGTTTGATTTATACTACAGTAGATGAAGGAGCAGATGTTTTTGACAACTTATCGCCAAATACACTATCTGTCAGTTAATTTATGTAAACGGTGCAAACGCGCATAAGGTTATATATATCTTACTATAAAAGTTTTTTCGGACCTACAACTTCAATTTTTAATGTTTTTAGGTCTTCGAAAAAATTCGAAAGTAGTTGAATGGCTGACTAACATTCATTACCCCGTGGATTTTTTTTTAAATTTGCAATTTTGATCTAAAACTCTCAATGTGCATGCAACATTTTAAAAGGCAACTCTTTTACAACATTACGTGTAGCAAAATTACCTGTAACAACTGATTTTGTCGCCCCAAAACTGAGTGTCTATCTAATAAGCAGTGTCCACCTAAAACTGACGGTGTTTAGCTAAAACTCATAAAACAGAGTGTCGACCTAAAGCTGATTTTGTCGACGTAAAACTGATGAGTCGATTTAAAACTGAATATTAGGTTTAGTTTTGAATGGATAGAAAAAAATCGGGTTAAAATTTCAGCTCGATATTTTATTGTTTAGAGGTGTCGAAAGAGTCATCTGTTTTCCCATTTAAATAACATGCGAAACTTAAAAGTTTTTGGTTTTGAATTTTTTGCAAAATCACAAGTACATGACATGTGATATTAGTTTCGAATTTATAAATTTGTAGTCTAAGGATACCTCTTACTTAAGTAGTAGAAAAGCTAACATTCATTACCCAGTGGAATTTTTTTAAATTTGCATGTTTGATCTAAAACTGTCAATGTGGATGCAACATTTTAAAAGGCAATTCTTTTACAACATTACGTGTAGCAATCTCTCTGAGTGTCTATCTAATAAGCAGTGTCCACCTAAAACTGACGGTGTTTAGCTAAAACTCATTGCGTCGACCTAATACTGTCTGTGTCGACTTAAAACTAACTGTCGACCTAAAACAGAGTGTCGACCTAAAACTGATTTTATCGACGTAAAACTAAAAATTCGATCTAAAACTGCCTATGTCGACCCAAAACTTATTGTCGACCTAAAACTGATTGTCGACCTAAAACTGATGCGTCGATCTACAACTGAATACTAGGGTTAGTTTCGAAAGGATAGAAAAAAATCGTGTAAAATTTTCAGCTCCATATCTTAACGTTTAGAGGTGCTGCACGAGCCATCTATTTTTAGCCATCCAATTTGTAGTCTAATGGGGGTTTTTGCACCGTTAACATATTAACCCTGCAGAGCATACGTTGGGCTTTTAAAGCCCATGCATAAACTAAAATCGGTGCAAAAGGTCCATAAGTAGAAGGTAGTTTTGTATAAAATTTATTCGTTAGTTGTTTGATTTATACTACAGTAGATGAAGGAGCAGAGGTTTTTGACAACTTATCGCCAAATACACTATCTGTCAGTTAATATGTAAACGGTGCAAACGCGCATAAGGATATATATCTTACTATAAAAGTTTTTTCGGACCTACGCCCCAAAACTGAGTGTCTATCTAATAAGCAGTGTCCACCTAAAACTGACGGTGTTTAGCTAAAACTCATAAAACAGAGTGTCGACCTAATACTGTCTGTGTCGACTTAAAACTAATTGTCGACCTAAAACAGAGTGTCAAAGTTTTGTCGCTGAAAAACCATGTTGTTGGTTTTGCCAGGGTAGTTGGTTTGGCATTTATATACTTACTGTTCGTACGTACGTACTGTTCAAGTCGACTGTACAGGTACATTTATTTATTAAAATTACCATTTGTAAGAAAATAATTTATGTCAGTAACCTGTACCACTCGACTTGAACAGAAATTTTGAAAAAATTAAAAAAAAATTTTGTTTTGGAAAAAACAAGAAATTGTTTTATTGATTGTTACATATCGTTGAAAAGAGAAAAAAATTAGTATTTTTTTGAAGTTAAGTTAAAATAGTGCGTGTAGTTAAAAAAGGTATGTTTGTGTCATATCTTTCAAATTAAGCCCTAAAAAAATTTTTCTACTGACTACAACAGCTTAGAAAGATCTAATTTTTTTATTTGAACTTTTTTTTATATTTCCATTATTTTAGACAGCCTGTATAAGGGCCACCCTATTACATATATCTACCTACAACTGATAGTCGACCTAAAAATAAGTATTGACCTAAAACTAATTATGTCGACCTAAAGCTGATCGTTTCGATCCGAAATAAATTGCAACTATGAAAACTTGATTCATTGTGTCGAACTAACATTGTTAGCGTCGATCTAAAACTGAATGTGTCGAAATAAAACTGCTTTATGTCTACTTAAAACTGAATGTCGACCTAAAACAAGCGACGTCGTAAAATCCATTAAATCGACTTAAAACTTATTGCGTTAACCTGAAACTACTTAACTCCTTCTTTACACAGTTTTACTCGTCTTCAAAATAAGTACTTACTTTTCTTTAGAGGTATATTCTTTACTTCTTCAACGTAACGAATAAAAGTAGCTATTTTAGGAAAAGTTTTAAATTAACCCCTAAAACTTACTTACTTCAATTTATTACTTATACAGGGTTGTTTCCAAGGTTTTTGTTACAAGCCTCTTTACAAACTTTAGCAAATAAAAGTAAGTAGATAAATAAAATTCCATGAAAAAAATGTCCTATCTTACGCTCTTCTGTTAATAAGCTATATCGTGTAAGAAAATGTTGGTGCAACCCAACATAGGAACACTAATTTATTTTTATACTTTACTAAATTTTTATGTTGTTTACGCCATGTTTACGCATATTACGATCTTTTCGCGATGTGCATTGTTTAACATGAGAGGTCAAAAAATTCTTAAGATTTAAGTAGTTTTAGTTAGAATATAAAAATTAATTGGTGACAAGTATTTCTTTTGTTTTTAAAAATATCGATTGTAGAAAAGAAAAGAGTTGAGTTTTGACTGGCTTGAGATTCGGAGGTGTTTTTACTAATAAATGATGTTATTTGTGGATGGGTTGTTTTTATTATTTAATTAAGATTATATTCTTACAATCGTCTTTAAGTTATTATAAAATCTAGTAGGCTAGTAGTAAGGCTACTTACTACTTATTGTACTTAAGTGCACGTGAACTTGAGAGTGTAAGCAGGATTAAAATCGACAATCAGACTCAAAGATATTTATCATAAAATTCAAGGTTGGCATTTGTCATAAAATGTCTTCTTAGATGTTCTTGCAATAGCGTAATTTAAAAACAAAGAATATCTGTTACTTTGCTCTCGGTTGAGCAAAGTCACATCACATCACGTCATCACGATGTGATGTGACCTTCGCTTATATAAATAGTGCTAAAAATAAATCTCAAAAAATCGACCTCAAATTAAGCGTTGATATAATGCGGTAAACCGCGCTAAAATGTCGCGATATTTTTGCTCGTTGAACAACCTGTTATAAGAAGCAAAAAGAATTTTTTTAATAAGATTTGGTATTCAAGATAAACATATGTCTGTCTAAGATTAAAGACGGAGACGTACCTGAATCTTTTTTAAATAAATTTATTAGTTACACAAAATTATTTACAAGCCTATTTACAAACATTGCAAATGAAAGTAAGTAACCAGGTAAATAAAATAGGACAAAAATGTCCTATCAGCATTGGTCCAATTCACTTCTATCGATAAGCTATATCGTCTTTAAGTTATTATAAATTATATCCATAGCTATTAACGAGTAAGAAATATCTATCGTAGATTGAAAACCTGGCAAAGCTAAAACGCGTAGGCGCTAACGCCATAAAAGTTGAAGGCTCTAGATATTTATCATAAAATTCAACCTTGACACTACTTCTCATAAAATGCACTTTAGATCTTTTTACAATAGCCTAAGTTGAAAAGAGATAAAGAATTTTCGTTACTTTGCCGTTCAAAGCTCGAATCTAGACTTTAGTTAGGAAAGATATTTTGAGATAAGATCTTGATTGGAATTTATAAAACGAGGTCGACCTAAAGCTGTAGAACAGTGCTGTGAGGTCGATGTAGAAACGGATTTCGTCGCCCTTTAATATTTTTCCAAAAATTCCATCCTAAAGTCCGTCCGTCTAATTATCTATTAACGAGACTTAGATATCCATACCAGATTGCACGTCCTACGAGGGATCCAAAAATTTCAGATCGATCCATTCTGCGAGTTCGATTTTAGCCTCTAAAAGTGAGGTGAGCTCTCAAGAGGAATTACTTCGCCCGAGAGCGAATACAAAACACGCATTCGAAGGACGCGGTTTATAAACCGAAACGGATCGTCGCCAAATTTGGACGTGTAACTTGGAAAGCGGTCTTGGGCAATGCGTTTTTTGCCCGAGAGCGTGGCCTCAAAAATGGAAGGGCGCTTGAGCTGTCCTCCCTTTTCGAGAGGGCGGGATTCGTTTTGAGAACTCGGTGAGGTCGAAATGGGGGCGAAGATGAAATCCTCATTCCAAAAAAATTGGAGTAAGGAAACCTTGAGGAGTTTGGGCGAGATTTCCAACCGAAGCCGGTTTGAATGTGGGAATGAGGGACTCTTTGGCTAATTACCACACCATACTAAAAGTCCGCACGAGAATATGGCCAAACCGGCGTAGGTTAACGGTTATAGGGTGTTGTGTAAGAATACTTTATTATAAATGCTGGAAAATGCCTACTGTTTACACGTAAATGTCGTTTAAAACCTTTATGATGAGAACCATCCAAAGAAACGTCCCTTAAATTTGGTTACAAAAATGTAGAAGTACCCTGTATAAATTAACTTCCAACATGACGCGGTAGAGCTAATGCTGCGAGGTCGGTCTAAAACCTAATTTCGTAGCCCTAAAATCTTTGGCGCCAAATTCCGTCATAAATTTAACCTTGACACTACTTCTCTAAAAATGCATTTTAGATCTTTTTGCAATAGCCTAAGTTGAAAAGAGATAAAGAATTTTCGTTACTTTGTCGTTCAGAGCTCGAATCTAGACTTTACTTTGGAAAGATATATTGAGATAAGATCTTGGTTGGAATTTCTAACACGAGGTCGACCTAAAGCTGTAGAACAGTGCTGTGAGGTCGATGTAGAAACGGATTTCGTCGCCCTTTAATATTTTTCCAAAAATTCCATCCTAAAGTCCGTCCGTCTAATTATCTATTAACGAGACTTAGATATCCATACCAGATTGCACGTCCTACGAGGGATCCAAAAATTTCAAATCGATCCATTCTGCGAGTTCGATTTTAGCCTCTAAAAGTGAGGTGAGCTCTCAAGAGGAATTACTTCGCCCGAGAGCGAATACAAAACACGCATTCGAAGGACGCGGTTTATAAACCGAAACGGATCGTCGCCAAATTTGGACGTGTAACTTGGAAAGCGGTCTTGGGCAATGCGTTTTTTGCCCGAGAGCGTGGCCTCAAAAATGGAAGGGCGCTTGAGCTGTCCTCCCTTTTCGAGAGGGCGGGATTCGTTTTGAGAACTCGGTGAGGTCGAAATGGGGGCGAAGATGAAATCCTCATTCCAAAAAAATTGGAGTAAGGAAACCTTGAGGAGTTTGGGCGAGATTTCCAACCGAAGCCGGTTTGAATGTGGGAATGAGGGACTCTTTGGCTAATTACCACACCATACTAAAGGTCCGCACGAGAATATGGCCAAACCGGCGTAGGTTAACGGTTATAGGGTGTTGTGTAAGAATACTTTATTATAAATGCTGGAAAATGCCTACTGTTTACACGTAAATGTCGTTTAAAACCTTTATGATGAGAACCATCCAAAGAAACGTCCCTTAAATTTGGTTACAAAAATGTAGAAGTACCCTGTATAAATTAACTTCCAACATGACGCGGTAGAGCTAATGCTGCGAGGTCGGTCTAAAACCTAATTTCGTAGCCCTAAAATCTTTGGCGCCAAATTCCGTCATAAATTCAACCTTGACACTACTTCTCTAAAAATGCATTTTAGATCTTTTTGCAATAGCCTAAGTTGAAAAGAGATAAAGAATTTTCGTTACTTTGTCGTTCAGAGCTCGAATCTAGACTTTACTTTGGAAAGATATATTGAGATAAGATCTTGGTTGGAATTTCTAACACGAGGTCGACCTAAAGCTGTAGAACAGTGCTGTGAGGTCGATGTAGAAACGGATTTCGTCGCCCTTTAATATTTTTCCAAAAATTCCATCCTAAAGTCCGTCCGTCTAATTATCTATTAACGAGACTTAGATATCCATACCAGATTGCACGTCCTACGAGGGATCCAAAAATTTCAGATCGATCCATTCTGCGAGTTCGATTTTAGCCTCTAAAAGTGAGGTGAGCTCTCAAGAGGAATTACTTCGCCCGAGAGCGAATACAAAACACGCATTCGAAGGACGCGGTTTATAAACCGAAACGGATCGTCGCCAAATTTGGACGTGTAACTTGGAAAGCGGTCTTGGGCAATGCGTTTTTTGCCCGAGAGCGTGGCCTCAAAAATGGAAGGGCGCTTGAGCTGTCCTCCCTTTTCGAGAGGGCGGGATTCGTTTTGAGAACTCGGTGAGGTCGAAATGGGGGCGAAGATGAAATCCTCATTCCAAAAAATTGGAGTAAGGAAACCTTGAGGAGTTTGGGCGAGATTTCCAACCGAAGCCGGTTTGAATGTGGGAATGAGGGACTCTTTGGCTAATTACCACACCATACTAAAGGTCCGCACGAGAATATGGCCAAACCGGCGTAGGTTAACGGTTATAGGGTGTTGTGTAAAAATACTTTATTATAAATGCTGGAAAATGCCTACTGTTTACACGTAAATGTCGTTTAAAACCTTTATGATGAGAACCATCCAAAGAAACGTCCCTTAAATTTGGTTACAAAAATGTAGAAGTACCCTGTATAAATTAACTTCCAACATGACGCGGTAGAGCTAATGCTGCGAGGTCGGTCTAAAACCTAATTTCGTAGCCCTAAAATCTTTGGCGCCAAATTCCGTCATAAATTCAACCTTGACACTACTTCTCTAAAAATGCATTTTAGATCTTTTTGCAATAGCCTAAGTTGAAAAGAGATAAAGAATTTTCGTTACTTTGTCGTTCAGAGCTCGAATCTAGACTTTACTTTGGAAAGATATATTGAGATAAGATCTTGGTTGGAATTTCTAACACGAGGTCGACCTAAAGCTGTAGAACAGTGCTGTGAGGTCGATGTAGAAACGGATTTCGTCGCCCTTTAATATTTTTCCAAAAATTCCATCCTAAAGTCCGTCCGTCTAATTATCTATTAACGAGACTTAGATATCCATACCAGATTGCACGTCCTACGAGGGATCCAAAAATTTCAGATCGATCCATTCTGCGAGTTCGATTTTAGCCTCTAAAAGTGAGGTGAGCTCTCAAGAGGAATTACTTCGCCCGAGAGCGAATACAAAACACGCATTCGAAGGACGCGGTTTATAAACCGAAACGGATCGTCGCCAAATTTGGACGTGTAACTTGGAAAGCGGTCTTGGGCAATGCGTTTTTTGCCCGAGAGCGTGGCCTCAAAAATGGAAGGGCGCTTGAGCTGTCCTCCCTTTTCGAGAGGGCGGGATTCGTTTTGAGAACTCGGTGAGGTCGAAATGGGGGCGAAGATGAAATCCTCATTCCAAAAAAATTGGAGTAAGGAAACCTTGAGGAGTTTGGGCGAGATTTCCAACCGAAGCCGGTTTGAATGTGGGAATGGGGGACTCTTTGGCTAATTACCACACCATACTAAAGGTCCGCACGAGAATATGGCCAAACCGGCGTAGGTTAACGGTTATAGGGTGTTGTGTAAGAATACTTTATTATAAATGCTGGAAAATGCCTACTGTTTACACGTAAATGTCGTTTAAAACCTTTATGATGAGAACCATCCAAAGAAACGTCCCTTAAATTTGGTTACAAAAATGTAGAAGTACCCTGTATAAATTAACTTCCAACATGACGCGGTAGAGCTAATGCTGCGAGGTCGGTCTAAAACCTAATTTCGTAGCCCTAAAATCTTTGGCGCCAAATTCCGTCATAAATTCAACCTTGACACTACTTCTCTAAAAATGCATTTTAGATCTTTTTGCAATAGCCTAAGTTGAAAAGAGATAAAGAATTTTCGTTACTTTGTCGTTCAGAGCTCGAATCTAGACTTTACTTTGGAAAGATATATTGAGATAAGATCTTGGTTGGAATTTCTAACACGAGGTCGACCTAAAGCTGTAGAACAGTGCTGTGAGGTCGATGTAGAAACGGATTTCGTCGCCCTTTAATATTTTTCCAAAAATTTCATCCTAAAGTCCGTCCGTCTAATTATCTATTAACGAGACTTAGATATCCATACCAGATTGCACGTCCTACGAGGGATCCAAAAATTTCAGATCGATCCATTCTGCGAGTTCGATTTTAGCCTCTAAAAGTGAGGTGAGCTCTCAAGAGGAATTACTTCGCCCGAGAGCGAATACAAAACACGCATTCGAAGGACGCGGTTTATAAACCGAAACGGATCGGCGCCAAATTTGGACGTGTAACTTGGAAAGCGGTTTTGGGCAATGCGTTTTTTGCCCGAGAGCGTGGCCTCAAAAATGGAAGGGCGCTTGAGCTGTCCTCCCTTTTCGAGAGGGCGGGATTCGTTTTGAGAACTCGGTGAGGTCGAAATGGGGGCGAAGATGAAATCCTCATTCCAAAAAAATTGGAGTAAGGAAACCTTGAGGAGTTTGGGCGAGATTTCCAACCGAAGCCGGTTTGAATGTGGGAATGAGGGACTCTTTGGCTAATTACCACACCATACTAAAGGTCCGCACGAGAATATGGCCAAACCGGCGTAGGTTAACGGTTATAGGGTGTTGTGTAAGAATACTTTATTATAAATGCTGGAAAATGCCTACTGTTTACACGTAAATGTCGTTTAAAACCTTTATGATGAGAACCATCCAAAGAAACGTCCCTTAAATTTGGTTACAAAAATGTAGAAGTACCCTGTATAAATTAACTTCCAACATGACGCGGTAGAGCTAATGCTGCGAGGTCGGTCTAAAACCTAATTTCGTAGCCCTAAAATCTTTGGCGCCAAATTCCGTCATAAATTCAACCTTGACACTACTTCTCTAAAAATGCATTTTAGATCTTTTTGCAATAGCCTAAGTTGAAAAGAGATAAAGAATTTTCGTTACTTTGTCGTTCAGAGCTCGAATCTAGACTTTACTTTGGAAAGATATATTGAGATAAGATCTTGGTTGGAATTTCTAACACGAGGTCGACCTAAAGCTGTAGAACAGTGCTGTGAGGTCGATGTAGAAACGGATTTCGTCGCCCTTTAATATTTTTCCAAAAATTCCATCCTAAAGTCCGTCCGTCTAATTATCTATTAACGAGACTTAGATATCCATACCAGATTGCACGTCCTACGAGGGATCCAAAAATTTCAGATCGATCCATTCTGCGAGTTCGATTTTAGCCTCTAAAAGTGAGGTGAGCTCTCAAGAGGAATTACTTCGCCCGAGAGCGAATACAAAACACGCATTCGAAGGACGCGGTTTATAAACCGAAACGGATCGTCGCCAAATTTGGACGTGTAACTTGGAAAGCGGTCTTGGGCAATGCGTTTTTTGCCCGAGAGCGTGGCCTCAAAAATGGAAGGGCGCTTGAGCTGTCCTCCCTTTTCGAGAGGGCGGGATTCGTTTTGAGAACTCGGTGAGGTCGAAATGGGGGCGAAGATGAAATCCTCATTCCAAAAAAATTGGAGTTAGGAAACCTTGAGGAGTTTGGGCGAGATTTCCAACCGAAGCCGGTTTGAATGTGGGAATGAGGGACTCTTTGGCTAATTACCACACCATACTAAAGGTCCGCACGAGAATATGGCCAAACCGGCGTAGGTTAACGGTTATAGGGTGTTGTGTAAGAATACTTTATTATAAATGCTGGAAAATGCCTACTGTTTACACGTAAATGTCGTTTAAAACCTTTATGATGAGAACCATCCAAAGAAACGTCCCTTAAATTTGGTTACAAAAATGTAGAAGTACCCTGTATAAATTAACTTCCAACATGACGCGGTAGAGCTAATGCTGCGAGGTCGGTCTAAAACCTAATTTCGTAGCCCTAAAATCTTTGGCGCCAAATTCCGTCATAAATTCAACCTTGACACTACTTCTCTAAAAATGCATTTTAGATCTTTTTGCAATAGCCTAAGTTGAAAAGAGATAAAGAATTTTCGTTACTTTGTCGTTCAGAGCTCGAATCTAGACTTTACTTTGGAAAGATATATTGAGATAAGATCTTGGTTGGAATTTCTAACACGAGGTCGACCTAAAGCTGTAGAACAGTGCTGTGAGGTCGATGTAGAAACGGATTTCGTCGCCCTTTAATATTTTTCCAAAAATTCCATCCTAAAGTCCGTCCGTCTAATTATCTATTAACGAGACTTAGATATCCATACCAGATTGCACGTCCTACGAGGGATCCAAAAATTTCAGATCGATCCATTCTGCGAGTTCGATTTTAGCCTCTAAAAGTGAGGTGAGCTCTCAAGAGGAATTACTTCGCCCGAGAGCGAATACAAAACACGCATTCGAAGGACGCGGTTTATAAACCGAAACGGATCGTCGCCAAATTTGGACGTGTAACTTGGAAAGCGGTCTTGGGCAATGCGTTTTTTGCCCGAGAGCGTGGCCTCAAAAATGGAAGGGCGCTTGAACTGTCCTCCCTTTTCGAGAGGGCGGGATTCGTTTTGAGAACTCGGTGAGGTCGAAATGGGGGCGAAGATGAAATCCTCATTCCAAAAAAATTGGAGTAAGGAAACCTTGAGGAGTTTGGGCGAGATTTCCAACCGAAGCCGGTTTGAATGTGGGAATGAGGGACTCTTTGGCTAATTACCACACCATACTAAAGGTCCGCACGAGAATATGGCCAAACCGGCGTAGGTTAACGGTTATAGGGTGTTGTGTAAGAATACTTTATTATAAATGCTGGAAAATGCCTACTGTTTACACGTAAATGTCGTTTAAAACCTTTATGATGAGAACCATCCAAAGAAACGTCCCTTAAATTTGGTTACAAAAATGTAGAAGTACCCTGTATAAATTAACTTCCAACATGACGCGGTAGAGCTAATGCTGCGAGGTCGGTCTAAAACCTAATTTCGTAGCCCTAAAATCTTTGGCGCCAAATCCCGTCATAAATTCAACCTTGACACTACTTCTCTAAAAATGCATTTTAGATCTTTTTGCAATAGCCTAAGTTGAAAAGAGATAAAGAATTTTCGTTACTTTGTCGTTCAGAGCTCGAATCTAGACTTTACTTTGGAAAGATATATAGAGATAAGATCTTGGTTGGAATTTCTAACACGAGGTCGACCTAAAGCTGTAGAACAGTGCTGTGAGGTCGATGTAGAAACGGATTTCGTCGCCCTTTAATATTTTTCCAAAAATTCCATCCTAAAGTCCGTCCGTCTAATTATCTATTAACGAGACTTAGATATCCATACCAGATTGCACGTCCTACGAGGGATCCAAAAATTTCAGATCGATCCATTCTGCGAGTTCGATTTTAGCCTCTAAAAGTGAGGTGAGCTCTCAAGAGGAATTACTTCGCCCGAGAGCGAATACAAAACACGCATTCGAAGGACGCGGTTTATAAACCGAAACGGATCGTCGCCAAATTTGGACGTGTAACTTGGAAAGCGGTCTTGGGCAATGCGTTTTTTGCCCGAGAGCGTGGCCTCAAAAATGGAAGGGCGCTTGAGCTGTCCTCCCTTTTCGAGAGGGCGGGATTCGTTTTGAGAACTCGGTGAGGTCGAAATGGGGGCGAAGATGAAATCCTCATTCCAAAAAAATTGGAGTAAGGAAACCTTGAGGAGTTTGGGCGAGATTTCCAACCGAAGCCGGTTTGAATGTGGGAATGAGGGACTCTTTGGCTAATTACCACACCATACTAAAGGTCCGCACGAGAATATGGCCAAACCGGCGTAGGTTAACGGTTATAGGGTGTTGTGTAAGAATACTTTATTATAAATGCTGGAAAATGCCTACTGTTTACACGTAAATGTCGTTTAAAACCTTTATGATGAGAACCATCCAAAGAAACGTCCCTTAAATTTGGTTACAAAAATGTAGAAGTACCCTGTATAAATTAACTTCCAACATGACGCGGTAGAGCTAATGCTGCGAGGTCGGTCTAAAACCTAATTTCGTAGCCCTAAAATCTTTGGCGCCAAATTCCGTCATAAATTCAACCTTGACACTACTTCTCTAAAAATGCATTTTAGATCTTTTTGCAATAGCCTAAGTTGAAAAGAGATAAAGAATTTTCGTTACTTTGTCGTTCAGAGCTCGAATCTAGACTTTACTTTGGAAAGATATATTGAGATAAGATCTTGGTTGGAATTTCTAACACGAGGTCGACCTAAAGCTGTAGAACAGTGCTGTGAGGTCGATGTAGAAACGGATTTCGTCGCCCTTTAATATTTTTCCAAAAATTCCATCCTAAAGTCCGTCCGTCTAATTATCTATTAACGAGACTTAGATATCCATACCAGATTGCACGTCCTACGAGGGATCCAAAAATTTCAGATCGATCCATTCTGCGAGTTCGATTTTAGCCTCTAAAAGTGAGGTGAGCTCTCAAGAGGAATTACTTCGCCCGAGAGCGAATACAAAACACGCATTCGAAGGACGCGGTTTATAAACCGAAACGGATCGTCGCCAAATTTGGACGTGTAACTTGGAAAGCGGTCTTGGGCAATGCGTTTTTTGCCCGAGAGCGTGGCCTCAAAAATGGAAGGGCGCTTGAGCTGTCCTCCCTTTTCGAGAGGGCGGGATTCGTTTTGAGAACTCGGTGAGGTCGAAATGGGGGCGAAGATGAAATCCTCATTCCAAAAAAATTGGAGTAAGGAAACCTTGAGGAGTTTGGGCGAGATTTCCAACCGAAGCCGGTTTGAATGTGGGAATGAGGGACTCTTTGGCTAATTACCACACCATACTAAAGGTCCGCACGAGAATATGGCCAAACCGGCGTAGGTTAACGGTTATAGGGTGTTGTGTAAGAATACTTTATTATAAATGCTGGAAAATGCCTACTGTTTACACGTAAATGTCGTTTAAAACCTTTATGATGAGAACCATCCAAAGAAACGTCCCTTAAATTTGGTTACAAAAATGTAGAAGTACCCTGTATAAATTAACTTCCAACATGACGCGGTAGAGCTAATGCTGCGAGGTCGGTCTAAAACCTAATTTCGTAGCCCTAAAATCTTTGGCGCCAAATTCCGTCATAAATTCAACCTTGACACTACTTCTCTAAAAATGCATTTTAGATCTTTTTGCAATAGCCTAAGTTGAAAAGAGATAAAGAATTTTCGTTACTTTGTCGTTCAGAGCTCGAATCTAGACTTTACTTTGGAAAGATATATTGAGATAAGATCTTGGTTGGAATTTCTAACACGAGGTCGACCTAAAGCTGTAGAACAGTGCTGTGAGGTCGATGTAGAAACGGATTTCGTCGCCCTTTAATATTTTTCCAAAAATTCCATCCTAAAGTCCGTCCGTCTAATTATCTATTAACGAGACTTAGATATCCATACCAGATTGCACGTCCTACGAGGGATCCAAAAATTTCAGATCGATCCATTCTGCGAGTTCGATTTTAGCCTCTAAAAGTGAGGTGAGCTCTCAAGAGGAATTACTTCGCCCGAGAGCGAATACAAAACACGCATTCGAAGGACGCGGTTTATAAACCGAAACGGATCGTCGCCAAATTTGGACGTGTAACTTGGAAAGCGGTCTTGGGCAATGCGTTTTTTGCCCGAGAGCGTGGCCTCAAAAATGGAAGGGCGCTTGAACTGTCCTCCCTTTTCGAGAGGGCGGGATTCGTTTTGAGAACTCGGTGAGGTCGAAATGGGGGCGAAGATGAAATCCTCATTCCAAAAAAATTGGAGTAAGGAAACCTTGAGGAGTTTGGGCGAGATTTCCAACCGAAGCCGGTTTGAATGTGGGAATGAGGGACTCTTTGGCTAATTACCACACCATACTAAAGGTCCGCACGAGAATATGGCCAAACCGGCGTAGGTTAACGGTTATAGGGTGTTGTGTAAGAATACTTTATTATAAATGCTGGAAAATGCCTACTGTTTACACGTAAATGTCGTTTAAAACCTTTATGATGAGAACCATCCAAAGAAACGTCCCTTAAATTTGGTTACAAAAATGTAGAAGTACCCTGTATAAATTAACTTCCAACATGACGCGGTAGAGCTAATGCTGCGAGGTCGGTCTAAAACCTAATTTCGTAGCCCTAAAATCTTTGGCGCCAAATTCCGTCATAAATTCAACCTTGACACTACTTCTCTAAAAATGCATTTTAGATCTTTTTGCAATAGCCTAAGTTGAAAAGAGATAAAGAATTTTCGTTACTTTGTCGTTCAGAGCTCGAATCTAGACTTTACTTTGGAAAGATATATAGAGATAAGATCTTGGTTGGAATTTCTAACACGAGGTCGACCTAAAGCTGTAGAACAGTGCTGTGAGGTCGATGTAGAAACGGATTTCGTCGCCCTTTAATATTTTTCCAAAAATTCCATCCTAAAGTCCGTCCGTCTAATTATCTATTAACGAGACTTAGATATCCATACCAGATTGCACGTCCTACGAGGGATCCAAAAATTTCAGATCGATCCATTCTGCGAGTTCGATTTTAGCCTCTAAAAGTGAGGTGAGCTCTCAAGAGGAATTACTTCGCCCGAGAGCGAATACAAAACACGCATTCGAAGGACGCGGTTTATAAACCGAAACGGATCGTCGCCAAATTTGGACGTGTAACTTGGAAAGCGGTCTTGGGCAATGCGTTTTTTGCCCGAGAGCGTGGCCTCAAAAATGGAAGGGCGCTTGAACTGTCCTCCCTTTTCGAGAGGGCGGGATTCGTTTTGAGAACTCGGTGAGGTCGAAATGGGGGCGAAGATGAAATCCTCATTCCAAAAAAATTGGAGTAAGGAAACCTTGAGGAGTTTGGGCGAGATTTCCAACCGAAGCCGGTTTGAATGTGGGAATGAGGGACTCTTTGGCTAATTACCACACCATACTAAAGGTCCGCACGAGAATATGGCCAAACCGGCGTAGGTTAACGGTTATAGGGTGTTGTGTAAGAATACTTTATTATAAATGCTGGAAAATGCCTACTGTTTACACGTAAATGTCGTTTAAAACCTTTATGATGAGAACCATCCAAAGAAACGTCCCTTAAATTTGGTTACAAAAATGTAGAAGTACCCTGTATAAATTAACTTCCAACATGACGCGGTAGAGCTAATGCTGCGAGGTCGGTCTAAAACCTAATTTCGTAGCCCTAAAATCTTTGGCGCCAAATCCCGTCATAAATTCAACCTTGACACTACTTCTCTAAAAATGCATTTTAGATCTTTTTGCAATAGCCTAAGTTGAAAAGAGATAAAGAATTTTCGTTACTTTGTCGTTCAGAGCTCGAATCTAGACTTTACTTTGGAAAGATATATAGAGATAAGATCTTGGTTGGAATTTCTAACACGAGGTCGACCTAAAGCTGTAGAACAGTGCTGTGAGGTCGATGTAGAAACGGATTTCGTCGCCCTTTAATATTTTTCCAAAAATTCCATCCTAAAGTCCGTCCGTCTAATTATCTATTAACGAGACTTAGATATCCATACCAGATTGCACGTCCTACGAGGGATCCAAAAATTTCAGATCGATCCATTCTGCGAGTTCGATTTTAGCCTCTAAAAGTGAGGTGAGCTCTCAAGAGGAATTACTTCGCCCGAGAGCGAATACAAAACACGCATTCGAAGGACGCGGTTTATAAACCGAAACGGATCGTCGCCAAATTTGGACGTGTAACTTGGAAAGCGGTCTTGGGCAATGCGTTTTTTGCCCGAGAGCGTGGCCTCAAAAATGGAAGGGCGCTTGAGCTGTCCTCCCTTTTCGAGAGGGCGGGATTCGTTTTGAGAACTCGGTGAGGTCGAAATGGGGGCGAAGATGAAATCCTCATTCCAAAAAAATTGGAGTAAGGAAACCTTGAGGAGTTTGGGCGAGATTTCCAACCGAAGCCGGTTTGAATGTGGGAATGAGGGACTCTTTGGCTAATTACCACACCATACTAAAGGTCCGCACGAGAATATGGCCAAACCGGCGTAGGTTAACGGTTATAGGGTGTTGTGTAAGAATACTTTATTATAAATGCTGGAAAATGCCTACTGTTTACACGTAAATGTCGTTTAAAACCTTTATGATGAGAACCATCCAAAGAAACGTCCCTTAAATTTGGTTACAAAAATGTAGAAGTACCCTGTATAAATTAACTTCCAACATGACGCGGTAGAGCTAATGCTGCGAGGTCGGTCTAAAACCTAATTTCGTAGCCCTAAAATCTTTGGCGCCAAATTCCGTCATAAATTCAACCTTGACACTACTTCTCTAAAAATGCATTTTAGATCTTTTTGCAATAGCCTAAGTTGAAAAGAGATAAAGAATTTTCGTTACTTTGTCGTTCAGAGCTCGAATCTAGACTTTACTTTGGAAAGATATATTGAGATAAGATCTTGGTTGGAATTTCTAACACGAGGTCGACCTAAAGCTGTAGAACAGTGCTGTGAGGTCGATGTAGAAACGGATTTCGTCGCCCTTTAATATTTTTCCAAAAATTCCATCCTAAAGTCCGTCCGTCTAATTATCTATTAACGAGACTTAGATATCCATACCAGATTGCACGTCCTACGAGGGATCCAAAAATTTCAGATCGATCCATTCTGCGAGTTCGATTTTAGCCTCTAAAAGTGAGGTGAGCTCTCAAGAGGAATTACTTCGCCCGAGAGCGAATACAAAACACGCATTCGAAGGACGCGGTTTATAAACCGAAACGGATCGTCGCCAAATTTGGACGTGTAACTTGGAAAGCGGTCTTGGGCAATGCGTTTTTTGCCCGAGAGCGTGGCCTCAAAAATGGAAGGGCGCTTGAGCTGTCCTCCCTTTTCGAGAGGGCGGGATTCGTTTTGAGAACTCGGTGAGGTCGAAATGGGGGCGAAGATGAAATCCTCATTCCAAAAAAATTGGAGTAAGGAAACCTTGAGGAGTTTGGGCGAGATTTCCAACCGAAGCCGGTTTGAATGTGGGAATGAGGGACTCTTTGGCTAATTACCACACCATACTAAAGGTCCGCACGAGAATATGGCCAAACCGGCGTAGGTTAACGGTTATAGGGTGTTGTGTAAGAATACTTTATTATAAATGCTGGAAAATGCCTACTGTTTACACGTAAATGTCGTTTAAAACCTTTATGATGAGAACCATCCAAAGAAACGTCCCTTAAATTTGGTTACAAAAATGTAGAAGTACCCTGTATAAATTAACTTCCAACATGACGCGGTAGAGCTAATGCTGCGAGGTCGGTCTAAAACCTAATTTCGTAGCCCTAAAATCTTTGGCGCCAAATTCCGTCATAAATTCAACCTTGACACTACTTCTCTAAAAATGCATTTTAGATCTTTTTGCAATAGCCTAAGTTGAAAAGAGATAAAGAATTTTCGTTACTTTGTCGTTCAGAGCTCGAATCTAGACTTTACTTTGGAAAGATATATTGAGATAAGATCTTGGTTGGAATTTCTAACACGAGGTCGACCTAAAGCTGTAGAACAGTGCTGTGAGGTCGATGTAGAAACGGATTTCGTCGCCCTTTAATATTTTTCCAAAAATTCCATCCTAAAGTCCGTCCGTCTAATTATCTATTAACGAGACTTAGATATCCATACCAGATTGCACGTCCTACGAGGGATCCAAAAATTTCAGATCGATCCATTCTGCGAGTTCGATTTTAGCCTCTAAAAGTGAGGTGAGCTCTCAAGAGGAATTACTTCGCCCGAGAGCGAATACAAAACACGCATTCGAAGGACGCGGTTTATAAACCGAAACGGATCGTCGCCAAATTTGGACGTGTAACTTGGAAAGCGGTCTTGGGCAATGCGTTTTTTGCCCGAGAGCGTGGCCTCAAAAATGGAAGGGCGCTTGAACTGTCCTCCCTTTTCGAGAGGGCGGGATTCGTTTTGAGAACTCGGTGAGGTCGAAATGGGGGCGAAGATGAAATCCTCATTCCAAAAAAATTGGAGTAAGGAAACCTTGAGGAGTTTGGGCGAGATTTCCAACCGAAGCCGGTTTGAATGTGGGAATGAGGGACTCTTTGGCTAATTACCACACCATACTAAAGGTCCGCACGAGAATATGGCCAAACCGGCGTAGGTTAACGGTTATAGGGTGTTGTGTAAGAATACTTTATTATAAATGCTGGAAAATGCCTACTGTTTACACGTAAATGTCGTTTAAAACCTTTATGATGAGAACCATCCAAAGAAACGTCCCTTAAATTTGGTTACAAAAATGTAGAAGTACCCTGTATAAATTAACTTCCAACATGACGCGGTAGAGCTAATGCTGCGAGGTCGGTCTAAAACCTAATTTCGTAGCCCTAAAATCTTTGGCGCCAAATTCCGTCATAAATTCAACCTTGACACTACTTCTCTAAAAATGCATTTTAGATCTTTTTGCAATAGCCTAAGTTGAAAAGAGATAAAGAATTTTCGTTACTTTGTCGTTCAGAGCTCGAATCTAGACTTTACTTTGGAAAGATATATAGAGATAAGATCTTGGTTGGAATTTCTAACACGAGGTCGACCTAAAGCTGTAGAACAGTGCTGTGAGGTCGATGTAGAAACGGATTTCGTCGCCCTTTAATATTTTTCCAAAAATTCCATCCTAAAGTCCGTCCGTCTAATTATCTATTAACGAGACTTAGATATCCATACCAGATTGCACGTCCTACGAGGGATCCAAAAATTTCAGATCGATCCATTCTGCGAGTTCGATTTTAGCCTCTAAAAGTGAGGTGAGCTCTCAAGAGGAATTACTTCGCCCGAGAGCGAATACAAAACACGCATTCGAAGGACGCGGTTTATAAACCGAAACGGATCGTCGCCAAATTTGGACGTGTAACTTGGAAAGCGGTCTTGGGCAATGCGTTTTTTGCCCGAGAGCGTGGCCTCAAAAATGGAAGGGCGCTTGAACTGTCCTCCCTTTTCGAGAGGGCGGGATTCGTTTTGAGAACTCGGTGAGGTCGAAATGGGGGCGAAGATGAAATCCTCATTCCAAAAAAAAGTGGAGTAAGGAAACCTTGAGGAGTTTGGGCGAGATTTCCAACCGAAGCCGGTTTGAATGTGGGAATGAGGGACTCTTTGGCTAATTACCACACCATACTAAAGGTCCGCACGAGAATATGGCCAAACCGGCGTAGGTTAACGGTTATAGGGTGTTGTGTAAGAATACTTTATTATAAATGCTGGAAAATGCCTACTGTTTACACGTAAATGTCGTTTAAAACCTTTATGATGAGAACCATCCAAAGAAACGTCCCTTAAATTTGGTTACAAAAATGTAGAAGTACCCTGTATAAATTAACTTCCAACATGACGCGGTAGAGCTAATGCTGCGAGGTCGGTCTAAAACCTAATTTCGTAGCCCTAAAATCTTTGGCGCCAAATTCCGTCATAAATTCAACCTTGACACTACTTCTCTAAAAATGCATTTTAGATCTTTTTGCAATAGCCTAAGTTGAAAAGAGATAAAGAATTTTCGTTACTTTGTCGTTCAGAGCTCGAATCTAGACTTTACTTTGGAAAGATATATTGAGATAAGATCTTGGTTGGAATTTCTAACACGAGGTCGACCTAAAGCTGTAGAACAGTGCTGTGAGGTCGATGTAGAAACGGATTTCGTCGCCCTTTAATATTTTTCCAAAAATTCCATCCTAAAGTCCGTCCGTCTAATTATCTATTAACGAGACTTAGATATCCATACCAGATTGCACGTCCTACGAGGGATCCAAAAATTTCAGATCGATCCATTCTGCGAGTTCGATTTTAGCCTCTAAAAGTGAGGTGAGCTCTCAAGAGGAATTACTTCGCCCGAGAGCGAATACAAAACACGCATTCGAAGGACGCGGTTTATAAACCGAAACGGATCGTCGCCAAATTTGGACGTGTAACTTGGAAAGCGGTCTTGGGCAATGCGTTTTTTGCCCGAGAGCGTGGCCTCAAAAATGGAAGGGCGCTTGAGCTGTCCTCCCTTTTCGAGAGGGCGGGATTCGTTTTGAGAACTCGGTGAGGTCGAAATGGGGGCGAAGATGAAATCCTCATTCCAAAAAAATTGGAGTAAGGAAACCTTGAGGAGTTTGGGCGAGATTTCCAACCGAAGCCGGTTTGAATGTGGGAATGAGGGACTCTTTGGCTAATTACCACACCATACTAAAGGTCCGCACGAGAATATGGCCAAACCGGCGTAGGTTAACGGTTATAGGGTGTTGTGTAAGAATACTTTATTATAAATGCTGGAAAATGCCTACTGTTTACACGTAAATGTCGTTTAAAACCTTTATGATGAGAACCATCCAAAGAAACGTCCCTTAAATTTGGTTACAAAAATGTAGAAGTACCCTGTATAAATTAACTTCCAACATGACGCGGTAGAGCTAATGCTGCGAGGTCGGTCTAAAACCTAATTTCGTAGCCCTAAAATCTTTGGCGCCAAATTCCGTCATAAATTCAACCTTGACACTACTTCTCTAAAAATGCATTTTAGATCTTTTTGCAATAGCCTAAGTTGAAAAGAGATAAAGAATTTTCGTTACTTTGTCGTTCAGAGCTCGAATCTAGACTTTACTTTGGAAAGATATATTGAGATAAGATCTTGGTTGGAATTTCTAACACGAGGTCGACCTAAAGCTGTAGAACAGTGCTGTGAGGTCGATGTAGAAACGGATTTCGTCGCCCTTTAATATTTTTCCAAAAATTCCATCCTAAAGTCCGTCCGTCTAATTATCTATTAACGAGACTTAGATATCCATACCAGATTGCACGTCCTACGAGGGATCCAAAAATTTCAGATCGATCCATTCTGCGAGTTCGATTTTAGCCTCTAAAAGTGAGGTGAGCTCTCAAGAGGAATTACTTCGCCCGAGAGCGAATACAAAACACGCATTCGAAGGACGCGGTTTATAAACCGAAACGGATCGTCGCCAAATTTGGACGTGTAACTTGGAAAGCGGTCTTGGGCAATGCGTTTTTTGCCCGAGAGCGTGGCCTCAAAAATGGAAGGGCGCTTGAACTGTCCTCCCTTTTCGAGAGGGCGGGATTCGTTTTGAGAACTCGGTGAGGTCGAAATGGGGGCGAAGATGAAATCCTCATTCCAAAAAAATTGGAGTAAGGAAACCTTGAGGAGTTTGGGCGAGATTTCCAACCGAAGCCGGTTTGAATGTGGGAATGAGGGACTCTTTGGCTAATTACCACACCATACTAAAGGTCCGCACGAGAATATGGCCAAACCGGCGTAGGTTAACGGTTATAGGGTGTTGTGTAAGAATACTTTATTATAAATGCTGGAAAATGCCTACTGTTTACACGTAAATGTCGTTTAAAACCTTTATGATGAGAACCATCCAAAGAAACGTCCCTTAAATTTGGTTACAAAAATGTAGAAGTACCCTGTATAAATTAACTTCCAACATGACGCGGTAGAGCTAATGCTGCGAGGTCGGTCTAAAACCTAATTTCGTAGCCCTAAAATCTTTGGCGCCAAATTCCGTCATAAATTCAACCTTGACACTACTTCTCTCAAAATGCATTTTAGATCTTTTTGCAATAGCCTAAGTTGAAAAGAGATAAAGAATTTTCGTTACTTTGTCGTTCAGAGCTCGAATCTAGACTTTACTTTGGAAAGATATATTGAGATAAGATCTTGGTTGGAATTTCTAACACGAGGTCGACCTAAAGCTGTAGAACAGTGCTGTGAGGTCGATGTAGAAACGGATTTCGTCGCCCTTTAATATTTTTCCAAAAATTTCATCCTAAAGTCCGTCCGTCTAATTATCTATTAACGAGACTTAGATATCCATACCAGATTGCACGTCCTACGAGGGATCCAAAAATTTCAGATCGATCCATTCTGCGAGTTCGATTTTAGCCTCTAAAAGTGAGGTGAGCTCTCAAGAGGAATTACTTCGCCCGAGAGCGAATACAAAACACGCATTCGAAGGACGCGGTTTATAAACCGAAACGGATCGGCGCCAAATTTGGACGTGTAACTTGGAAAGCGGTTTTGGGCAATGCGTTTTTTGCCCGAGAGCGTGGCCTCAAAAATGGAAGGGCGCTTGAGCTGTCCTCCCTTTTCGAGAGGGCGGGATTCGTTTTGAGAACTCGGTGAGGTCGAAATGGGGGCGAAGATGAAATCCTCATTCCAAAAAAATTGGAGTAAGGAAACCTTGAGGAGTTTGGGCGAGATTTCCAACCGAAGCCGGTTTGAATGTGGGAATGAGGGACTCTTTGGCTAATTACCACACCATACTAAAGGTCCGCACGAGAATATGGCCAAACCGGCGTAGGTTAACGGTTATAGGGTGTTGTGTAAGAATACTTTATTATAAATGCTGGAAAATGCCTACTGTTTACACGTAAATGTCGTTTAAAACCTTTATGATGAGAACCATCCAAAGAAACGTCCCTTAAATTTGGTTACAAAAATGTAGAAGTACCCTGTATAAATTAACTTCCAACATGACGCGGTAGAGCTAATGCTGCGAGGTCGGTCTAAAACCTAATTTCGTAGCCCTAAAATCTTTGGCGCCAAATTCCGTCATAAATTCAACCTTGACACTACTTCTCTAAAAATGCATTTTAGATCTTTTTGCAATAGCCTAAGTTGAAAAGAGATAAAGAATTTTCGTTACTTTGTCGTTCAGAGCTCGAATCTAGACTTTACTTTGGAAAGATATATTGAGATAAGATCTTGGTTGGAATTTCTAACACGAGGTCGACCTAAAGCTGTAGAACAGTGCTGTGAGGTCGATGTAGAAACGGATTTCGTCGCCCTTTAATATTTTTCCAAAAATTCCATCCTAAAGTCCGTCCGTCTAATTATCTATTAACGAGACTTAGATATCCATACCAGATTGCACGTCCTACGAGGGATCCAAAAATTTCAGATCGATCCATTCTGCGAGTTCGATTTTAGCCTCTAAAAGTGAGGTGAGCTCTCAAGAGGAATTACTTCGCCCGAGAGCGAATACAAAACACGCATTCGAAGGACGCGGTTTATAAACCGAAACGGATCGTCGCCAAATTTGGACGTGTAACTTGGAAAGCGGTCTTGGGCAATGCGTTTTTTGCCCGAGAGCGTGGCCTCAAAAATGGAAGGGCGCTTGAGCTGTCCTCCCTTTTCGAGAGGGCGGGATTCGTTTTGAGAACTCGGTGAGGTCGAAATGGGGGCGAAGATGAAATCCTCATTCCAAAAAAATTGGAGTAAGGAAACCTTGAGGAGTTTGGGCGAGATTTCCAACCGAAGCCGGTTTGAATGTGGGAATGAGGGACTCTTTGGCTAATTACCACACCATACTAAAGGTCCGCACGAGAATATGGCCAAACCGGCGTAGGTTAACGGTTATAGGGTGTTGTGTAAGAATACTTTATTATAAATGCTGGAAAATGCCTACTGTTTACACGTAAATGTCGTTTAAAACCTTTATGATGAGAACCATCCAAAGAAACGTCCCTTAAATTTGGTTACAAAAATGTAGAAGTACCCTGTATAAATTAACTTCCAACATGACGCGGTAGAGCTAATGCTGCGAGGTCGGTCTAAAACCTAATTTCGTAGCCCTAAAATCTTTGGCGCCAAATTCCGTCATAAATTCAACCTTGACACTACTTCTCTAAAAATGCATTTTAGATCTTTTTGCAATAGCCTAAGTTGAAAAGAGATAAAGAATTTTCGTTACTTTGTCGTTCAGAGCTCGAATCTAGACTTTACTTTGGAAAGATATATTGAGATAAGATCTTGGTTGGAATTTCTAACACGAGGTCGACCTAAAGCTGTAGAACAGTGCTGTGAGGTCGATGTAGAAACGGATTTCGTCGCCCTTTAATATTTTTCCAAAAATTCCATCCTAAAGTCCGTCCGTCTAATTATCTATTAACGAGACTTAGATATCCATACCAGATTGCACGTCCTACGAGGGATCCAAAAATTTCAAATCGATCCATTCTGCGAGTTCGATTTTAGCCTCTAAAAGTGAGGTGAGCTCTCAAGAGGAATTACTTCGCCCGAGAGCGAATACAAAACACGCATTCGAAGGACGCGGTTTATAAACCGAAACGGATCGTCGCCAAATTTGGACGTGTAACTTGGAAAGCGGTCTTGGGCAATGCGTTTTTTGCCCGAGAGCGTGGCCTCAAAAATGGAAGGGCGCTTGAGCTGTCCTCCCTTTTCGAGAGGGCGGGATTCGTTTTGAGAACTCGGTGAGGTCGAAATGGGGGCGAAGATGAAATCCTCATTCCAAAAAAATTGGAGTAAGGAAACCTTGAGGAGTTTGGGCGAGATTTCCAACCGAAGCCGGTTTGAATGTGGGAATGAGGGACTCTTTGGCTAATTACCACACCATACTAAAGGTCCGCACGAGAATATGGCCAAACCGGCGTAGGTTAACGGTTATAGGGTGTTGTGTAAGAATACTTTATTATAAATGCTGGAAAATGCCTACTGTTTACACGTAAATGTCGTTTAAAACCTTTATGATGAGAACCATCCAAAGAAACGTCCCTTAAATTTGGTTACAAAAATGTAGAAGTACCCTGTATAAATTAACTTCCAACATGACGCGGTAGAGCTAATGCTGCGAGGTCGGTCTAAAACCTAATTTCGTAGCCCTAAAATCTTTGGCGCCAAATTCCGTCATAAATTCAACCTTGACACTACTTCTCTAAAAATGCATTTTAGATCTTTTTGCAATAGCCTAAGTTGAAAAGAGATAAAGAATTTTCGTTACTTTGTCGTTCAGAGCTCGAATCTAGACTTTACTTTGGAAAGATATATTGAGATAAGATCTTGGTTGGAATTTCTAACACGAGGTCGACCTAAAGCTGTAGAACAGTGCTGTGAGGTCGATGTAGAAACGGATTTCGTCGCCCTTTAATATTTTTCCAAAAATTCCATCCTAAAGTCCGTCCGTCTAATTATCTATTAACGAGACTTAGATATCCATACCAGATTGCACGTCCTACGAGGGATCCAAAAATTTCAGATCGATCCATTCTGCGAGTTCGATTTTAGCCTCTAAAAGTGAGGTGAGCTCTCAAGAGGAATTACTTCGCCCGAGAGCGAATACAAAACACGCATTCGAAGGACGCGGTTTATAAACCGAAACGGATCGTCGCCAAATTTGGACGTGTAACTTGGAAAGCGGTCTTGGGCAATGCGTTTTTTGCCCGAGAGCGTGGCCTCAAAAATGGAAGGGCGCTTGAGCTGTCCTCCGTTTTCGAGAGGGCGGGATTCGTTTTGAGAACTCGGTGAGGTCGAAATGGGGGCGAAGATGAAATCCTCATTCCAAAAAAATTGGAGTAAGGAAACCTTGAGGAGTTTGGGCGAGATTTCCAACCGAAGCCGGTTTGAATGTGGGAATGAGGGACTCTTTGGCTAATTACCACACCATACTAAAGGTCCGCACGAGAATATGGCCAAACCGGCGTAGGTTAACGGTTATAGGGTGTTGTGTAAGAATACTTTATTATAAATGCTGGAAAATGCCTACTGTTTACACGTAAATGTCGTTTAAAACCTTTATGATGAGAACCATCCAAAGAAACGTCCCTTAAATTTGGTTACAAAAATGTAGAAGTACCCTGTATAAATTAACTTCCAACATGACGCGGTAGAGCTAATGCTGCGAGGTCGGTCTAAAACCTAATTTCGTAGCCCTAAAAACTTTCCCGCCAAATTCTGACATAAATTCAACCTTGATATAACTTGTCATAAAATGCATTTTAGATCTTTTTACCAATAGCCTAAGTTGAAAAGAGACAAAGAATTTTCGTTACTTTGCCGTTCAAAGCTCGAATCTAGACTTTAGTTGGGAAAGATATTTTGAGATAAGATCTTGATTGGAATTTATAAAACGAGGTCGACCTGAAGCTGTAAAGAACAGTGCTGCGAGGTCGACGTAAAAACCCTTTAATATTTTTCCTAAAATTAAATCGTCCGTCTAATTATCTATTAAAGAGACTTAAATGGGAATGAGCTACTCTTTGGCCAATTACTGTAGTAAATGTATTACTACGCTTAAATTGGTTATGATGTCTCTCGCACAGTTACGGAGCAATCCTCTTGTATATTATAAAAAACAAAACAATTCACCAGTGTCGCAACTAAGAACTTGGGGGCCTCTCTGCAACATTCAGAGTGGGGCCCTACTCACCCATAAGTAAGGTACCTATGTTCAAAGACCCCAAGGTTTGGAAAACACATTTTTGATTTTCTTCACGATAGCATTAACTGCCAACCCTTACAAGAATTTTTATTGCTATGCACTTTTTAGCCGTTGGGTTGCACTGAAAATCTCCACAATGGCAAGTCGATTTTACTAATCGATTAGGAGTACTATATTTTCCTTGAACATAAAAGTTTTTTATTAGATAGTAGTACTTTCTTTTAATAAATGCGATGAACAAATTAATTTTTGATCGGCTTTTAGTGCTTAAAAATTTTTTCAATAAATTTATTGAAACAAAAGGATCTAGTATGTGTGGCGCGGCCTTTAAATTATTTACAATAGAGTTTGCTAAAAATAAACCATCTAGAAAACCATTCATTTCCTTGAAAAGAAATAACGCGATTTTTCTTCACAAAAAGATTTAATTTTTATTTAAATTTTTGCAATACAATTTTTTCATTGTCACGGAAATTCTACTGTCTACTTGTAAATTATTTTAATAACTAAATTTTAATTACTACTTAATAAACAGTTTACACATAGAGAATTTTAAGTTAAAATTTATTTAATCGCGCTTACAACGTGAACCAAGTAAAAATTAAAATTCAAAAATACGTTATTTCTTAAACTCGACGCTAGGGAGATTGCTCTTTAGATGTCGATGGGTTGACGCATGGTTGACGTGTCGCGTTTTACGAAGACAATAGTTATGTTTTTATAAATAAATAGTTGTTTTTATAAAATAGTTGTTTATAATAAATTAATTTCTATATAATTCGTGAAAATAAGTGATTTCAAAATTGTTTTTGTTCCAACACAAACACGTGGAAGTTATAGCAAATGGTGCATCTCAAAAAAGAAGTAATTAATGTAAGTAAATTTCCATTTTTTTGTTTTTCTGTCTTAACCCTATAAAAGTGAAAATGAAGCAACATTTCCAAAAATCGGATTGTTTTACGATTTCTGTGTTTCACAAAGAGACTACGGGAATCCCCGCGCTGATTAAAAAGTAAAAGTACGCGTCGATCTAATTTTGTAGAATTAGCTCGACAAACATTGACCTTCGTCGGGTTTGTTTGTTGGACCATTTATAATTCGATGGAGTTCTGTTGTAAGAGATATGAAAAAAATTCCCCAAAAAAACTTTCTTACCTAGATGTGAATTCCATCGTAAAAGTATTTTTGAATATACAGGGTGTTTTGTTTAAGAGATACTTAAACTAACTTTGTTATTTTAAATGGAACCTCCTATGTATTTTTGCATATTTTGATTCCCCATCACATTTGTAATCAAATGGTATAAATTTTAACGTACCTCTGTTACTAACCGTTTTGGAGATATTGTCACTTTAATGTCTAGATAAATAGTCTACTTTGGAGTCATGTTGCCAGGGCTGCAATCAAGATTTTTTAAATGTGCTTGTTCCACCTAATACTGATAATGTGATAATAGTCACATAAATAATAAAACTTTTATAAAAGCCTAATACTATACAGGGTGATTTCTTTAAGCGAAATGTAAGTTTTCTCTAATTTTTCAAATGGAACACCCTGTATACTTTTGCAGATTTAGATTCCTGGTAAAAGTAGATGCTAAATTTTCAAAAATATAGAGGGTGTTTTACTGTAACTTTTTCCCGATTTTTCAAATAAAACACCCTGTATATTTTTGCAAATTTAGCATCTACGTTTTACCAGGAGCCCAACTCTGTAAAAAATATAGTGAGCGTTTCATTTGAACGCATTTGAATAATTCGAGAAACTTGACATTTCGCGTACAGGGCCGTAGCCAGATCGTGTTTTCAGGGCAGGCTCAAAAAATTTCAAGGGAAGATGAAAAGCTCAAATTAGGGTTTTCTCTCTTCTGGGTTTTTATAAATCTGTTGATCACTGTAATCTCTTCTGAGGATGGAAGTGTTTTGTCCATAGTTTACAAAAATTTGACTTTTTATAAATCAATGTTCTCGTCTTCGGCACCAATTAGGAACTTATCGTTCAAATCTTTGGCAAGCTCTAACTAGAATAGGCTTAACAATAATTAACAATAAGGCGTACCTCTGGCTCAAGCCATTTTGAAAAAGTTTACCACGTATTTTGTAAGTAGACTCTTATCAATAGTTTAAATAACTAAACGGCAAAGGAGTTGTCAAAAGGTTACAATTTTGTAATATGCAAAAATATACAGGGCGTTTAATCAAAAAAAAATCATTTGCAAATAATTAGTAAACCCGATGTTCAATTGTTTTTCTGCTTTCATCACTATAATCTACGTCAAAAATACCACTAGTTTTCCCGAGGGGTTTACCACTCTGCAAATTTGGTGTACAAGTTGGTGCAAATGTCTGCAAATTTTATACAAATTTCCGTAATTTTCTGCATATTTTGTGCAAATTTCTGCGAATTTTTGCAAATTTTTGCAATTTTGGTGTACACTTTTTACTTCAGTGGTTAACCCCTCGAGTTTTCCCATTGCATGGAAGTCGTAGTTCCGAAAAATACGAGGTTACCAATAGTGGCGATTAAACTTTGAACAGCCTGTATCTGTATCGCATTTCTAAACCTTTGAAGCTCCCATTGAGCACAAAATTTTATAATAGGTTATAAAGTTGTGCTTACTTAAAAAATACTAAGCTTTTGATATAAAACTCAAATTATTGCAAAATTACAAATGCATAGTAATTTTTAAATTTTTCTTTAGACTCGTTTATAATGGAAGATGATGAACCATTTCAAGATTCTGGATCGGAATGGACAGGCAGTAACCCCGATGGAACTTCTTCAGATTCTACGTCCATCTCATCTCCATCACAACGAACTATTAAAAAGAAGAAACAAAGCAATGTGGAACGTGCTAAAAAGGATTTATTTGCCAACAATTTTTCTCTTCAAAATGGTCTTTATGAATGTGTTGATGATATTGCTAATGTAGTAGAAGAAGTAGTTACTGAGGCATTAAATTTTGAAAGTTCCGAAATCCCAAATCTCAATAAGAGCGACAGCACAAGCGACAAACCATCATCATCACATTGTACAGAATCTGTTTCCAATCAACCTTCCGGTCAAGAACAAAAGGCAAATATTTTAATTAAAGACTCGACTGCAACACTAACGGTGTTGAAGAGTTTACATCGTGGAACGTACACTGTGTTAATAGACGAACTTAACAACCAGGAAGATAACTTAGCCGATAATAGTGAAACTAATATTGCTAACATGTTAAACAAGGAATATATATCGTTTATAATAGCTGACCAAAATACATCACAACAACATTTATGTCGTAAGTACATTTATTCCATATTGATTGCAAAGTTGCTCATAAATGTTTGTTTTCAGAATTTGACGACAAAAATATTCCTTGCTACATCAGCATAGACGATAAGAAGACCATGAACTTGAATGTTCGTTGGTGTTTATCACCAGGTGAGCTAAGCGGAGCAGTATCTTTAACTGGTAATAATCTCATTGCCGGATTGATTTATGCGAAGTTAAATCAAAACGATCTTGGCACAAAATCTGAATTGAAAACTAAAGCTCATTGTTGTTTATTTTGCTCTAAACATGTGACAGTACTACCCAGACATTTGTTAACCAAACATCTTGATAGAGATGAGGTGAAAGAAGTCGAAGGATTGCCTTTAAAATCCAAGGAACGAGCTAAATTGCTGAAGAAGCTGCGTATTCAAGGCGACAATCTATATAACGAAAATTGTTGTAGCAAGGACCGTATTCCAGTTAGAGTATCCAAAAAAATTGCTGTAGAAAAGATGGTACCGTGTCCAAATTGCAAGGCATTGTTTGTTCCAAAATCACTTTACAAACACCACCAAAACTGTGTTAATAGACCCAAAAATAGACCACAAATTTTGAAAGAGGCTCGACGGCTAGCAGATGGATCATCTTCGCAATCTTTAAGTAATTCGAATCAAGAGAAACAGTCCAGTTTGGATCAGGAGCTGCTTCGTGAGTTATTAGAACCTTTAAAAAACGATGAAATTTCTAAAATTATTAGACAGGACAAAACCCTACTAAAATTAGCACAGAGTTTGGCTAAAAAAAATTGTGCGTGTCGTCATAATTACAGAAATTGTAGACAAACGTTACGTTTAGGCGCTCGTGTTTTCTTTGAAATGAATAAACTTAATCCTAATATTAGATGTGTCCAAGATTTTCTAGATACTGTTCACTACCGAAATATAATAGAAGTAGTAAAATTAATTTGTTCGGGAGACAAGTACACATTTAAGACGCCTACTATCGTTGCCGCTATACGACTTACTATAATAAAACTAGTCAACGTTCTTATCAGTGATTATAGAATGCAAGGTTTGTTACCTACTGATGGAGTTCTTCTTCGTTTGTTAGATTTCAAAAACTTTCACGAAGGTGAATTTTTAATACAAGTTGGAAAAACAGCTTATATTTCGACACAAAAGAACCGAATGTTTAAAAGCAGATTTACCTAATATCGGTGATATTGGAAAATTGACAGAGTATTTACAAACGGAAGCGGAGAAGTGCTATAGAATTTTGAAGGAAAAGTATAATTATAACTCGTGGATCAGATTAGGTACACTTATTTTACACCAGGTAGTTCTATTTAACCGACGAAGACCTGGAGAGGTTTCGCGAATACTGTTACAGTCGTATCTTACTAAAAGAACAATACGTAAGGAAGACCATGGGAAAATGACCCGCATGGAAGTTATGCTAGCTGAACGATTTACTTTAATTCAGTTAATTGGGAAGCGAGCTAGAGTACTTTCAGCCTTATTAACAAACGAGCAAATTAAAAACTTGGATTTGTTTATATCTTTTAGAAAAATGTCTGGCATATCTGAAAGTAATGAATTTCTCTTTTGCTCCACAAATACGGATGGTCACTTGGAAGCTGGAGGTCGTGCTTTGCGCATTTTCGCTGAAAAATGTGGTGCAGATAATCCAAAATTGCTTCGCTGTACCACAGTTGTTTCACAGCTTTTAGTTCTAAATGAAAACGAAATTCAGCAACTGGCTGATTTTATGGGTCACGATGTAAGCGTTCATAAGGCAAACTACAGGCAACCTGAATTACAAAGAGAAATCACCATATTGTCTCGTTTTTTCATGGCCGCAGGTGGAGACCTTGATGTTTCGAAATTCAAAGGTAAAACGATGACCGAATTAGAGGTTTTGATAGATACTGAACCAACTCTAGAAGAAACAGATGAAGAAGTGGAAGACATAGTAGACGCGTTTTTAGGTGATAGTTTTCCTAACGAAACACTACAATGAAAAATAATTTAAAAAATTTCAGGTGTAAATTCGTGTAATTCTAGTCTTGGTGACGTGTCGCAAACTTCAACGACAAAATCCGTAACAACAGCTGCATATCCATCATTAGGTAACAATGAAAAATTGCAATAACTATTTCACTGGAGCGTATAAAATAAACGTAGCAATAAAATAATCAAGAGTGCAGGTGCCTAAACAAGTACCTTGACAAAACTAGTATTATTCTATTAATTGTAGTCATCAAGTTTATTACTTTTTGGCAAAGTGATTTTTTTTTACAAATTTCAAGTCTTACGCGAAACTTTCAATTTTAACATACCTAGCTGATAAATAGTACCAACCTCAAGAGAATTTTTTACGCTTATGATTACATCAAAAACTTCATTATTTAATGCATTTATTATTTTAAAATTTTATCAGCCACATTATGTTAAAATAGGAACCACTGTTCTGAATTTGTACAGACAGCTGATGACTGCCCAGTCTGCCATTGACTGCCCATGACTATCGTTGACTCCTCAATTTTTGTACATTGACTGCCGAGAGTGGATGATCCCTCGATATTATCTAAATTCACTTCTGATAATTTTTATAGTTCATTAAATTGCCTTCCGAATACTACTCGTAACTAGGAAATCACTTGCAATTTATGAATAGTAGGTACTTGGACTTTATTTATTTATTACTGTTCTGCGTCAGTGACTGAAGCTCTTGGCGATGTAACATTTCTTAAATTGTTGCTTTTGGAAATCCATGTTTGTATAACTAACAAGCACTACCACCTACTTAACCCTATATTGTCGGCCATTTCCTAGTTATGAGTATAGTAACATAATAAGAAACTGTAAATTTTTTTGTAGATGAACGTTCATATAATTCTAATTTGGATGAAGAATCGCAGACTTCAACAATTAGACCTGTATCAACAAAATCGAATGAGACCGTTGACCAATCGCATGACCCACTTCCGTGTTGTAGCAAACAAGGTCCTATTGTCCGTTTAGAAAGATTACAGAAAATTAAACGGAAAAGATCTCCAATTAAAACTCGAAGTGCAAAATTGAGAATTACTACTAGGAAGCTTGGATCTTGCTCACATGGTACTTACTTTATCTTTTTTTTTTTCAAATTATTTATTTGTTTTATTGTAGAAGAGGAACCTGTTAAAAAAATACCTACTCCAAAGAAACGTTCACCGTTGATTATGGAGATTTTAAATGAAATACGGAGTCCTGTAAAGAGAAACAAACGAAAGAGAAGATATACAGAAGAAGAAGTAACACTTTTAAGCCAAGCCTTTAAAGCACACATTAATACTGGTCGTATGCCTTCTAAACAAGAATTCAAAGACTTTATTGCTAAAAATCGTAAAGTATTTTTCGATCGCACCCACGAGCATTTGTATTCTTTCTTGCAGTACAGATTTAAGATTTTGATCTTTGACAGAAAAAAAAGGCCTAAGTAATCACAGTTGACTGTCGTACCTGTTTTTATATTATTTGTGTTTTGATAATGTGTATTTGTGTTTTTATGAATCGAACTGAGTATTCAAGAAAATATTCTCTAATTACGGTCTTCTGTAAAATTAAAATACCTATATAAAAATTAAGAATAAAAGATTGTGAGCAATGTACATATATTATAATCCATAATGTATAAAGAACATGGGTGTGATGATTATTGTATTGAATTAAGTTTAATTCCAAATTAGTTTAAAAAAACTGTGTCTTATATTTTCTACTTTTAAATTTCTACTTTTAACATTTGTAGCTATTTTAAGTTTAGGTTATTGTCTATTCTTTTAAGTTTTCTTGCCTTTATAGGGAATTTAGCAATAAAACTTTTTTCCTAATGTTTTGCTTTTAATTTCATTGGTTTTGTTTTATTTATTATAACAGAAGTCAAAATCAAGTCATCTGTGAACGGTATTTCAGTGAATAGGCTGTACTTTTTTCAATGAAGTAGTAAATTGTCGCTCTTAAAATGTTAACATCGAATCGAGAATGCTTGGTAATGTTCATAAGTTACAAACGCATAATAAATTTGACAATCGCAAGCTGAACATTTATAAGCTTCCTCGATTCGATCTTATTTTGATTGCTTGTCTTTTAATTAAGATTTATTTTTATAAGTGATCAACGGTTTTTTACGTTTCTTAAGTAATTAAGTGTATTTAAACTTTAATTGTAATATCAATTATGTAGTAATTAGGTTTTTTAGACATTTTAAGCTTTCTTGTCTTAATAGTGAATTGAGTAATAAATCGAATTTTGTTTTTAATATTCTTTTTTTATTTAACTTTATTTTAAGTAACAATCGACATACCTATTTCTAAAATGTAACCTTTTAAAACATATAAATACTTTGCTTTTGTTAAAAAGTTCTAAACAATCAAACGATAAATTCTGGCCATATTTTAGTTTGAGTTTACAAAGGTGCTAAATTTTAATTTGCTTAATTTATGTTTGTTAATGGAGTAATTGTATTGTAATCGTGGTGTGTTAAGTTCTTATGTAATATATTTGCTAAATTATGTACTGGAATTGATAAATATTGAATAATTTTCAAAATATAATCAATTTTGAAAAACCCATAGTAAATTCTCCATAAAGCTAAGTCGCAAACTTATGACATTAATTAACTGTTAATCCAGCAGCTGCAAAAATACCGTGGTGCTATCTAAGATTGAGTGGCGGAAACCCCTCTAGCCCGACGTCCCTTTAAAAAGATGTCGTCCTAAATGTGTTTGCAGACTTATTATTACAATTACATAATATCATAATGAAATTTTGAGATTGCTTCATGTCCTTGATATTCTATAGGTAAATACCTAATACTATAATATCCTACTTAGTATAAGTAATAATTAATAAACCACTAATAATTAGTCAGTCTAAACGATCAATTTCAACAACAAACAAATTAATTATTTCCATTCTTAAGTAATTAGAGGAAGCTTCGATTGATTCCTTTATAAACATTAAAATAAGTGAAAATTTTACAATTTTATTTTACTTTTGTACCCCATAATTTCAATTTAGGCATTATAATTAATTTATTATAACCTAAATTAACAGTATTTACGGAATTACTTTAATAGTATTGCCTTTAAACTCTTGTTGAATTTCTTCTAACGTTCTTGCCTTAGTTTCGATAACGCATAAATAAGAAAAAATTGCTCCTAAATAACAACACACTGAAAAAAAACAAAATGGCGAAAATATACCAAAGTGATGAGTTAAACTTTGAAATAATTTAGGAACTATTATAAGGCAAGAAGCCGTAACAATATTCATAAAAGCTGTAGCTTTTCCCTTAATGTTAGCTGAAAACACTTCGCCCAATATTAAAGTCGGAATAATACCTATTCCAGTTGCACAAACTACAATATAAGCAAGCATTCCTCCTAAAGGTAACCAGCCAAATTCAGACATATCCACATCAGTGTACTCTACTACAGCAATATAAACACTTTCAATTGTCAAAACAACACCACATCCTAAGCAAGAAAACAACATTAAAGGTCTCCTACCAAACCTTTCAATCAAATACGAAGAAAAAGTAACAGATAAAGCTAAAATTCCAGAAAATATAATCGCCGATAATTCTTCCGATACACTACCACCTGCTTCTTGAAACAAATACTGAGTGTACAACTCGAACGCCGAGAGACCACTCAACTGTTGAGCTATTCGTATCCCCATACACATAACGAGCGCTTTTCTATTACTAGCAACAGTAAACAACTCCTTCATAGTCCCCGATTCAGAAAGTTGCCGTTTAACGTCACTCTTCAACATTTTTAATTCTTCATCCACGTCGTACCGCCATCTCAATAATCTAAGAGCTTCTGTCGCCTTATCTTCTTTACCTTTCATCAAAAGATAAAATGGCGATTCTGGCATAAATTGAAATATCATAACGTGCACAACAGGTATACAACCACAAATAACTGCCATCATATACAAATCGAAATGCGCACCAATAACATTAATTAAAAATATCCCTAAATAAATACTAACAGCGAGCACATTTCCCCAAGTTCCACGTACAACAGGTTCGGAAATTTCGCACACATAAATTGGAGTTGTTGCAAAAAATAGCGCATCGCCCATTCCGGAAAAGAATCTCGAGGTAAACAATACCCAAATGTTGTGCGATAATCCAGATAATATCCACGCAATTACTTGTGGTACGGCTACTAAAAGTACGCCATTTTTTCTTCCAATTTGGTCCACTAATTTTGTAAATAACGGTGCGGTAATTGCCATCGAAAATGCCGATATGACGGTAAAATAAGACGCCTCTTTGATAGTTATATCGTTCGAATCATCCCTTATTAAAGCAATAATTGCTGGTGAAGTCCAAGAAAAAAGCATCCCACCACATATTCCAGTTAGTGAAGCTAAAATTAATTTTTGAATTTTTTGAAATTGGTTCAAATTAAACTTACCAGAAGCTATGGCTATTATTTGAGGTAAGTGGTGATTTTGGCCATATTTGATAGGAAAAGGAAACTTCATGACATAAAGTAAACCTCAAGTCTTGAAAACTAGCACCACATTAACTATTAATGGGCACTATTGCGGATTGTCACTGCCTTCAGATAAGAAGTCCGAATAAGTAACCGATTTCCAATGTAGGTAGACTTAAAACCATAAAAATTATAGGTCAATGTTATTGATTTTACGACCTTGACTTACAACAATAACATCAATTAAAAATGCAATTTTCTACCTAAAAAAACGAAATTTGATTTATATTTAACCTACAAATTGATTTGGAAATGAAAACTCACGTTATTTGAATAATTAATATTAATTTAACGAATTAAAATTATCAGTCGTACTCGAATCGCGCTAAAGGCATTTAAACAATTTCACAAAACCCATGTTAAGCACATTTTACCTAAAGGCAAGTAGGGTTTCACCATGTGCCAGTTTATGTGCTTACATTTTAGTTAATTCAACAAAATTCACTCAATTTGTGTAACGATAATAAACTATTAAGAGCGCACAATATAAACTAAATGTTTGCGCTCAAGTCAATAGTTTAGTTTGATTAACATAAAAGATGCACATTTTTCTATTTAAATAAAATTTTATTTTCTATGTAATCATTAGCTACTTCTAGTATCGGAAATTGATTATACACTACCGCTTTGGGATTTCTTTTCAACTTTTTGCTCTTTATTTCATAAAACATCCCCCTTAGAGTCAAAAGCTAAACGCTTAAAATAGCACAGATAAACAAAAATTAACTAAAACAAGGAAAAATTACAAAAACGGGTAGGTAAAAAAGAATGTTTCGTTTCGTTGACGTTTTTATCCAAAGAATTTTTAGAACATTTATAATTGGTTTAGGGGAAATATTTAAAACTTGGTATCGCGGACACATCGACACCAAAATGGAACAGCAACAAATAAACGTCGATAGTTCTTGCAGAACCGACACTAAAATATATAAAAATATATTCAAATGATACTTGAACTTGAGAAACAATTATGGGTCAAGATCTTTTTCCCACGCACAATAAGTGCTATAAATTTTATAATAAAAAAAATCGATGCTCCTGGTGGAAATTATGCTAATTTAGCTCTTAGGACCGTTTTAGAGGAACTAAATATCGTACTAATTTGTTAACTAAGAGTTAAGAGTTGATTCAGATCAACTCAAGGATCAAAAGCACGGGAATCTAAGCTTTAACGTCGTGCATAGAAACTTTGACGCACGACCGTGCACAACGTTAAAGCTTAGATTCCCGTGCTTCTTGAGTAGATTCAGTACTAACATGTTAGTACGACATTTAGTCAATCTAAAACAGCCCTTAGAAAGACTTTTTAGTTTTAAATGTGCAACTGAATTATTACCTACCTAAAAACCTAATTTGACAAGCACGGATTTAAATTACTTTCTTGGTTACCTATTTATTTTACTGCCCATCAGATGAAGATATCAACCATAAAAATGAATCGCTATTGAATTTTTTAGTAACTGTTTTTCTTATTTTCTATTTAATTTTGTAATTTGGAATTTTATTGTTTATACTGTATCACCAAGTATCACGCACAACCATGTAATGCAAAATGCCTCAAGTTTCAGTAAATTTTCATGTTTATTTAGTAGTAGATTTTTTTTTTGAAAAATAAACATATTATAATTATTATTTTTAAAAATTATAATTTATAATTATTAAAAAATAGTTCCATTATTCTGGCTAAACACGTTCAGATAAAACTGCGCGGACCGCCTTGGGTTAAAATAATTTATATTAATTTCCTAACATAAAAAAAATTCAAAACTGCCGTCATTGGTGGGTCGTAGCTTTTTATAGATAACTTGAGTTTTAATTAATGTTATAGTATGAAACTTTAGGAACTTGTAGTATACCGTCCGTTTCCAAAAAAGAGCCCCAGCTTATAGGGGGTTTATTCGTAACTTTAGACAAATAAAACCTTGTATAAAATTAAATGTGACGATCTTTTCTACAATATTAGCGAAAAAAAGTTAGTATTTTTCAAACAGCTAAGGCTGATGGCGTCTTCGTTACTTTTTTTAAATTGCACCATATACATTTTTTAGTCTCATAAGAGAGAGAATTTTTTTCTCTTTTCAATAAGGTAAAGCATCCATAGGATTAAATAAGAAAATTTTAAAGAAAAATTGTAAAACCTAAATCTACATTAATTTTCATCAAGCACGTGGATTGTTCAAAAAAACGTTATTTTCAATTGTTTAGCTAACTGTGTAAGCTTCTTCACTGAAATCTAATGTTCCATTGCGCCACGACCGCTGGATTGGCTACGATAAGCTTGTTACGAATAAATTAAAAGTAGAAAATAATAGATTAAAAGAAAAAACTCGTAAAACATTATTTATTTATTATTAATTGGCGTCATCAATAAAGCTATTGACGATGAATATTTAAAATAATTGATTTTCACAAAAATTGTTCAAAGTGAGAGCTGTTGTTTTCTACACAAAGTTGGCAAAATTTAATAACCCATTTACATTAGCAGACACTGTTCAAAATACTAAGTCCTTTATGTAGCTCCATATAAAAAAGTTTTTCCTTTTTTAATTTATTCGTAACAAGCTGATGGTAAACAAACCAGAGGCCTTGGCTTAATGAAACATTAGATTTGAGTGAAAAAGCTTACACAGTTACCTAAACAATTGAAAATTATTTGTTTTTTTAACAATCAGCTTGCTTGATAAAAAATAATGTAGCTTTAGTTTTTTCAATTTTTCTTTAAAATTTTCTTATTTAACCCTACGAATGCTTTACCTTATTGAAAAGAGAAAAAAATTCTTTATCATATGAGATTAAAAAATGAGTATGGTGCAATTTAAAAAAAGCAACGAAGATGCCATCGGCCTTAACTGTTCGGAAAATAATAACTTTTTTTTCGCTAATATTGTAGAAAAGATCGTTTCATTTAATTTTATATAAGGTTTTATTTGTCTAAAGTTACAAATAACCCCCCTATAAGCTGGGGCCCGTTTTTGGAAACGCACGGTATACTATAGTATAATTTATTTTTTCCTTTCCTTCAGCAATTCCGTGAGTCCTCTTTGATTATCCAGATCTCACTACAAAACTATTATAGGGAGAACTTGTGATTAACTGTGCAATCAATTACTTCAAATTTTAGAACTAATGATTTGTCCTTAGGACTAGCCCCCTCAAAAATTTTGATCTCTCTCTTTAGAACTACTCTGATTTAAAAAAAGAGGACTAGAGATCTATTGATCTCTCTCTTAAGACTATTTGGATCTAAGAAAGAAGACTAGTGATCTATCGAAAAGAAGAGAAAGAACTATGAATCTGCAAAGTGCCTGTATCCTTAAAGTCCCTTAGGACTATTGTTTTTTTTCTTAGGGTTATTTTTATCTAAGGGAGAGAAGTAGTAATCTTAGTACTAGCTCGTCCCGTGCTTATCTTCCCAGGACTATTCATTGTTCTCTCTATTAGGAGAGAGCGCTTGAACGAATCAAAGTTTCGGGGTCTTCCCTAGAGATTGTTTTTAGTTCGCAAACTCATTTATATTTTTTTCCACAGAAAGTTTTTTTATACGTGTAAATTTAGGTACATAATCATTATTTGTTTATTTAATAAAAACATGTTTGTTATTCCCATAACAAACTTTCTTTCATTTTTTCATTTGCTTATATTCGAACCCCTTCCGTCTCTATCTGAGCGAGGCTAAAAAGAAAATTTTTGTACTCACTGCTGCGAAAGTGACGTTTGACGCACTTTGTGGTCGACTGGGAAACAGTGTTTCCCGGTCTACTACACCGGGAAGTAAACTGTCAAAACAACACTAATAAATGGTAATAAAATAAAGTAATGTGTATTTATTAATGTAAGGAAACATATTTTAGAACATTTAAATTCGCAAACTAAACTATTACGTTACATCTAATAACAATTTTTAGCAACTTTTAGAACAATTAACTGTCAAAGTAAGAATTTGTTTGACGTAAGAATGAAGTTTGACTATGAAGTCATAGGTTGCTTTGTATACCTAAATTGTGAAAACTAATCAAATAAAACTTTTATTTAAGAATTATGATAACGGTTTTGTTCGTTACAAAAAATATTGTACGATCCTCATGCGTGAACAATTTTCCCGCGTTCACGCAATGAAAAAAGCACTCGCTCCTACGTCGCTCGTGTTTTCAAACAGCGTTCACGCGGGAAAATCGTGTTCCCACACATGGTTCGTAAATAACTATATTGTAGCTTTGATTTTCGATTATACATGTTACACAATTAAAAAATGCTCTATTTGAAGTTTTTTGTTAAATATGCAATTGAAAATTATCAGTTATTATTACTTAAACTGTCCATTCCAACAAAAAAAATTGTGATTTATACTGCAGAGTAATGTTAAAAGAGAAAAGAGTTTAAACAGTCGTTTAAACTCATTTAAAAATTCTTGTTTGTATAAGTTATTTGCATTTAGTTTTCCCTATAGCTTCAGTAAATTTATGTTTAACAAACTATAAAACAACCACCACATTTTTCATTTGGTTTACCTTTGAAAAACGTTTGCTTTCAAGTGCGTTCTTATTTTAAGTATGTACCTAATAGAAATTCTTGTAATATTTTATTTTTTATTCTGCATTTCTTAATCAGTTAAGAGGTTAAAACATAACTTTAAATACGGCAGAAAGTTCAAGTAAAATGACGTTAAATTTTCAATAACGTTCGAATTTCCAATTAATTTTACTAAAAGTAATTATCATTTTAAACTATAATTAATAAAGTAAACTTATCCAATTATAAATTTAACAAGGTATCATGTATAAACCAGTGCAGTGGTCGTTGTCGTCCAATGGTAGAGCTCTGGGATACCGAGCTAAGGATCTTGGGCTCAAATCGTAGGCAACCCACAATCAGTTTTGCAGTTTTTCAATTCCAGGGTTCCCTTTTAATTGAGCACAGGGCTGCCTAACTGGCACTTACAGAAGTACTAACAGAAGGGTAGAGCTGACCACATTACCTTCAATATAATAGGGTTCGTTCTAGTCAAGACATGATTTAAAGATTAGATTTTATGAATTCATTGATTTCTCGTTCCATTAGTTTTTTTTTAACTTTTAATAATTACTGTAACCTAAAATTAGTAAATACAATAAATGTATTGCTAACTTGACCAGCCTCTATTTAAGTAAGCTCTTTCAGTTATTAATATTATAAGAAACGTGTTACCTTTTATTAGTAAACCAACATCAATGGAATTTTCACTTACCTAGAACAAAAATAAATCAAGATTAGAAACTATTATTTTCATAATTACATTATGAAAATTAGAACAAAACAAATTTAAGTTTTCAATGGCCTAAAGCGCACAATATAAGTACAATATTAAGTTTTCAATGGCTTAAAGCCATTAAACCTCAAAAACCTCAAAATAAAATAAAATGTGTTAATTTGCAGATTAGAATTTTTCTAATTAGCCTTACCTGCAAGTATTTCAATTGGAATTATACCTCTAAAATTTTTATTACATATGATATATCTCCAAGATGGATCAGATTTTTTAAAAAGAACTTGAACTTGAGTAGAACGCTGTTTAGCATTTTAGTTCTTATTAAAACTGATGCAAAATATGAATGAAAGGTACTCAGAGGCACACTCTTTACGCATATTTTTGTACCAACAAGTATCCACTTAAAGAAATTTTTTTTATAAAACAAAAAAACACTACCCTTTTGATGATCTTGACATATAAAGGTAATAAGGGACGTGGCTTTCTTAAAAAGAAGACGGATGGAGAAAAGTTACGAAAACTTTTACGTCTATTGAGTTTTCACTTTATTTTAAGTAACTGCAAAATCTTTTCTCCTTTCAAACAATCATTTTTTTATTGCTCGTGCTTTATAGTTTTATCCAAGAGAGGTAATAAACTAATATTATTTTCCTATGCCTAACTGCGAGTCTCTCAAAAGATAGTTATCTACTGACGAATAGATATCTATTTCCTAAGTGTTCAAAAACCGGTTTCAAACAATAAAAATGGTTAAGTTTTGGAATGTTATGGATCCATATCTAAGCAAAAATGTACCAGAGACTGGCCATAAAAGTTTCAAACTAACTTTAGCATTCTCAAGTGTATATATTATTTCAGTTAACGCTGCTAAACTGATAAGCCCTACAACGGTTGTAAACAAATTAATGCTGTAATCTTCATTACATGCTCTTTATTTTGTTCAGCTTAGCGTTACGATTACGAGGGATACACAAAAGGTACATAGAAGATTTAACAGTTATAAAACTAAACACTTATCTTAAGTGGAGAGCATTAATTTGAAAAAGAAAAGTTTACTTTTTCAAGAGGAAAATCTTATGGTTTATTTTTAAATTTATGGGATTAATTGGATTATTAGAAAATTTCATACAAGAAAATAAGATCGAATAATTATCTTTCATGAGGCTGCAGAAAAAAAATTATACGTTTTCTACTCTTCGATATTAATTGGATAAATTTTTTTAGGACTTGTAATAAATGTAAATAAGCAGTGGGATTTCAGGATAATAAAAAGGTTTTTTTTATTATCCTTGATTTCAAGTTACTTGTGTAACAATACCTATAGACATTGTGGTAAAGTTTAATTTACACTGACGCTGTTAGAGATTAAAAAAAAAGCATTTACATCTGAACAGAGCCATAATTTTATTTTTTTAATAATAAAAAAAGGAATTTTTTGTTATTTTAGGTTTTTTACTAATCCTGATTTCTATGCTGGTACAATAAAAGGGATATCTAGGATTTTAGAGCTTTGTGATAAGTAAAAGTGGATATTTTTTTAAAATATGATTTCTACTTTTTAGTTCAATTTGTTTTAGATACAAAGACTTTTAATTAGTAAAGACGTATATTAAAAACAATGGATGTGGCCACACCGGGAACTTTTTCGTGCGTACTATTCCCATTTTCGATTAAACCAGCAGTAAAGTATAAAATGTTGGGTGTCTCCAGATAGATAATTTTACGAGCTTTCAAAATATTGAAAAATATAAAAGGGCTTTCACATAAACTAATAAAGTTATTAGTACCATTTCCGGTTAAACCGGAAGTCAAAATATAAAGTTTTTGGTAACGTGTAACAGCTGATTGAATATCTGAAAAATACCGGATTTTAGAAATTTTGACATTCAAAAAATCATAACTCTTGTTCTGAAAATATCTAAAGAATAAAACGCGTCGCATTCGTTAAAGAACAACGATGTCTATAGTATATAGTGTGCGTGAACTGTATGGAACATAGCAAATAAAACTTAAATAAGTATTAGATTTTATGTAATTTAGATATTTTATCAGTTTTACGACAGCCAGTCAGTTCCTTGTTTTCTAAGACTAGGCGACTGGATGTAGCGTTTTTGTTTACAAAAGAGCGGCTAGATTCCAATATTTAAATTGGATCTAACACGGCCAAACTGACAACATTCCGCTCTCGGAATGCACAAAATAAACATTCTCATTAACTTAGCAACATTTTGTTTATTTAAGAAGAACATTAAGACATTACAAATATGCCAAAGAACAAAATAACTTAGCAGGTGCAAAACTTCCAAAAATAAATCGATTAATTATTAACTAGCTTGGTCAGCAATTGGCGGCGGATTTCTAGATTTAACTGTAACAATTAACCAACTGTTACTGATACTATTTGCAGAGAATCAAGTTTTTCAAAAAAAACTTCAAGAAAATAAGTTACTAAAACACAATGAGTGTTTCTTTTTTCACATAATTCTGTATAACTTAAAAGAGTTCAGGGACAGATTAACGAAACTGATCCGTATAACCAGTTAAAGTTCAGTGATGGATTTAAACAAAACTAATCCGTATAACTTGTTCAAGTTCAGTGACGGATTTTAACAAAACTGATCCGTCTAACTAGTTAAAGTTCAGTGACGGATTTAAACCAAACTAATCCGTATAACTAGTTAAAGTGCAGTGACGGATTTTAACAAAACTGATCCGTATAACCAGTTAAAGTTCAGTGACGGATTTAAACAAAACTAATCCGTATAACTAGTTAAAGTTCAGTGACGGATTTAAACCAAACTAATCCGTATAACTAGTTAAAGTTCAGTGACGGATTTTAACAAAACTGATCCGTATAACTAGTTAAAGTTCAGTGACGGATTTAAACAAAACTAATCCGTATAACTAGTTAAAGTTCAGTGACGGATTTTAATATAACTGATCCGTATAACTAGTTAAAGTTCAGGGACGGATTTAAATAAAACTGATCCGTATAACTACTTAAAGTTCAGGGACGGATTTAAACAAAACTAATCCGTATAACTAGTTAAAGTTCAGGGACGGATTTAAATAAAACTGATCCGTATAACTAGTTAAAGTTCAGGGACGGATTTAAACAATTTTAAGTTTAAAACATCTAACACGGCTAAATAACCGTTAAAGGGAAAGAGAAAAAAAAAAAAACTTTGGATTACTCACATGCATTTAACTCAAGTAATGCTAAAAAATCATCGGGTGTCAAAATCATTTAAGGATTTCCTGAGCGCCAAGTCGTCGAATGGAAAAACGATCATTGGGTAATAATGCCTTAATAATGTATAGACTAACAAACTCACAGTCAAATTTTTCGTCTCTGACCCCGACTTAAAAGAACGGCATCCCCAATTTGTACAATTGATTATTTCTTCGTTTACGATTTAAATTGATAGTTCGTTTTTCCGCATTTTTGTGTAGTTTATTTAAAACTTGATTGTAATTAATCAGATATTTATTTGATTCACATATGGATAAATCATTTAATACTGCACGAATTTGAGGTGTGTGACCCTCTTGGCCAAAAACTATTTTAAACGGAGAGCATCCCGTCGTTTTTTTTAATTGTTGTGTTTATTATCAACTGAGTTTTCCAGATTTTGCTCGGCCAACCTTGTCCGTTGGAGCGATGCGTATCTGAGGTTGTCACGTGCAATTCGATACCAAGATATTCCACAAACGTTTTAAACAATTTAGCAGTGAAATCTGTTCCAGCGTCATGAATTAGCTTACGTACCAAGGATAATAATAAAGTTTGTAAAGTTTTGTTTTGTTTCTTCGATGGTTACAGTGGATTGAGGATAAATTAAGCAAAATTTCGAGAATGCGTCAATTACTACAAAAATGTATTTAAATTTACATGAACTTTTAGGCAAGGGGCCTAAACAATCCACATGAACTGTGTGGAAGGGCTCGTTTGGTTTTAGAATAGATGTGATAAACCCTTGTTTTGGTCCCGTTGCATTCTTTCGAATTGCGCATAATAAACAATGCTTTATGTATTTTTTGACGTATCTTCTCATATTTGGAAACCAAAAATAAAGTTTCAAAGACGCAAGAGTCTTCTCGCATCCCACGTGACTTTGATCATCATGAAAAATTTTTAAAAGATTATATCTGTTGTTAGTGGGCACGAAAAGCAATTTGATTGGTTGATTTTCCTCATTTAAAATAGTTCGATATAAAGTCCCTTTCTCAAATATGAAATTCTTTTTTAAATCATCTTCATTATTTTTTAAAGATTTGACAATTTGGTTGCATTCGGTATCTTGATTTTGGGATATAGAGAGCCAATTTTTAAAATTAATAGGATTAGAATCAATTTGATTTACAGTTTCAATTGGATTTCTGCTTAAAAAATCAACGTGAGATATTTCAGATCCTCGCCGGTAAAGTATCTGAAAGTTAAAATCTTGCATATAGGCCCACCAACGGGCAGTACGAGGTTTTAGGTCTTTTTTGTTAGCCGTTAATTTTAAAGAGTTGCAGTCAGTAACCAAAGTAAAGTTAATTCCCAGCAAATAGACTCTGAAATTTTTGAGAGCTTTAACAACTGCAAGGGTTTCTAGCTCGAATGAATGGTATTTGCTTTCGTCTGGAGATGTTTTCTGACTAAAATATTCAATTGGTCGGAACGAATCACCGTGTTTCTGCATTAAAATGGCGCCGTAACCGAGGCTGCTAGCGTCGGTATGCAATTGTGTTTCTAAAGTAGGCTCGAAAATTGACAATAATGGCTTTTCTGTTAGTACTTCAATTACGTATTGCCTAGCTTGTTCACATTCAGGAGTCCATTTAAATAAAACGTTATTTCGTGTTAGGTTTGTTATGCACGCAACTTTAGTAGAAAAAGATGGAACAAATTTGCGAAAAAAACTAGCTAAGCCAATAAATTGCCGCACTTGGTAACATTCGCGGGTGACAGGCTTTCTTTAATCGCTTTTACTTTATTTTCGTCTGGTCGGATACCATCCGATGTCACAAAAGCCGTTTTGGATATGGAATCCTCAGCAATTGGAATTTGATGGAACCCGGACGCCATGTCAAGGGATGTAAAAAACTTTCCCTTGTTGCCCAATCTGTCTATTTGATCATCTATACGCGGCAGAGGGTATCTGTCTTTTATTGTGATCTTATTAAGACCCCTGTAATCGACACATAGACGATGGGTGCTGTTTTTCTTTTTGACTAAAACCACAGGACTTGCAAACGGAGAGTTGCTCTCACGTGCAATCCCATTGTCTAGAAGGTCCTTTACAATTTCTCTCACTTTTAACCGCTCAGATTCTGACATTCGATAAGGATGATAAAAAACTGTTTTATTTTCCGTAAGAGTTATATTTAGTTCGCCGGTATTTATCGCCTTCACACGATTACCGGAAGTTAACAAATTATGATACTTTGAGAGTAAGCTTAACAATTGCTGCTTCTCTTCAGATTTTATATCTGTGCTTACATTTATTATGGGACACTCAGACGCAGTATTATTTATGGGAACGTTGGGTATTATTTTCAAAGTGTGTCTGTCCTTAATTATAACGACATTGTGACTAAAAATATTTTCTCCAATTATTACATCATATTGGGAATGACATTGTGGTACAATGACAAATTCAAGTTCCATTTTTACCTCAGGCAATTCAATTAATGTTTTCGTAAAAAATGACGAATAATGAACGGTACCATCAAACCATTGCAAGGGAGTTACACGAGGAAATTTTTCTAACTTTAAATCATTTGTTAGTTGGTCGTTAATTAATGAACACGTAGATCCTGTATCAACTAAACACTTTGCAGTGCGACCTGCGATTATGATTGGCAATGTTTGTAAATTATTGTCAAAGGACAACAAAATAGACCCGACGTCTTCTTTGAACCTCTTATCTGGCAGCTTGCGTCCGTTGTCAATTTCACGGTCCCGTTTATTTTGTCGCCGAAAACAATTTTCAATAGCATGGCCAGTTTTTTTTTTACAATAACTACAAAATAAATTAGTTTTACCTATTGTGTTACCATTACCATATTTGGTACTACTAGACGCACTACAATCTCTCGAAATGTGACCTTTTTGCCCACAAGCAAAACAAATAATGGGTTTTGAATTAAATGGACGCGAATCAATTTTTTCATGTGTACTTTTGACGTAGTTGGATAAGAATGCAATCAAATTGCTTGCAGAGGGTTTACTTAAATTATAAGCGGCCGTTTGAACTGCCGGATCGTCAATCGAATAAGCAATAATTTCTACGAGGTCTGCTTTCGACCAATTTGCTCTCAAACGTTTTAGTTTTTCTAATTTGAGTCCCGCGTATTCGACATAACTACTTGCATTTGCACTCCGATAATTGGCGGCGTCTAACAAAAGTTTGCCCAAATTTTTCTGTTTTGGGAAAGATATCTCAAAATCTAATTTAAAATTTTCCCATGTTTCTTCAGCAGGTTGCCAAGCAGCAAACCATCGTTTGGCTGATTTTAATAAAAATGGACCGATTCTACTTACAGTTTCTCGATCTGACCAACCAAATTCGTCTTTGTACCTTTCAATTTTTAGTAACCAGGTGTTACTATTGACAACATCTGGGTCGAAAGTTGGTAAAACCAACGAAGCAGGTGTACTTAACGTAAATGGAACAGAAGATGTCGGCAAGTCGTTGGACTTTGCATGTTTCTGTAGGTTTTCCAAAATGGTCGCTATAGCACTTAAAGATTTGTTCAAATTTTCTTCTGAATTTGACATTTCGCTTTTCAGAATACAACACACAAGATCTGAACAAAACTGCACGAGTATATACCCCACACCTGATATTAGATTTTATGTAATTTAGATATTTTATCAGTTTTACGACAGCCAGTCAGTTCCTTGTTTTCTAAGACTAGGCGACTGGATGTAGCGTTTTTGTTTACAAAAGAGCGGCTAGATTCCAATATTTAAATTGGATCTAACATAAGTGTAATTTAGACAATGGAATAACGTACCTACCCTAATCATGAATAAAATATTTAATTACCATTTACACGCCACTAATACCTCCGATTATACGTTCGGCTTGCGCCGGAATTATTTTCTTAAAACGTGAGTACTGTAAAAAATTCTTTTGACACAAAAAAGTGTATTAAAGAAAATAAAATTGACTTCCAATATTCCATACCTTTCAACCGCGCACTGTATATCGAAAAATAAAAAGCGATGAAGTCAGTTTTATAAAATTTTGGTCGTCCTAGCATTTAGGTAAATCCACGAACCCCCCCGCCGTTTTAAATCGAAAAGGGGTGAAATCGTTTTTGCTTCGTTTGTGCTTGTTCTCGTCGTTGGTGCTTCGACCACTTCATAGATATATAACAAAATTTTTTCGGAGAGCTGACGATATGCTAGCCCCCCCCCCATTTGGAATTTCGATTTTAAAATAGGCTTAATCGTATGTGCTTCGTTTTACACGTTTGTGGTTGTGTGGGGAGGCTTAGACAAGTTATGTTATTTTCATTACTCGCTTTAAAGAACTAATAACCTTGGGTTGCAGAAAGCTTTTAACGGCTTGTTACAATTGATGAGAGTTTTGAATGTGACTGTAGCCACCACATTTTGACACCTGAAACGTCACATTCAAAACTGTAATTAACTGTAACAAGCCGTTAAAAGTTTTCTGCAACCCAAGTCTTTTGCTGAACACCCTGCATGCATCAATATTCAGTAATCCGGATGTTTCAAAAGCTTCGATTTTAATTAGTCCGGACTATCGAGACGCTACTGTATTTGTATTTTTATTCTATTATCACTACAACAGACGTAACTATTAAAATCTAATTTGACCTTTAAAATCTCATTTGATAATAAGAAATCATCAACAGTAGTCTTTTTGCTTTCAACTTAGTGTAATTAAAAAGTTATGTTAATTAAACCTTCTAATCAAGGAAAAAGCTATGAATTTACACAAATTTTAACTATATTTTGGGGTAAGTAAATGCAATAATTGTACTTCACAACAAAACAACAATTTACTTTTTTAAGGCTCTCTTTCTGGTTTATCATACGGTTTGCTATGTTCGTGGACCTCGCCATTTATACCAACTTTAATTGCAAACAATTCGACAAATATATCATTAGAAGAAGCTTCTTATCTTACAGTATTACCACCAATATCGTTAGCAATTGCCTCACCAATTTTCTCCATACTTATTGATGCGGCTGGAAGAAAATATGGTTTATTTTTCACTTCAATTTCGCACCTTTTAGCATGGATTTTAACTTTGGGCCCTACAAATCTCTGGTTATTATACCTATCGAGATTAATAGCTGGGATTGGAGATGCTGCCTTTTTTGTAACTACCCCAATTTACGTATGCGAAATAGCGGAGCCGAAGGTTCGTGGGCTTTGGGGAAGTATTATGATAATATACGCAGGACTTGGAATATTTTTGATAAACTTAATCGGAGCGTACGTCGATATTCAAACAACGGCTTTAATATGCATCTCAATTCCAATTCTTCACATTATTTTTATTTTTATTATACCCGAATCGCCGTATTACTTTTTAATGAAAGATCAAGAAGATGAAGCTAAAAAATCGTTGATGTTTTTAAGGTGGCGATGTGACGTCGATGACGAACTTTTAATCCTTAAAAAAAGTGTAGCGAGACAAACTTCCGAATCAGGATCGATAAAAGCTCTTTTTACGAGCGTTAGCAACCGAAAAGCTCTAATAACGTGTGTCGTTATTAGAATTGTGTACATGTTTTCCGGTTTTCCAGCTTTTGAAGTTTACACTCAATACATGTTTCAAGAAGCCGGAGGTAGTGTTTCACAAAAGGAAGCCGCAATTATATTTTCTGGACTTTTATGTTTTTGGGGCACCGTGTCGTTTTACTTGATAGAAAAACTTGGTAGAAGACCTATGATGATTTATACTTGTTTGGGGTGCGGAATAATTTTAACTGTTGAAACGGTCTATTTTAGCATTTCAAATTTAACTAGTGTTAATTTGATAAAGTTTGGTTGGATTCCTTTAACCGGAATGATTTTGTACGTGTTTGTGTTCGCTCCAGGTTTAGGAATTATACCAACTTTGTTGATAGGTGAAATTTTTTCGACGAGTATTAAAAGTAAAGCCTCCATTGTAGTAAACGTTGTTTATGCTGCTGGATATGTAATAGTTCCAAAGTTATTTCAAGTATTAACTTATAATTATGGTTTACATGTGCCCTTTTTTATATTTTCTGTATTTTGTTTTGTTGGTTCTATTTATTCATATTTTTATTTGATTGAAACAAAAGGTAAGACTTTGGAAGAAATTCAATTGGAATTAAAAGGAGAAAATAGTGCAATATAGTCTAAAATAGTAAGTTATTTGTATAATTAGACCAAAAACTGCATATTTTCGAGTTCAAGTAACAATTATATATAATTAATAGCACTTGTAAAGCCATTCCTGAACTTATGAGACAGAATAAATTTGTGCTTTATTTGTTTAAATTTATTAAATGAAATTTAAAACGTATTTTTGTTTAAATACTTCGTATAGGAATATTTTTTATGTTGGTAACGCTAAAAAATTAATTTAAAAAAATTCTGGCCACGGTAATAGATATAAAAGGTATGCGGACGGGCTACCTTACCACTCGTAGCAAACTGAGGCCACTTGTGAACGACCTAATAAGACAGAGAAAGCACATTAAGGGCGGGTTTCATAAAAGGTGCTAAGCACGTGATCAACTTTAGTCCATTTCATAAAGCTTTCTCAAACTCTAACAATGGCCAGACGAACAGTTGCTGTTTTAGGCAGTTATCGGTTGAAAACAAACGAACTAACCGATAACTGCCGAAAGCGGCGACTGTTCGTCTGGCCATTGTTCGAGTTTAAGAAAGCTTTATGAAACGGACTTAAGTCTGCGATCCCCAACTTAAGTTGGGCAAGTGCTGAGCACGTGCTTAGCACTCTTTATAAAACCCAACCTAAGAGATATTGTCGCGCCAATAAAAAACAGGGAAGGGATATTATTCGCACCAATTTAATGCGTTTAATCATTATAAAAATTATTAATAATGATTTATATTATTAAACGCTGATAAGTTATTACAAAAATGTCTTAGTTAGCCACCACGTATTAATTATCTTAATATGCTTTCTCTTTTGCAGCTAGTTTTCAAGTTTTGTTCTAACTAGAACGCTATCGGTACCTTTTTATATCTATTACCGTGCTTCTGGCTCACTTATACTATTATTAAATACATGGTGTTCTGACATATTTTATTCTCTACAATCTTTAAAACCAGTACCTCTATTGCCAAAATTCAAAAAATATGTTAAAGACAAAATTTGAACTTAAATACTGGTGGTTTTTTAATTTAAAACTTAGGTTCAACTCGTTTTGATATACGTCTTATATCCAGGGCGGTTCAAATTATAATTAGAAAATGAATAAATGTCGTATCCACATCATCGCAATAAACTGATGTTCATAAATTCTTAAACAGCATACTTCGCATTTTCTCCAGACGGGCGCTCCCTATGTCCTGATGTCTTTACACCCTGACAGTAATCATACCGAATCTCTGTGCTTTCCAGCCCTACATTAAATTTTATTATTTGGTCAAAGTGATCCGTAATGGACGGTTTTACAATCGCACTATTAGGTGACGCGACAGGAAGATTTATGACCACATCGACATACATTTATCATGAATTAATTCATTTGGAAATGTAGAAATTGTAGCGTGACTAGGCAGTTTTTAGTTCTTGCTATAAAAGGAAAGAAAATTCCATCAACAAACTTTATACTTATCTACAATTTTCACTTTTTCTTCAACTCCAAAGCCTGATAAACCTTAATTCGTGAATCTTAATGCTCATCACGTCTGACCTCACTGTATCATCGCTTTTTATTTACTATTTGAGTAAAATTTGTTACAATGTAACAAACTTTGAGCGAGATTTTCGAAATGAAATCAACGTTTGTGAAATAAATTCCTAATACTTTTGAAATATTTGATCTCCGATTTATTTTCTTACGTAATCCGTTGATAGTTGGTGTACTAGTCTTTTGTGATTGTAGAAACACTCAATAAGTAAGCTGAACACGTTACCAGGGGAAATGTAGAATAATCCTCTTAAGTTCCTGAATAGATAGATGCTCGAACTTGTAATGAAAACATTTTCACAAAATAAAAAAATTTGAGCTTTGATCGATTAAAGTTTTAAGACGTTATAATTATAACCCCTGATTCCAACTTTCATTGCTTTACATATAAGTAATTAACTGATGTTTGACAAATGTTATTTAGTGAAGACCGAGTCAAACCAAAAAGGAACAGTCAAGAGTCAGAAAAGCGCAAATAAAATCTTACTAAAATTTCGAAAGCATGTTGATTTTAATTTAAACCAAATATTTTAAGTGGTTGATCAAAACCTCAAAGTTATAGGTATTTAATTTTAGAACCAAAGTGTTTCCTTTACCACATCATTTCGTGGAGTGAGCGACTATTATAAGTGTTCAAAATCTAACCCAAATAAGATGCTGTTTGAAATTTCATTCAACTCTTAAGGGGCTCTATCGACTAGAAATACCCACACTTAGATAATAATCATTTAGCGAGCTCCACAATTCATTTGTACTTAAAGGTACATTGAGGTTTAATAAGATATGAGGTGACTAATTAAATGATGAACCAAGAGAACATAATTGAATTCCGGCAAGCCGTGGATTACTTTGCACTATTGAAAGCTTAACAACGGCTTTACAATAATCCGGGTCTTACACGACCTACTAATACCAATCTGTAGAACGATGTAGCTTAAAAATTCTAAACTCATTTACGTTATTTTAAAAGTCAGTCTAATATTTATTCTCAATAATTCCACTTAATACCTAATTCAAAACTGCTCATATAGCAGTTGGAAATTCTCTACTATATGAGTATTTAAATTGAACTAATCTCCTTGTAAAGACCAATACTTAACTATTGCTTTGTATCTGTCAAAGTACCCATTTCAAAATTACAAGAAGCTTACAAGAATAAATCATCTTTTATTTTTTTACAAAAATCATAAGTTTTCAGAGAGCAAAATCTTTGAACTATTTAAACAAAGAATGTGTTAAAACTTATTTTATTCCTGCAGCTTCGTTTAGACTTAACTGGATCTACATACTTTGTATATGTTTGTCGTCTATATAAAGTTTAAAACTTAGAATAAAGAGATGCAAAAATTAAATATGCTGATCCGACCGAAAGCAAACTGAAAAGCTAGTAAAAACGTTGAGAAACTGGCCACCGAGCGAAAGAAAAATCATAGGCAGCTAAAGAAAATGCATCTACTCAAAATGGTTAATTATTAATGGACAAGATAGATTTTTTAGAGAATGTCTTAGAGCAGAGTTTTTCAAACTTTTTCTCTAATGGAGCACTTTGAGGGTCTTTGAATTTTTAAGGAGCACATTCTGTAATTTGAAAGGCAGATAATGTCAAATAATCAATAAAACTTAAAAAAATAAAAAATAGCTTTGTTATTAATACTTTTTCACGGAGCACTTGCTACCTTCAGCGAAGCACTGCGGAGCACAGTTTGGGAAACCCTGCCTTATGTCCACATGTGCTGTCCACACCAATTTAGAACTGAGTGTTCCGGTACAAATAAAGTAGAGTTGCATTCCTAAGAGAAGAACCCACCGCGTCGTCATAGTGCGAAAGACTTAAATTTATATTACGATCGCTTGACCCATATGCACGTACTTGTGAGTCTTCATCTTCTGACCTCGTAAGTATGAATATTTGACGGCGCTCCGAAATAATCGTCACATTTTTGTCTGTGACAATAACGTAGGCAAGTGGGTTGTTCTCTGAGTAATGAAGCTCTAACTACGTAATTCCACTCTAAAACCTGCGATACACATACAGACAGCCTGCACACCCAAAGCGAAGGGTCTGGACATTGTTCAGACTCTGGTTTGGTCTGTGCAAGTCGACCTGGACAGACCAAACCGGAGGTAAGCCTGTGTGTGTGGCGCGGCCTTTAGAAATTCTTAAAATCCAAGAGAAAGGTTTATATAAAGGTTCTTTTTCATTTTTCAGTTATTGGCAATTTTATGACATAAATTCTGTATATTAGCAAGCTATTTTACATAGTATCCTATAGTTTACAGAATAAAATTCATACAGGTGAGAAACTAAACTAAAATATAAAAAATTCTTTATTTACAATATTTATAAAAATTCACAACACTAAAATTGTTGCTCTAAGTATAAGTATAGTCCAACAAAATTAGCAAAAATTAGATAAAAATAACAACAAAAATCGGTCCGTGTTGAAACCTTTCTTAATATTATGATAATTTGTACCTCCACTTAAAGATAGATGAAAGCGAAGCATGTGAGAAAAAAATGGACTTGAAGAGGAAAACAATGTTTGTGGCTGAATTTCTCGGCTAATATGCAATCTAGAGAAAAATGACTAGACTACCATTTTATAAATGAAGCATTTTTACAAAAGAAATGTCGTATAAAATTTTTACGTTAGAGCAATGGTCTTACCGCAAAATTCGTTTTAAAAAAGATATGTTTTCAAAAATAATTTTAAAGCGGGCCAATCAATGACGTGTAAAATAACTGCGCGCCGATGGACGAAAATCTGTTTAACTCCGTTACACGGGCCGAATTTTGATTTGTCTATAGTATAAGTATACATAGTATGCCATTCCGGTGTACGAAAATCGAACTAGACCGCGTATGACGTAAGGAGGGGTCAGCACGGACGTATGCAGGTACGAACAAGTCGCGTTGATTGCAGTGTTGTTGGATACAAGTACGTGCAAGCACGGTAGAAGTCGCGCTCGTCGAATCCTGACGTCACTAGTCGTCACAAAACCTGTTCAATGGCATACTATGTATACTTACACTATGGTTTTGTTTGATTTCTAATTCTGTTGGACAAGTATTTAATCACATTAATAAATTATTATTGTTTGATGCCTTTGAGTTCTTGTTGAATTTCTTCCAAGGTTTTCCCTTTTGTTTCAACCACACAAAAATAAGAAAATATCGTACTTACAAAACAAAAAGCAGAGAAGAAACAAAAGGGCGAATATAAACCATAATTATACGTAAAACCTTGAAAAAATTTAGGAACTGTCAAAAGACATATGGCTAACGTAATGTTATTAATAGCAGTAGCTTTCCCTTTAATACTAGCAGAAAATATTTCACCTAATATTAAAGTAGGTAAAATTCCAATTCCGGTAGAGCAAATTACAATGTAAACAAGCATTCCAGTTAACGGAAGCCAACCAAAAGTAGATAAATCTATGTCAGTAAACTGAACTAAAGCAAAGTAAATAGTTTCTACTGTTAAAACAATTCCACAACCCGCGCAAGAAAATAACATCAAAGGACGTCTACCAAATCTTTCAACTAAATACGAAGATAAAGCTACCATCAACGCTAACGCTCCTGAAAATATCATAGCTGCAATTTTATCCGATACGCTACCACCAGCTTCTTGAAATAAATATTGAGTATAAACTTCATAAGCAGGGAGTCCACTCCATTGTTGTGCAATACGAATTCCCATGCACATTATAAGAGCCCTGCGATTACTTTTAACTGTAAACAATTCTTTCAGCGAACCTTTTTCAGAAATTTGTCTTTTAACGTCGGCTTTAAGCTCGGCAAGCTCCGCTTCGACATCATTACGCCATCTTAACTTTTGTAAAGCTTTAGTCGCTTCTGCTTCTCTTCCTCTCATAATTAAAAAATAAGGCGATTCGGGCATGAAGTAAAATAAAATTACGTGAATTATCGGCAAACAACCACAAATTACAGCGGTTACAAATATGTCATTGTAAGCACCAATTACGTTAATTAAAAATATTCCGATGTAAATGCTTATAGCAACCACATTTCCCCAAGTACCACGAACTGCAGGTTCGGCTATTTCACACACATAAATCGGACTCGTTGCAAATAAAAGAGCATCGCCAATACCGGACACAATTCGACCAATATAAAATACCCATAAATTTCTAGAACAGCCAAGTAAAATCCAAGCAATTAATTGAGGTAACGAAACTAATAGAACGCCATATCTTCTTCCAATTATGTCTACCAACATGGAGAAAAGTGGCGACGTTAATGCCATCGCTATTGGTGGAATTACGGTAAAGTATGATGCTTCTTCAAATGTTATGTCAGTCGAATTGTCGGCTAAAATTTCTGGAATGGCTGGTGATGTCCAGGATAATAATAATCCATTACTAACACCGGCGAGAGATCCTTGAAAAATAAATAAAATTTTAAGATTTAAAAAATTTAGTTTTTTAAACGTAAAAAAACATTTTGTAGCTCAAATTTTAAGGTTAACCAATCAAGTTCATCTATTTTGGTAAAATTTACAGTGAAACCATCGTAGGTCAATAAATCTCTGCATGCCTGTGTCTTAGACGCGGCTGCTTTGATTCATGCATTTTGATTGGTTAATTTTAGGTATTTAACCCATCAAAATGCATGAATCGAAGAAGCTGCGTCAAGTTCAGGTATAGACAGTCGCCTTAACTTTTTTAGCAAATAGTAGATACTGGGGAATCTAAAAAATATTCATTTGTTTTTGACCTTTGACATGTATGTAGAGGTAGGACTCGCTACGCTCGTCCGTTAAACCTTACAGCCTCACCACATAAAGCTACACTTTGACTATTTATAGAGTGCATTCGGCGAGAATTGAGACAGTTCAGTACCTTGGGATGAAGATTTAGTTATTATTGTTTCGCTTCTGGAGATATTGGACTGTCTCATTCCTCGCTGAATCAAATAGTACGTAGAAATTTAAATAATTGTTTCGATATTTAAAAAATTTAAATTAAAGTTTAATTTATAAATAAATTAGCCAAGCTTGCCAAAAAAATTTAATTCAATTAAATTCTCAAATTACAAAACGGTACTGCGGTTTTTATTAAATTTGGCATTCCTTCCGAAACTACATTAACCTTTGTTAAAAGGAAAAAAGCGCAAAAATTTCATCAACATGAAGTACTTGATAAAATAATTAATTAGCTAAATAAGTTTGCAAAAGTATACACATTTAAATTTAATAATGATTTAAAATTAAATATTGCGGACTCTTAATTAAAATTCTTCTCGGAGTTTACTCGAGTTAACAAGATCCGACCTTTTAAAATAAAACTAGGCAATTAATACGACGTGTTTTCAAATTTTTTTACAACAGTGTTAAACATATTTTGAATTTTTTCAAAAAAGCACTCGTTCACTTTACTTGTAAGGCTTGAAGATTTTAATTAAATGAAGGCCTAAAACGTCGACTGTTTGATATGTATTTAGTGACGTCTATGGGCTTAAAGGTGCTTTAGGGGTAGAAGTGAGTGACAAGTTATTATGTAAAATTATTTCATTTGAAACTTGGCATAAAACTACATAATTAAAGCTATGATACCCTTTTTCAAGATATTAGATTCACTAGCACAAGGGTATTAGAAACCAAAGGTTCACAACATGTTTAAAGCAGTGTTTTTCAAAATTTTCTTACCACGACGCCACCCTTTTGTGGCCATCACACGTCTTTTTCAAGTTCTTGGTCGTTATTTCACCAAAAAGTGTTTTGAAAACTCACATTTTATAACAACAGAAACTGTTTCCTCAATAACAAGCATGGTTTTTCAGTTAATCTTCTCTTTTGTTTCACTTCTCATCCATAAATTTATTTTTCGCTCTTCTAATGAAATTCCATAATAAAAACAAAAATTCCATTTTTTGAGAAGAACCGGTTTGTTCATAATTATTATCAGTTTAGCTTTTAAGTTAAGGCGACTGAAAAATGTTGAAAAACACTGGACTACATCATAAGCCAGAGAATTTCTGAAGGGTCTTTAGGTATAAAATGAATTTACGTGTTAAAAAAATTTATTAAGTGGAAAAACTGACTCCGGTTGTAAGTAGTAACTTTTCAAATAAAACTAGAAGATTACTTTTCTCATTTAAGACGGAATGCAATCCAGTAAATTTATTTGTAGAATTAAACGAGGGCGACTATTTTATACAAGATATTTACATGACTTGAAGTCTGTCACTGTAAAATGCTATTTTACAACTTTTAATTAGAAGCATTTTCCGACTAAATTTTCGCAATAAATTAATTATTTAAATTATTTAAATTTCTACTAAATTATAAACTTATTATTAAACTTACCAGATAAAATAGCAATAATTTGGGGTAACTGATGATTTTTCCCATTATCATAATTTGAAAGTAACGATTTCATGTTACAACTTTGTGGATTGGAATGACACACAAAACTTTGAAAATACTAAATTATTAATATTAAATAACAAATTAGGTAAACATTTCTTAAACTAAATAAATAGTAAGATTATAACTTTTAAATAAACACCATACAAATTACAATATTTTTATTATATTTATAACTTATATGGCAATATTTAAGACAAAACAGACAGATGAAACTGAATTAATTGAGTATAAAACAAATCAGTTACTTGTTAAAATTATTAACAATTAATTTTGCCTTGAAATTTCAATTTTTTTATTGTTAACGTAACGTTTTAAATTTAAACAATTTCAAGTGTACCTATAATGCTATTTGAGTCATTTCTACGAGTTATAATACTTTTGACATCTCATGGTACGTACGCATGTTTTAGTCAAAATTCATCATATATTACATACACCTACAATTTTTACAGAATTTTGTTCAATTTTAGGAAAATTTAGAATGAACATCTTAATATTCTACCACACAGACCTATCAACCAAGATTCTAGTTAGCTTTGGGTTACATGGGAACTTCATTTCGATGGAGGTCTGAGCTTGGTAACTAACAAGCATATAAATTTATTAAGGGTCTCTATAAGAAGAACAAATATAATCCTCTGACTGAGCAATAAAATATTTACATTTATCTCACTGGCAATCAATTCCAGAAATTGTTCATACGACGGTGACACCTTTTGTAATAATTTTGGCGTTGTTCGATGTTGAATGGTCTGAAATAACCTCCAAAGTTTTCATTGCAACCTGGGTTAATGTACCTTAAGCTTCCACGGCCTCCATTTAAAAGAATTAAGATAAATGATCCTTTGTTATTAACCATAAATTATGGGTACCCTTCTTGGTAAACATCAAGTGTGTATAAACAAGGTTTTGCATTTATTTACCTTTAGAGTGCAATTTCAAAATGACGACCTATGAATATTTTCATGAAAAAGTTGTGATGTCATTCAATCTTTCTTGGCCACAGGAGTATCAGAGTTAATTAGCAATAAAAATTGAAATTCCATAGTTTAGTCTCTAATGTGTCCCTACCAGTAGTTCCTCACTAGAAAATATTCAGTTTAGATAGTTTACAATTTAAAGCATGCTCCACACGATGGCAGTAAGACGCGATAGTTGCTGTCATGAAAGCTACTATCACGAGACTTTTGTGTAAACTAGTATCTGATCTATAATAGTTATATCGACATGACTATCGATATTATTGTATGGATGCAAAGTTAACGTTGACGAAGACATGGAAAGGGTATTTAATTCCGTGGAGACAAATTACTTGAAAAGGGGTGACGGCGTAACGAAAATAGAAAGGATACGAAATAAAGAGATTATAACAAGCGTGAAGACAATAGAAACAATATCTACTTTAAAGAAGAGACTTTCTAATGTGTATCATCGGGCAAAAAAAATTGGACGCCAAAGTCGGACTAGTCAGTAGTCAGGTCGTAAGGTCGTCAATTGCTAAAGGGGCCAACGCTTTTGGGGCCTAACTTTTATGTCTAGGCAAGTTCATTTATTTATAAATAAAGATAATCTTTTGTTTTCGGTTTATTTTGAATATAATTTCCTTAAAATCCTGAAAATTTAACTTTTTAGGAAATCGAGAGAGCGCAGAGCCGAATTACAGCTGTTGCCAACGAGGTCAAATGAAGCCAGTCCTGGTGGAAGCTCCAAAAAATCATGGAATGGTAATGTGGCGAAAAGCGAGAGTAAGAGGGAGAGGGAGGGATTTAGAAGAAGATGCACAGGATATAAACAGTGTGTGTATAAAGTAAGGAATATAGCAATTATCTCGGCATATAAAAATATTTAGAAAAAAAGCTCGGACACGTCGATTTAGATTTTTTATTGCGCATTTTTTGACAAAAAAATAATTTATACAGGGTGATCTATTTCGGAGGTACGATGTCATCAACGGTTTTTTTAAATGGAGTACCCTGTATATTTTTTCATATTTGGATTCCCCATAAAGAGCTGATTTCAAAAATCTATTATACTTTGATCTAAAGTTAGTAATGTGAGAGATACAGATATTTAAAAACAACAATTTTTTAAATAATACAGTAGGCAAGCATCAAAAAACAAAACTGATTGAAAACAAAACTTAACTTAAGTTCATTTCAGCATTAATTAAATAACTTATTTATAATCAATTGAATAACTGAATAATAATTGATAAAAATTGTTTTTTTTGTTACTTACTACTCCTACAATGAAATTATCTAAATCTCAGAGAATTGAAATTCTTATGATGATTGGGTCTGGTGATCGGGTGCGAACACAAGAAGAAGTATGTATTCTATTTAATAATAAGTACCCAGAAAGATCAATAAATCAATCAACAGTAAGCAAAATTCATAAAAAATTTAGAGAGACTGGATCCGTAGATGATTTGCCAAAAGCAGGTCGTCCAGCTATTGACGAAAATACCAAATTAAATGTTTTACTTGCTATGGAAGAAAATCCACAAAATAGCGTTCGTCAGATTGGTCGGGATTATAACGTTCCTTATAAGTACGTACACAAAGTGTTAAAATCAGAAAAGTGGCATCCATATAAGATGTGGCCTGTACAAGAATTATCTGATGGTAATCCAGACCGAAGAACGGCGTTAGTGAGACATTAATGAATATGTGCAATGATAATCCCTTCCAAGTAAATAATATTCTTTTTTCGGATGAGGCTACTTTTACGTTACATGGTGAAGTCAACCGCCAAAATTGTAGGTATTGGGCGTACAGAAAACCCTTATTGCATGCGAGAAGAACACACCCAGTATCCACAAAAGATAAAAGTTTGGGCTGGTATCGTTCGAAATAGAATTATTGGACCCTACTTTTTCGACGGCAATGTAAACGGGGCAATTTATTTGCAATTTTTACAAGAATATTTGATACATACTCTCGTTAACTTCTACCCAAGTGTAAATAATCCTGAAGTTCCTGATGAAACCTTGTGGTAAGCACCTCCACACTGCGCAAATAACCAAGATGTTGACGCGCCCAAATATCTACCATTCTATGCATCTCCACACTATTCAGTAGATGTTCGAAGATATCTTGACCAAGTTTTCCATAATAGGTGGATTGGAAGGGGTGGAACCATAGAATGGCCACCAAGGTCACCGGATCTCACTCCGTTAGATTTCTTTTTGTGGGGTCACCTACAAAGCGTTGTTTATAAAAATAAACCTGACAGTATCGAAGAATTAAAAGATAGAATTCGAACAGAATGTAGTAACATCTCCCAAGAAACTATAAAAGGTGGTTCACACTAGATGATTTCTCATAGGAGAAGTCATATGACTTCTCCTATGAGAAATCACAGCAAAATAATAACCAAAAATAATAGGGAATTTTCAGAATAAAACTGTTAGTTATTTACCACATTTGGGGTAAATAACCAAATATACTAAATAACCAACAGTTTTATTCTGAAAATTCCCTATTATTTTGCTATGACCGAGCTTATTATTTAGCTATGATTTCTCATAGGTGAAGTCATTTGACTTCTCCTATGAGAAATCATGTAGTGTGGCCAACCAAGAGTTGGCCACACTCCAGCAAGAATTTATTCACCGTTTGGGATACTGTCAAGCAGAAGAAGGGCGCCAGTTCGAACATTTGTGTTAATTTAATTGTTTTGTGATTATGAATTTGTATTTTTCGATAAGAAAAAAATTATTTTTAATGCCGTTTATACTAATTTTCGTTTATTTACGAGATCATGATTGAAAAATCAATACAGAATCGTAAAAGACCTTCAAATGATGTTATAAAACTGTCACTGAAAAGTTAAAAAATTGTTGTTTTTAAATATCTGTATCTCTCAAATTACTAACTTTAGATCAAAGTATAATAGATTTTTGAAATCAGCTCTTTATGGGGAATCCAAATATGATAAAATATACAGGGTACTCCATTTAAAAAAACCGTTGATGACATCGTACCTCCGAAATAAATCACCCTGTATATATTATTTTTTTATCAAAAAATGCGTAATAAAAAATCTAAATCGACGTGTCCGAGCTTTTTTTCCAAATCTTTTTATATGCCGAGATAACCGCTATATTCCTTACTTTATACACACCCTGAATAGATAATTATGTAACCTGTCATAATTCTAAACTTAAGTTAGAAATAAAAATAAATAAATTAAATATTAAAGAAATAAAGAAATAATTCTCCTAATCTGTCACATTTTTACACCTTTGCAGTAGTATTATAACTATTGGTGGAGATTTTATTGAAAAATTAACTAATAAACCTAGGTTAGTATTATTTTCTTGCAAAATACTCTCAAGTCAAACAGAAAATTTTTTCTACCATCCTTGTAGGCATGAGAAAAGCTATGGGAAAACAAAGACTATAGAAGAATAATAAAAAAGACTTGGCACAGTGTGATTCCTACACAAAGGTTAAATACAATACCTATAAATACAGTGCCTTAATAAGAAATACCCTCAACCCACGTGCCCAATTTCCTAGGCAACCACCAATCTGATTGGTAGCTGCCTAGCAAGTTGGTCACGTGGATTGTGTTTATTTCTGAATGAACTGTATTTGGTTGTGAAGTTGAAGAAATAATTATTTGAGCAAAGTTTTAAAAGAAACTTTTCATGATGGTCAAGGATTGTAAAGTAAATGTTGGGCGAGAGATATGGTTGGTGTTAAGAGAATAGAACAATTTTACATGAGGTTCACGGTGACGCTTAGGGTTTACTTAGACCGAGTTTTTCATTGAGAGTTTAAACTATGTTCCATCTGAACGAAGATCAATCTCATGCGCTGTACTTTTACTGTAACGTAAACGAGTTACGGCGCATGAGCTTGAACTTCGTTCAGATGAAACGTAGTTTAAACTCCCAATGAAAAACTCGGCCTTACTGTGCTTAATCCTATCGAATAGTTGTGCCAAAGGATTGCTCTGAAACAATCCCCGTTGATTTCTCTATTTATTATCTTCTATACTTCTATCTTTTTAAATTTAGCTCATTGTTAAAATAATGTAAGCTTAATTAAAATAAAAGTGATATTATATTTATATTATTTATAAAACGTAGTATTCTTAAACAATGCATTCCTCAAATACAACTGTAATCCTAATTGGTCGAATATGTAACTTCTAGAATCATTTTGAGCTTCTGCAGGATTTTGGGATTGGAATTAAACAATAATTACATTTAGAAGAAGTCAATAATAACCTGACAGAAGGTAAAACTTTCAAAAACGTGTAAATGGTGGAAATGTGGGCAGGTGGAAACCTCACTAAAACCGTTAGCAAAAAAATAAAAATAAACGTCATTCATGAATATGAATTGTTTAAATAATATATTATTTACACCTACAATTTAAAATAGCATTAAAAGATAATAAACGATAACATTCTATTCTAATTCAATAGTTAATAAATATATCATAAATGTGCGTAATTTTAAATTAGCTTTGGGTGGAATAATTTTATATAAAAAATCCAAATATAACTGACGACTGACGTTGCTTTTAATCCTCTATATTCATCGTTATTTATTCAATGGTGATAAAATGCATTTAAACTTGAACTTCTAGCGTCTGTATTGAACTTGAACTGTATTTTTTTAATTAAAGAGATTACGATAAGCGCTTTTTAAATGTTCTTAATTACGTTATTTTCATTGAACTACCATTAATTTAACTAAAATCTATACAATATATCCCAAAATACTGTATTATGCTAAAGGTCGCATGGTTTGATGAAGAGTATTTAAAAATACCTGACACAAGTTCATATCTTGATTATTATTATTAAACTTGACTAAAGGCCCGTCCACATACACAGGCTTGCCTTCCGGTTTTCCTGTGCAGGCGTCCTGCACAGGCCACCTGAACGCTGTCCAGACGCTCCGGTTTGGTCTGTGTAGGCCGTCTAATGGCCAGTTTCTGGTACATTTTTGCTTAGTTATGGATCCATAACATTCCAAAACTTAACCATTTCTATTGTTTGAAACCGGTTTTTGAACACTTATGCCCGTATTTATAGACAGATCTCAAGCACTTGCTCGGACTCAAGACCGAGACGGGGCCGGTTGCTATTGGTTTCTATTGTATTATACAATGAAAACCAATAGCAACCGGCCTCGTCTCAGTCTTGAGTCCGAGCAAGTGCTTGAGATCTGTCTATAAATACGGGCATAAGTGTTCAAAAACCGGTTTCAAACAATAGGGAATAGATATCTATTCGTCAGCAGATAACTATCTTTAGAGAAACTAGCAGTAAAAGGTAGCCACAGGCTCCGGTTTGCACAGGCCAAACCAGAAGGCAAGTCTGAGTGTGTGGGCGGGCCATAAAAACTAGGAAAAATACATTGAAATCTGGTGATTTGGAGCTTTTCTGTCTTAAAATGTTCCCGCTAAGCGCTTTTCGTTCCACCTGTCGGTGGACGAGATTTCAACTCAAATTATTAGAGAAGATATGCTGTTTCAAGAAATGCTAGACGTGTTTCTCAATCTTCACGAAAATAGTGTGTTCATCTGTTCATGTTCAAATATTATATTCCTTTTTAGGCCTCGGAATATGCCGTTTAAACTACCCACGATTAGTATAACTTTGTAGGCTTAGAAATTTACGAAAAGAATAGGCCATAGCCAATATCTTGCAATGGAGCGAGCGAATGCTCTCTCTCTCTCTCTCTCTCTCTGTATCTCTAAAATTGATGCGACCAGATGTTACCAGACACATTTTCGTTATAGCGCATTGGCTCCGCTCTATCCTTTTCGTAAATTTCTAAGTCTACACGTTGAACTCAATTACGCCAAGAATTGGATACTTTTAACCAAGTTCATCTCTAACCAGTGCTTAATCAAAGCCGTAGGTACTCCTTCCAAGTCGAAATGGTCGAAACTTCTATTTCCTAGACTTAAGCCCAGGCCCTTCACCTCTGTAACCACCATCCCCAGATTTTAGATATTTTTTACTGGCCAAACATTGAACTCAGATTACCTGATATGCATCTACACTCTACACCAGTCTTTCCTAACCTTTTTTGTGCCATGTCTTACCTAAGCCTTTCCAAAGTTCTTATGCCTCATATACAGGGTGTTTACGGTCTTCTTTTGTTTCTTTTAAGGGTTGATAATAAATGTCAAAATAAGTCGAAAAATGTCAAAACACCTTAGTAAAAGTTGTATGATAAGAGAAATAATAAATGTTTTAGTTTTAATGAAAATTATTAATTTATTAAATAAAATCTAGATATTGTAGGTAATATACCAAATGCATGGTGTTTTGTCGTGGTCATTACCAGCAGAGATTTTCTTTAAACATATGGGTCAGATTAGTAAACTCACAACTTGTTGGCCCATTTGTGCTACCACATCGATAATCTGCGAATGATTATCTACTTTCTTTGAAAAACAATTTGCTTGAACTTTCAGAAGATGTTCCTTTAAAAATGCGTCGACAAGTGGGGTTTTTGCATTTTGGTCATTTAGTTCGTCGACATCTAAACACTATTTAAAAATTAACGGATCGGTCGAAGTGGTCCTATGAGATGACTTATGACCTCCTTGGTCACCGGACCTCACACCCATGAACTTTTATTTCTGAAGCCTTATGAAGGCCATGGTGTATACCACCAAATTTATCGACCTCGAGGTTCTCCGCAACCGGGTAGAAGCAGCAGCGGCTGTAATTCGTCAATAAGGTCCGAGCCTTGCAGAATGTGTAACCATAGACCACAATGGTCATATACATGTCGAGTGAGACTTTGAATACAACAGCATGATAATAATTTTGAGTAATTGTTATAAAATATTTATAATTAAGTAATTGAAGTGCACTTGATTTCACAAAAGTTAATAATTTTCATTAAAACTAAAACATGTATTATTATTCTTATCATACAACTTTTACTAAGGTGTTTTGATATTTTTCGACTTCTTTTAACATGTATTATCATCCCTTAAAGGAAACAAAAGAAGACCGTAAACACCCTGTATAACATACATAATTAATATAATTATCTATACATAATTTTTAGTATTCAAAATTTTACCCAGCTCGAGTAGCGATTGAGAATGGACGAGTCCATTTTCGAATTGCCTCCCTTAACAATCAAATTAGACTCTGTGGGGCGTAGGCCCAACATTGGGAAACACTGCTCTACACAACTGAGATAAAAATGTAAAAAAATATTTTGAGATTTACATTCCAAACCAAATGTAGTTGCATTGAAAAGCGTTGATTATAAATATAACTGCCACTAATTTGAACTATTACAAGATAATTAGTAATATCTAATATTGATGTTCACATTAAAAACAAATTTATATAATTTCCGGAAAACGACTAACAATTTTGGGATTGGCGTTTTGTTAAAAAAGCTTTTATCGTGAAAAGTTAAATTAAAAACCTATTATTACATGAATACATTTAATTTATATTTCATTGTATATAATTAATCGACTTTTAACTTAAAAAACCTTAAATGGATTTATACAAATTAAAATCACATAAAAACAACTCTATTTATGCTGTCTTCGACAGGAGGCTATGAAAACATTCTGATTTGGTTTATTTTTAGCTTCAGTAACCTTACACTACAAAATGGTAGATTTTTTACAATATTTTCTTAGTAAAGCTAAAAGGTGTCTCAGCTCACCACTTTATCATCAGTTGTACGTGAAAAATTAAAGTTCCACCCAAGGTACGAGTAGGTGCCAGATTTTCTGCCTGGTACCTGATATAAAATACCTAAGACAAAATTCAAGAACGGCAAATCAATTAGGCTAATAATATCAGGACTTGGGTTGATAGCCGTCCATAGGGGTGAAGGGGGCAATTTATAACTATCGGGACCGACATATACAGGGTGGGCCATTTAACTTGTAACCCCTAACGATTTTTGGATGCAACCCAAATTACAAATATCAATACAGTCTAGATACATCTACTTTTAAAAAATAAACAACAGATCAGGGTAGGTAAATATCAAACTAAAATGCTAATTTTAATAATTGACATTTGTCACAAAATTACTTTATTAACGAAATTTTATTTAAATACTTGTAATAAAATTATTATTAATTATTATTTTTTTGTTCCTATTCTAAGTCCCAATTCTAGTGTATTTTTTATTACAAGTATTTAACGCCCGATTTCATAATCAAATTAAAGGCTCCTTTAAATTTGAAGAGCCATTTAAATATAGAAATCGGTTTCATAATATGTTTTTGTAGTCACTTTAGCTTAAAGGCTCCTTTAAGTTTAAAGTGCCAAAAATGGTCATTTAAATAGTTAAAGTAGCTTTTAAAATTGACATAACATACAATTTGATTGAAGTGGTGTCGTTTTTCATAATAATGAATCGAAATCGAGATTTGGAATTATTAATTATTGATTTAAGAAGAAGAAAATTATATAGGGAGAGGAATAATCGATTTAACGGTTATGATTTATGATGATGTAGATTTTTTTGATATATTTAACAAAACCAACAGCTTTAGCGTTGCTACTCCTAATCGAACACTTCTTAATATACCCCACTATTAGTCATATATGCACATTATTTTCTACATTGATCTGTATTCTTTATAAAATTTTGTTAATAAAATAATTTTGTGACAAATGTCAATTATTAAAATTAGCATTTTAGTTTGATATTTACCTACCCTGATCTGTTGTTTATTTTTTAAAAGTAGATGTATCTAGACTGTATTGATATTTGTAATTTGGGTTGCATCCAAAAATCGTTAGGGGTTACAAGTTAAATGGCCCACCCTGTATAAGTTCAATCGGCACTGATATGAGATAACCATCAGTTTTTATATGCAAAGAACTTATCTATAGAATTATTTCAGATAGAGAGTTCAACTGAAGCACATAAATGTTCCCTAGATCACAGATAACTGAGATATATTCTACAATAGATGCGGGAGCTAGGGTGAGACGTAGGTTACCATCATCGGTAGGGGGTAGGTAGTTCTTACCACCATCACGGTATGGCGCTGGCAGCATCGAGATCCGCGTATTTAATACATAGGGATCAAGTAGGAATGTGATATAATGTAAAAATTGAAGTTTACTTTAAAATAATTTGTCAGTTGTGTGAATGTTTGAGTAGTGATTCCCAAAGCAGAAACCATGTAGTGATATGGCATCTAAATTGAAAAGAACAGTTTAAAATTTGAATAAAAAACGGTGTTCAAATCATGAAGTTAATAAGAGCAAATTTTAGTGCATAATAAATGATGTGTTCGACGAGGAGTGTAAAAGAAGAGTTACTATTTTCAAAACGGTTTAACTTGGTTAATACATTGGCATCGTAGAGAAATCGGATGAAAACCTAATTGAAGGCAAGTTTAAGTTGATATTTAGTTGATTGTGGAAACACCCAATTTAAAACAAAGTTGAGCAATGACCAATTTGTAGAAATGTAGTAAATAATGTTAAACCAAGTTGTTACGTTAATTTTTGTAGCAACTAGTTAATAAATATATTACAATAAAATGAACAGTTATTTTATTTTAATTTTCACAGGAAGTTCAAAAAATGAAGAGGTGGTCATAATACGATCACTTACGAAAAATAACGAGTTAAATTTAGCAAAAATTATTATTATTATTACAAGCACCCCAAGCACCAAATTTGTTGGCAGCGCCAACAACGATAGTGGTAAGAACTAAAACATGGTTACCATTTAGAGTGGGGACTCGGCCATCTATTTCTGAATATATAAATCTATAATCTGTGCCCTAGATATTCTCTTTCATACGTAACTACTGCAAGACAGATTTCTGTAGGCGAGCGGTAGGGTTAAGTTGGCGCAGATTTGACCACGCCTCTTTAATGATTTGAATACGTTTACTACTGCGTTGGTGGGAATAAATACCAATTTAGTGATCAGCGCATTCCCACCGCTCCCCAGCGTAAATCTGTTTTGCTGTAGATTGCATTAAAATTTTCCTTCATAATTAACTACGTAATTTTGAGACTCATCTTGTTGAAAATCCCGTTAGCTCGAGTCGTGGGTTAGTTGTAAGAAAAACAACAATTAATGACAAAGTATGAGGGAAATATTCTCTATTTTATAGGACAGTATTAACACAAATTGTAATTACACTTCAATTACAAATCTAAAGAAGCAGATTCTATTAGAAGGAAAAACGATGTGCGGTAACTCCTGAAATTAAAAGCGATAAACACAAACATCAATTACGCCATAAAAACGACCAGAACCGAGTTGTAAAATCTTCATGAAACGCAAATCAGTAAAACTGACTTAACGGGACAAAATATAACGGGTGCTCACCAAGAGTTCCCAATCATGTCCCACGATAGAAATTGGTACAACTAAACCAGCTCCGCTCAGTACGACTTTACCATGACCAGAGCATTACATTTGATGCGAACTCGAACTCGTAGAAGCAGCGCAAGTGCTTCAGTTTGTCTTTGAGGTTTACAGCAACAATGAGATTTATAAGAGTTTCGATCCTGAAGGTCGTCCAGTAAAACAGCTACGCTATACGTAGGACTTGTCAAAGGGTCATTTTGATGCGTATCTGCCACATGGAATTCGTTTTAGTCATGAAGAACTCCACCCCTTTCAACCCAACTTAGCCTCCCCCTTTTCGCCACTTCTTGTCACCAAGCACATTTTAAAAAGACGTTGTAAAGTTAGTGTCTACGACACAGACTTATCTTAAAGTCGACCCCATTCAGATTTCTCACAGCAATTGCCACTTCCTTTTTTATATTTGACTTTCTCTTTTTTAAGAGCAAAACTTTTTTTAAAACTTCTCCAGAGTGAGCTCACCCAGCAATCTGGTGAGCCTAGAACCAGAGAGTCGGACTGCCAATGTGGTTTATGAAGAGGTCTTTTATATACGAAAGTAGAGGGTTGGGCAGTGGAACACCTGCTTACAAGAGCTTCGCAGACGAAGTCGCGGTCAAACAGCTAGTCATTATCATCTCCATGAACAAGAACATGCACTAATATGAATAGGAAATGGTACGGACAGAAGAAGAAATTATTTAATTCGTAAATGAACACATAATGAGTCTGTAGCTTGTCGAAATCACTGATGAATTCCTAAAAAAATTAATCAAAAAAAATCGGATGCTTCAAAGATCAATATGAAGCGTAATTTTCGTCCGAGATTGTCATAAACGACGTCGTTAACTACACCCCATAACTCGGTAAAAATTCAATTATTTCTACAAGATAAAAATATTTATTTCAAAAAATTATAAAATATAAATTTCTTTCCGCAACCCCAATCACAATTTATTTATCCCGGACAGCCATTATTTTAAATTTTTTAAACTAAAACACGAAACGGACTTCAAGAGTAGAGAAGCAAAATTTCAAGGATTCGTAGCAAAAACTAATTGACGTAATAATTAAATTTTTTTATGATGATTGAGTTAAAACAAAAAAGAGTAGAAATGGAAAAAAGACGAAATAAATAAATTTTTCAACATCTTGAAACTTAACTATCTATCTACCACCCATAAAGCTTCTGAACGTTCATTAATTCTTAATATGGTTGAAATGTTAAGGTGGCCACTAATAACATGATGTTAAAAGGTTTTCTCAATTAGCATGCTTTCCGTTGTTAACTCCCAAAAAGTGTTTTATTGCTTAGAGAGTTGAAAATAGCTCTTGCATATTATTTAATTATCTCTATACGTATTAGTCCGAGTATTATTTAAATTAAACTCAAATATTTGGTGCTTCTCTAAACTTTAAATTGTTTCATGCTTTGATTGTTATTTAATTTAATTCCTCTCTTTGTATAGTAAATTATTAATAAATGCAGCAACTCAAATATACTTAACTATTGATTTGAATTTAATGTAAACTAGAAACATATTTAGAAAACACTTAAGTACGTACCTACAAATTGAGCCAATAAAAGTGATACTAGAAAACAAACTGTAATATACAGGGTGTCCCATGACATAAGCTCACTAATAAACATAGGTACTGATAATAATGTCAAACTGAGTAGAAAAGTTTCATAGCGTTACTTTGATAAAATCTAAGCGAATAAAAACTAACGATCTATAAAGTTTATTCTTTGCAACAGTATGATATCAAACGTGCTCTTTCAAATAAAAAAAACTCTCAAAAACGAGGCAAAACTAACCATTATAACAACACAATAAAAATTTCAAAGTTAAAATTGGACTTGCTACTCAAATTATATGTTCAGGAAGAAAACTTCCCTTTCACAACCCCTCTCGAGACTCTCACGAACAACTACATCAAGTTATAAAAGCGACATTTTCGCAGTTTGAAAGCACATATTTTAGCAATTTTTGTCCTAAGCGGAATATTTTGGTTAGTTAACTTTAACATTATACAAAAGACAAATTTTAAACGAAAAAAAATTTTTAGTTGAAATTATTTTGGCTTTTGATATTAAAATAATTAAATTTTCATGAAAATAAATAAAAGGAGAGAAATAATTTGGGTCGAATTAGACGTAAAAACGAGTAACAGAGTAGGTAACGCAAAAGCTCATAAAATATTAGTCCCTGAAGATTCTTAATTCCACAATGCAATTTACTGTGCTTAAAGGAAATTTATAAATTTTCCAGTGCAACAAAAAGAACGAAAAATCATTTTTAATTTTTTTTTAAATAAAATAATTTGTGAAAATTTTATATCTTGTGGAAAATAGAACTTACAGCTTTCTGCTCGGATATTTCTCTCGTCAATAAAAGGTGTCCACACTTACCTAAAACAAAAATTAAGAATTAGTAAAATTAAACTTTTTACAGCTACTAAAAAAATAAAAGTATAAGGAAGGGAGTAGGGTGATGTACTTGTATAAAAAAATTATTTTTTTGAAATATGCCCAATCTCGCCCCTTCTAATAGAAGGGAATAGAAGAGATAAGAATCTCTTTTAAACTTTAAACCGATCGGAGTACTGGAGTACTGAACATCATCTGTCAATCTCATTTGTCAGTCTCATATTATGTAATAGTTATATACCTATAAAATATATATAAACTATAAAATAGTTATAGAGATTTACAGATGATATATCTGTAAATCTCATCTGTTATTTTACCTCATCTGTTAATCGCTTCTGTAATCTAACTGTCAATCCCATCTGTCATCTCATCTCATCTGTAATCGTATTTTGTGTCAATCTCATCTATCGTCTCATCCTATCTGTCAAACTCTTCTGTGAGATGAGATGTCAAATAGCATGACAGATTCAGAGACAGGTTTCATGACAGATGGAATGACAGATGATATGACAGATGGGTTGACAGATGGATTGACAAATGAGATGATATATGACCTCCCTAACATATGAAATGACAAATGAAGTAACATATAGCATGACAGATGACCCCCCCTATGGTGACAGATTGATATTTGAAATACAGTAACTATGGCGACAGATTACCCCTACTCCCCATCACTCTAAACCAATCTCTGAAATGACATATGGAATGACATATGGAATGACATATGAAATGACAGATGGATTGACAGAAGGAATGATAAATAACTCCAAATGATATAATTAAATAACATATAGCATGACAGATGACCCCCCACCCCCATTATGGTGACAAATTCATATTTGATGGTGACAGATTACCCCTACTAAACTTCCCATCTCTCTAAACCAATTACTGAAAAGACATATGGGATGATAGATGGATTGACAGAAGGAACGATAAATAACTCCACCTATCATAATGCAATGACAGATAAAATTGATATATGGTTAGAGATAGCGTTTCCAATTCCGGGATTTTAAATCCCGTGATCCCGGGATTTCAAGATTGTTTTTTCTAAAGTTTTTTATAATTAATAATCAATAAATCTTCCACTGAATATATTTTCCAAAATTTTCAAAAAAATTTAGATAGGTAGAGTAAACCCAACGTAACCTGAGCACACCACGTGACCAAACCTGGGCGAGGCGTGGCTTCAGAGTCCAGTGGCGGAGCTAGTTATTTCTTTTGTCAAAAAATTTATTTTTAAGAATTGTCAAAATTCAAAATAATTATTATTTCAAGTACTGATAATAATTAATTACTAGTTTAATACTTTGTGAATGAGATCTTTACATTATAAAAATGCTTGTAATTATTTTTCTTGTAAATAGTAATGTAATAACTGACACTGACTACGTCCGTTTCTAAGCATTAGCAGTACAAAACTACAGCGCAACTTTAACGGTCATCACGTAGTGTGCTCAGGTTACGCTGGGTTTACTCTAGGTACTTAAAGTGTTCTTTTATCACTAAGGTTCAATTGCCAAATCCTTTTTATTTTTTAGACCTCTTTTGGGAAATTATTGTACTTTAAACTTGTAGATAAATTTGGGCATCTTAGAAGAACTTTTAGAGTTTCACAATTCACAAATTCATTGTTATCACAAATTTCCTTTTGGGGCTTTTAATTAAAACATATAAATCCTGGGATCCTGAAATTCCGGGATTAAAAAAAAGTCAATCTTGAAATCCCAAAATTGAAAACACTTAACAAGATTGAAATCCCTAGTTACAGATGACCTTGACATTGACATATATGTTGGGTAAAAGAAGTACCCTCCTCTGACATTGACATATGCTGTCAGATGCTGACATTGACATATGGTAACTATAGTGAAAGATTGACATTAGACGGACATTCCACATTTCTCTAAACTAATCCCTATCCTACTTCCCCACTCCTCATTTCTCTAAACCAATCCCTACCTAACTTCCCCCATTTCCCATTTCTGTAATCCAATCCCTATCCTACTTCCCCCACACACTTTATCTCTTTTTTATATCTATTTCTTTCGGACCTTACTGCGCATTACCGATGACAGTTGTGTTTTTTATTATATTGATAGTTAAGGGTGTAATTCGATCCTACAAAAAATGATTTTTGTATTTTTATCTTAAGATACACCGTTTTCGAGAAAAAAAACTAGAATTCAACAACTAAATGTTATTTTCAATAAAGATCGCGAATACAAGTGATAGAGCAATAAATTTCAATAATTCTTTCTCTTCGTGTCTTATAATTCGAAAAGTTCGGGCACTTAGTTTAACAATTTTTTGTTATAAAAATTGATGATTTTATTGATCTAGCACAGACAGGGGCGAGCGCCCTAGGTTCGCGCCTAACTGTCCCGTTTACTCGTCAGTTACTAATAAACTACGACAGTTATCGGGATGCGACTTTAGCAAACTATTGTAAATAGATCATTTTGAGATGTCACAAAGACACATACCGATATTTCAATCATATTTTGAAATATTTGCAAAATACGCTCGCATTGACCGAAAAGGACCAAGGCGGGCGGCGCCCATCGAAGCTTGAAGTATTACTTTATCCACTCTTGTGATAAATGAAATACTTAATTTACTATTTTACTATTTTGGGTTAGAAAAGCACACTATAAGACTGAAAATGTTTAAAAAATCAATTGGTGTACAACGAATGGTGTAATAATAATAATAATAATATTTATTAAGTGTTAAGGCGCCAGTGGCGCTTACACGCGTCATACATAATAATACAAATAAAATTACACAATTACAATGATACTGCATCAATGCTATCATTTAGAAACTCATCTACGGTATAATAAGAATTTTCAATTAAAACTGATTTAACAAAGACCCTAAAAGAATCATAGCTCAAAGACTTTATATGGTCAGGCAACTTATTATAAAACTTCGGTGCATAGTAGTTTATGCTGCTTCTGGCTTTATAGATTCTGCCATAATATAGTGATAGGTCACTATTTGTTCTAGTTGGATAGCTGTGTATCGATCCCTGCACTTTATATTTATTTAAATTTGACTTCACATGAAGTAGACACCGGTAAATGTATAAACTTGGCACAGTAAGTAGATTGTGCAGTCTATAGGCGCTTCTGCAGTCATCACGGTAGCCCATTCGACAGACAACGCGTAGGGCTCTTCTCTGCAGGCTGAAGATCCTGCTGAGGTGGCTCGAAAGACCCCAGGTCAGTATCGAGTAAGAAATATGTGCCTGTATCATGGCATGAAAAGCCAACAACGATGTTTTCAACGAAACCTCACGAACAATATTTCGCAGGGCAAAGATGTTCCTGGAGAGGCAAGATGATAAATTGTCGACATGTTGTTGGAATGTAAGTCTCGAGTCCAGGACCACACCCAAAAAATTTGCACTACCTTCCTCCGTCTTCATCGAATACATCACGTTAACTGTCTTGGATGCATTTAAACAAAGTTCATTAGACAGAAACCATCCTTCTGCAACTGCCAGAGCTCGGTCTCTTTGATTTTCAACTTCCTCTACGGCATCCGCACTCACAATAATTGACGTGTCGTCGGCGTAAAGAACGACCTCCGCCTCAGGGATACTGTCAGGTAAATCGTTAATAAATATTAGAAACAAGATAGGACCCATGACAGATCCCTGAGGTACCCCTCTCTCCATACTATAACATTTCGATGTAGAGTTGTTATAAAAAACCTTCTGTTGTCTATTTGTTAAATAAGACGCCATCAACTTGAGACTGTTCACGTCAAAACCATAGTGCTGCAATTTCCGCAGCAGTAAGCCATGAGATACCAGGTCAAAAGCCTTACTCAAATCACAAAATGTTACACCAGTGATATGGCCCTTATCAAAACCGTCGTATATGTTCTCACAAAGATCATTTATAGCATTGACCGTAGAAAGTCCCCCTCGAAAACCAAATTGCTGTCTGTTGAAAAGATGGTTACCTTCAAAATATTCATTAATCTGCTTTGTTAAAATTTTTTCAAATATCTTAGCAATTATAGGGATCAGGGATATAGGCCGATAGTTTTCCACCTTATCGATAGGCCCCTTCTTAAGTATAGGCAAAACCTTAGCTACTTTTAGAGGGTCCGGGAACACACCTTCTCTAATGCAAAGATTAAAAATCCGTGCCAATGGAGCAGCCACAATTTCTTTGACCCTCTTAAGAACATTTGCACTCAAACCGTAAATGTCACAACTGCTACTGTTTTTCAGGCTTGCAATAGTGTCTCGAACTTGTACAATAGAGACTTCACAAAAATTAAAACTCAGGTCTCTTCTCACGCGCCTCAGTTGCAAAACATTACCATTTAAATTGTTGCCTAGACCATTCACAATGTTTACAGTAACATTTACAAAATATTCACAGAAATCATCGGCCTTCAAGGAGTCAGAAGCCCTGTTTACTCTATTTCTATATTGATTTATAACCTGCCATGTAGATCGCGAAACATTATTAGAACCTTTAATGAATTTATCATTAGTTTGACATTTTGCAGCAAGAATTGCGTTTTTATATTGGTTTCTGTACTCCTTAAAAACCGCCACACTACATAAGCCCATGTTTGACAAGTCTCTCAGGAAGTTGAGGAACTCCCTCATATTTCTCAGATCTTTAGTAAACCATTTACTACTACTAACAACAACATTTTTACATACTTTTACATTATTACCATTAATAATTTTGGTAGGAAATGACACATCAAACAAATAACACAAACGGTCATTAAATAATCTAAAAACATGGTCAGTATCACAAATTTCATCAAATCTTAAAAACGAATTCCAGTCAACATCATATAACATATTATAAAATTTATTGTGACCCATCTCAGTGATTGGTCTATAAGCTACTGGTTTATCTACAACTTTGATGGTTGACTCTATTTTTAAATTTATGGCTACAAGTTTATGATCAGATATATTAGGATCATCCACATGAACAGAGAAAAATTCTACATGTACATTTGTAAAAATGTTATCAAGGCAGGATAGACCTCTCGTGTTCTGGTTAATTGTTATCTCATGGCCAAAACTGTTTACCAGGTCCAAAAAATCGTTAACCTTTTTATCGCGTACGCTAAAATTAAGATTGAAGTCACCATTAATTATAATTTTACTGGTTTTCCTTCTCTGCAAGGCTACCAGTACGTCATTGAAAATTTCCATAAAAGTATTTAAGTCTCCCGAGGGAGATCTGTACACTGTGACAATACATAAATCTAGTGCCCTTATATAAATTGCATACAATTCACAGTCAATTTCCCTACTCATAGCATTTATAGTATCAACAGGTTCACTTATTATGTCATCACTAGAAAAAATCAAGATACCACCGTGCTTTCTCACTTTTCTGCAAAAACCCCCAACAGTCATGTAGTTTGACAGCGACACAAGATCCATTTCGTAGTCATACAACCAAGTCTCCGAGAAACACAACACATGGTAGTTCTTGTCACAAAAGTAAGCCTCAATTACATCGAGTTTGTTCTTTATGCACTGTACGTTTAAGTGTACGACTTTAATCGTTTCAAAACTGGCCTCTTTCAACTTCTGCTTTTCGAAAAAAGCGAAATCTTTTAATTGTAACACCCGACGGCCAATTTTTCTCACTGTAAAGCTCCCCCAATAAAGAGAAGTCCGCTCTCACTCGAAACGAAAGACTACGCGCATCCTCTCTGGCAGGCAGACTCTCCACAGCAAAATCTTTACCCGGAAATTTTCGGTTTAGATGTGTAAGTACCATTTTTGCAGTCGTTGTCAAAGCTGCCTTACCAACATGAACCCAAGCCTGCTGTTGGGCACTTGAAAATGAGTTTTGAGTGGCCTCTTCAGATCCACGAACAATACGTAATTTATTTGGTTTTTCTGACATCTTTTTAACACTAACATTGGGTGGTAAAGTATTACCAGTAGTGGAGTTTGACCGTTTGTCGATCATGTTACTTTTCTTTGCTATATGAGAATTTTCAGAACTAGCGGCAACCGCGCAATTTTTATCTGCACACGCCGTCTTGTTTACATTTTCACCTTTTTGGTTTTCTAACAACTCAATAATCTTTTTTTGGTAAATAATTAAAGAATCAAGATCACTCACCGTACGCTTTACACATTCTAGCTGAACGCTCGTCACATTTAATTGATTCTTTAGTTTTATATAATTAACATTATTTTCGAGGTTAGAAATTATATTTTCTTCAATATCGAGAATTTTTGTTGACTCCATATGACTCTTCACAGCTTCACTCAAAGTTACCCCTTCAGGTATCCTTCCATAAAAAATAATATCAATTAACTTGTTTTTGTTCAATTTATTTAGCTCTGCAGAAAAATTTTCGTATGCAGCCATGTTAACCTTGTAATATATAGCCGGCCACCTAGAGTTTCTAGAGTATCTAGAGTTTCTTAATTCTATGGATTTGTTATGCTTGTTGCATAGTTTTAGGCACTTTTTCCACAACGAAGCTGTAATTTACCGATTATTATCAATTTATGAACATTACATTATAAATTAAAGTGTACTTAGTTAAAATTTAATCGTATTTACGTACGTTGTTTCAAATTTGCTAGGAGCTTTCATGGATTCATTGTCAATCTAATTAAGAAGCACTTTAGTGTTTTGGTGTTTCATGTCATAAATCTGTTTTATATTCTCAACTGTGTGCCACGGATTTAATCCTCAACTAAGATTTCTATTTACGGTGGTTGAACATAGGGTGTATTTCTATGTACGTATAGTTACTACGAGAATCGATAAATAATACGATAACAATTCAGTAAATTGAAAAAACATCACGTTTAGGATATTAACAACTAAACCCCAAACATTGTTTTTTCATCGAAAGGGTAGCTTTAAATCAAGCGATGTAACACCTGTAATATGTACTTTTTTAATTAAAGAAAAACAACCAACATTTTGAATCCTTTTTAAAAAGGAAAACAATCGTCGAATTTTTCAAAATAGACAAGCTTTGACATTATATTGAGTGCCAAAATAATCTGACAACATAGGGAATTAAGATGTAAAAAGACATGTTGGGGTTGAATCAAAAAATATAAAAAGTGTCTTTATTTAAGAAAATGTAGCAGCTCGGTTTCCTTATAAATACATTTCCTTATAACTCTGACACAAAACGTTACTTACCAACCTACGCGGAAAATGGAGAAAAATGAAAGAAAATTAATGAGGCTCATCACACCTTAATTTACATTAAACCTCCTCTACTAATGAAATATTATTTTTCCCAACGAGCAATAACGGCAAATTTTCACCTACTTCATTTAGTTGAATTGGCGTTAAAACGAATTAACGATCTAATAATAAATTTAAAATGCACTATTATAAGTCAACGTCTAAGTCTAAAAATAAATTACTAGTTTGTTTATATTCTATTAGAGTACTTACAGTCCAACTGTACTTGTAAAAGTCTATGGATTAAAAATAGAAATCTATTTATAAAAGACAAGATCTTCATCGTTAAAACATGTTTTTAAGTAAACCCGTCTTGGGTGTAATTGCACTAGACGTGTTACATAATAATAAGGTTACCTCTTTTTCTTATATAGATACAAGTTACTAGTTAGTATATAAAATTATTGTATAATCGGTTTAGCTACTTCTTGTCTCGTACATGATAATAATTATAAATCTTCATGTGAAAAAGTTGCAGAATAAATAACTTTAATTGAACTAACGTTGTTATAGTTGCGCAGTTGTTGTTGGAACTAAAAAGGAAAAAAGGTAAAGATTAATACTTTTTTGTATTATCCTCTTTTTAACGTTTGTTGAACTGGCAGATCTTATTTTTCACGTCAAAACAATTTTCTTCTCAATTAGACCCCTTGTTGTATTCTCATAAAGTGAAATTTATTGGATCAAAATATTCGAATTTCTTTTACCAAAATATTTTTTTAGATTTCAACAAAGAGTACTTATAGCGCCAGGTATAAAATTTATTGCTCGAGGATGTTTGAAAAGGATCATATTTTATGAGCAGTTTTCTGCACGTGAAGAAAATAAATCTACGGTTTATGTAAGAATGACAATGTGTTTTCTATATACAAAATTTTCAGTTTCATTCGTACGGGATATTTTAAAGTTAAAGTCTTAATTTCTTTTACGTAAGTCCTCTGTAAGTCAAATTTGCCCTAATAATCTAATCATGGCTTAAGAGATGGCTTATAAATAAAATATATGCCTGTCTATGAGACAATGTTAATTTGTTATTGCTCTGGCGCGGCGTAGAGTATTTTCCGCTACTCATGCTTCTGTAAGGTGCATTTTGAAAATATATAGTGATCCATATAGTTAATACAAATAATTGGCAATTTATTTTACCATAATATTTACAGCAGCACATATGCACAACAATATATCACACACCCGAAACTATCGCAGTCCTTCCTCTTCCTCGATATTCTCTACAAACAAATTGAATCGTTGAATTCGAAGTTAAACGTCTAATGATGTATTATAATACCACCATAAACCTATTAACGATCTGTTATAAATGCAACCTTATCCCGATACCCTAAGCGACCGGTCACGTCGACGCACCGCACCTACCACTGCCCCTAGCACCAAACTTAGCACCGCACTGAAAAAATAAATAAACCACATTTATATAGACTGGTCACATTGAAGCACATGGCATATTTACTAAAAAATTCAAAAGAAAAATTCAAACTTTGACACTAGTAATGCAAAACAGATTTAACTTGACGAGCGGTAGGAATAAGTTTGCGCAGATCTGGCCACGCCCCTTTAATAATTTAAATACGTTGACTAGTGCGTTGGTGGAGATAAATACCAATTTAGGTATCTACGTTTTCCCACCGCTCGTCATCAGGGATCTGTGTTGCAGTACCTATGACAGGAATTTTTTAGAAGGTTGAAAGATGCGAAAACCTTTACACGCAAATAACTCTATAAATATTTGTCCTAAAGAGTAAAGAGATCGGAAAAACAGTAAATTAAAGATAATAGGCTATTTTACAATTTTTTAAAATGTATCTAGAAAGTTACCTTATTGATAACGTAATCTCAAAACCACATTAAAGAAAAATTGCGACTGTAGGTTTTTCCAAAAAAATTATTTGAAATTCAAACTATAAAGTTTCCCGCATAAAAGCGGCATGACGTCACGAATCGTTGCTGTCAATATTCGTCAATATTCAACTAATGAGCTCCAACTTATTATAACCTTGATTACATATTAACTGACATTTAACACATGTAACTAAGCAACAAACGTAATGTGTACGAATCGCGACGTCACTTCCGTTTTAATTTTCACTGAACCTGCAGCATTTAATGCTTTTACTAAAGCACTTTTTAATAAAACTTTTTTGATTAACATATTTTTAGTGTGCCCAAATCATTGATAATCGACTTTGCTATGCAATAACGCAACAATAATCGATATTTAAAAAATTGGAAAATACCCTATTGTGTGAACTACAAAAACGTTTGGATGATTATTCAAAAGAAATCAATATTTTCCTATTGATTGAGTATTCAAAATTTATCCTCAATTTCAACTAACAAAGAATAAAAATGAATATTTATGCTCCATATACTGAAAATATAATAAAACTCACTCAAACACAATTACATGAACTCCTCCCAATGGGAGTTCATGGTAATGAATTACTACAGAAGAAACAAATATTGCATTTCAGCTTGCAAGCAAACCAGACATACAGGTATATAAGGAAGTGGAAATCTCCAAAACCAAGTCGAAAGGAACAAGTTATAGCCAGGAGCGGACTGTACCACTGGAACTTACTTCTTCTTCACGTTACAGCGAACCTTTAGCGATGTCCAAGAAAGTTAAAACCGGACTTAAATTTTTTTTTGCAATAACGTTAGGGGACGGCAAAAATAAAATTCCGAAAAGAGCTAAATAAGAACCACCCTAATACATAATGTATTACATATATTCAACATCACTTTGAAACAAAATTTTGAAGAAGTGTTAACATATTAAGGGAGACTCAACTGCTGCAGAAAAATACTTTTTACATTTTACATTTATAAAACTAACGTCTGTTTCTTAGTATGCAGGCGCGGATTGGCAAGGGGCGCTGAGGAAGTCCCGGAAGCGTGTTTCTATGTTGCACCCAGTTTATCCATTCAATGAAACCTTTCTTCTTTCAAGACAAAAAACATAATGTACCTAATAATTTATTATAATAGGACTAGGTAGTGGGTATTTATCAAACAAAATTGCAATCGCAGTGCTATATTATCTGCAAATGTGCAAATGTTTATGTTCCACTTCCATACCAATCAGCCAACGATCCTTCTCCTGTCTTGCGTAACTTAAAGCTATTGATGAAAATGAAAAAAAAAATTAAATTAGACGGTGTAACAGATATGTGACGATAAATTTTAAGAGGTGATTCCTCTCGTCAAAATAAGCCGAAAAACAAAATAACATTTTTATTAATAATTGCTTCCTAAGTCTTCAAAACTTTTGGGGGCTTTAAATAAATTTAAAAAATAGATTTTATAAAAATTAAAAAGCTGCCTCAGTTATAGCTATTATCTAAAAACTAAAACTGAAATCTATCTGAATATGATATTCTCATTGTTTTCTCACTTTTAATATTTTTCTGTGCCCTCTGTATTTAAACAGAGTAAAGAGTATATATTTTGACAAATTACGATAAGCTATATTTCAAATTTTTGTGTAACATTTGAAGGTCTTCAAATGTGATTCTACTTTCCACACATCGAACTACGTGCTATAGACTGGCTAAGGTCTAAGGCTATACAGTTTGTTATATTAATGCATCTCTACTTTTTTGTTTTTAATTTTTAGTAAGCATTTAATAAATATAAACATTTATAAAAAAAAACATTGCAATCGTAGAGCCATCAGAAGTTCGCTATTGTGTGCATTGTGCTTGTGCAACTTACAAACGACAACTTTGCGCTGGCGCTGCTCGATTATTTCCGAATGGATAAACTGGGTGCAACATAGAAACACGCGTCCCGGAAGTTACGACAAATCCGAGCTTTCTCGCGAAATTAATAAATAAAAAATTCTAGCATTTTCAGATTTATACAGGGTGAGCCTTGTCAAAAATGTCAGGGGCGTAAGACTATAGTAATTCAAAATTTTACATTAATCCCTTAGGAATATCTGCGCCCCTGAAAAAGTATAGTCAGTCCGCCGCGCCTGTTTGGAAGAGTAAAATTAACTATACTTTCTTTTTATTAGATCATTTTTTTGTTGGTTCAATAGTTTTTTATAATCAAACGCTACCGTGTAGATTTTTTGCAATATTTCTAACACGGGGGGGGGAATCGCCACCTTAAGAACTTTCAAATAATCTAAATCCACCATACAATTTTAAACAATTTTTTAAAATTTTCGTTTTATTGTCTTCAAAAAAGATATTTATTTATGGATTCACATAAACTTAGCATTGCGGAAGCCCCTATAATTAACTAATAATTAGTGTATCTTCTGCACATTATTTATGTGCAATTTTATGTAAATTTTATAATTTTCAATATACAAGTTTGAGATTAATTGCAATATTAAATATCCATCAAGTGCTGCAAACTGCTTTTTTGTGCTAATTTCTTGAAATAATAATTATTTTATCATCAGGCGAACCATTTACAACGAGAGTAAATCCCAGTAAATCCCTATTTTGTGTACAATAGTTACTTTTTTATACAAAATTTTGTAAAATTTCTGAGTCCAAGTATTTTCTCAATGGCCATTGGAACTGTTGGAACTTGTTGGAACTGAAACTATCAATGAGAAAATTATCTGCCTTAAAAAGATTTTTAATTTTTTACACTCATAGATAAGGATCTGGATCCGATTTTGGATCCGATGTATACTTATCTATCTATTAATAAAACGACTTTTAGTTGATTATAGTAAAAAATTAAAAATTAGCGTTTTAATTTTTCCAGCACCACAGAATGGTTGTAGTGAAACTTTAAAATGAAGTAAAATTAGAACTTTTAGTATAAAAAGACAACAAAAAAACAAAGTGTTAAAAATAGTTAGTTGTTTGGTTTCTCGTTTGATGTACTAAAAAAATAATCCTAGACGTCCATAAGAAAGTAAAAATTAAACAGCAGCGACGTCTAGCGTTATAATACAAATATTATTAATTTTAATGTCATTTCAAAGATATTTTTTAAATTTATAATTATTTTGTTGTTTTATAAATAGTAATAAGTGTAATAGCTTGAATTAAAAAAATCGCCCTGGAGGTTTTAGGTATAAAGGTGTATCTCATTCCTAAAGGGTTTTGGGTTAGCATGAAAAGCCCAAAAACTTTTTCAGATGACTTTATCGACAAGCAACCTGAAGATAAATCCAAGTATTAATTAAATTCCATTTTTAATGTTCTTGAAGAAAATTGCAGAAGAAATGTGAAACATAACAAACTTAATAGATAGGTAATAAAAATAGCAATAACATATAAAAGTATGAACTCTTATGTTCTTATGTTTGTTATAATTTTTAATTAGTTCTCGGAACTCCCGCAGTAAATGAGTACTTGCGAATCCTGTTTTCTTAATATATAAAACTTGAAAGAAAATCAACACTTTTTGTCTTTAGGTTTCCTTTTTTCTTGATAAAAATAACTCAAAAGCAATTCCTTTTAATGACAACAATTTACATGTAACAGTAGAAAGAGTAAAACAGTAAAAAAATGCAAAAAGGTAAAACTTGTTTAGCTTTGATTTATAAATAACTTCGATCTTAAATTATACATAACGAACGAATATGTTGTACTACATGATGGTTAAAAAAGTTTTGATTTACAAAAATATTTTTTTAGGTTATGTTTTTTACATTGTATGGTAATTTAAAGTAAATAACTTGTAGCCGTGCAATTTGAATTTGCTGCCTTTTAGTAATTATTCCAACTAGGGTATTTAATGTTAGAAATAACAGTCATGTTACAGCATTGATTAACAACTGTAAACGAGGTGGAACCATCAGTACGGAAAAAATATTTTCCGATAAAATTTGTTGGAAATTTGTTCCAAACAACTGCAGTGCAGTGTACTCGACATAATCATAAAAATTAATGAGCTCCAAAAGAATACAATAGATAGTTTTACATGAATCTAATGTGTGAATAAATAGTAGATAAGGGTGACGATATTTTTGGCAAATGTTTGAATGTAAACATTAATAGTGCTTCTGGCCTTGTTTCAGACACTAGTAAAATCTATTTTGGATATTTTTCTATTTTAAAATTCTTATAAGTTGGCCAAGAATTTTCATTACTTCTACCTTAATTTTAATTAATATGTAATTATAAAACTTACGTAAAAACTTACAAAATATTGCTCTAAAATAGAAAACAAAGCAACCTCCTAATATACTTTTAAAATTTAAAAAACTGGGTCTTTGGGTTAGTGCAATAATAGCAGAAGAAACATTTCCACAACTTTTCAAAAGCCACGTTCACGTATATCTTAAGCAAGATGATACATACGAGATGTTACAACCCTCCTTTCCAACAAATAACAAATATGTCCAGCTCCAAACTCTATTCTTCAATTTCTTAATCAGACTACTCCAACGATATTTATTAAAATTTGTCTCCCTGTATTCTCTAGCAACCTAATCACCTCAATTTTTTCTATTATTGTAATTATTGTTTTTCTAGTATTCTTTTAGTTCGTTGTATCTCCAAAATCTAAATTGTCCTTTTCTTTACAAATTAGTTCCACGTTATTTCTCTCCATTTTAAATTTAATAATCTCACTAACACGCTAAATATACCCTTGTTCGATCCCTAATACATTATTTATTGGCTAACACAATGTACCTACAAACTTTCGTCAACGGAAATTTTAGTGTTAATTGCTTCTCCGTGCTAACTGATTAGAGACGAATTTTGTAAAATTTAAATATTATTTTGCCACTCACAAAACTAATTTATAAGCAGCATTATTTCAAATATTACATTACTCAAGGCTATTTAGTTTTCGAAATTTTTTTTTGTAAAATGAGAAATTTTCAAGCGTATCAAATGACTATTAATTAATCGTCTGAAGCACGCTTAAATTTAAAACTTTTGAATTTTAAAAAGTGTTTAACAAAATCAATAAGTGTGTGACGTTATTTTCAAACAAACTTGTAATTCATCGTTCTCCATAGCTTTTCAACGTTTTTAAAATTCAGGAGATGATACCTTGAATGATTTCTTTCAGAAACGTTCTGACAATAGCAAGAGTTAGCGAAGATTTGAATAATTTTAAATTAATGCCCTTTTATTCAATAGTATAGGTAAGAATTGTAAGAGAAGACAGTGGTTATAAATTTTGGCCTTTGTAATATTTTTATTTAACGTGCTCTATTTACAAGATGACGTATAAATGAAGGCCAACTCAGATTCGTTCAGTTTCATTGGAATGTATTTAAAAGATACATTTAAAATCTCAACGTTATTGCATACTAAAGAAAAATAATATAAAACCATCAATTTGGCATTTTCCTCAAGCATGGAAAACCCCAGGTAATGTAATGGTAATCAAAAAAGCGTTTGTCGCTTAATTGTAACTTTAAAAATAACATTACTGGGAGTATACCTATATTACTGGAAGTCCCCTAAGTAGAAAGATTAATTTGTATTTTTTATGTTACACGTAATCTGTTTAAGAGCTATTTTTAAAAGCGATGCATCTAAAAGCAGTAATTTACCCATGCATCGTTAAACCGGTTTTAACTAAAACACTTTACTATAAAACGATTTAACGCAAACGCGGATTAGCCGTTTACACGCTACACCCTGCCAAGGGATAGGTCCAATATTTTTTGCATTAAGTAAAAGGTTTACATGTCATTTTAAATCGTTTTACTATAAAGCGATTTAGTTAAAAGCAGTTTAGCGAATCCATGTAAACGTAGTAAATCGCCATTATACGCGCTATTTAATGTTATGCTTATACTGTGTTGGGATTAGTGTTCCAAATGTCAATATAAAATTTGCATCAATTACAACACAATTAAGTACCTGCTGCGCTCTATGAGAGAGGGGGTACAGTGGCTGTTCTCTAAACGTAGCTTTAATTTTGTGGCTGTGAGTCAGTCTTTCTCAAAATAGACAGTGACAGTCATGGAATAAAAAAATACCCCCTACTCTACTAGAGAAGAGCTTTTTAGCTAATAATATGGATCGCAATGGAAGAGTAAATATAGCGATTTCCGGTCAATTTCTCCAGTAGGAACAATTGCTTATACTCCCACTTATAAGAAAAGGTCATGACAACCAATAATAATGTAAACGTGATGAAAGTCCAAAATGGCATTTCCGTCGCACTTTCTCCTATACGCCACGGTTGTCGAGGCGTCCTGATGTTTTATGTTCTAAGGTGACAGTACTCCAGTTTTAAATATTTTATTATAGTTTCCATTGTTCCATGATGCACTAGCGCCTCTGGTTGCAATATATTGAATTTGAATGACTTTATAGAATTGTCAAGTACAGACAATCATCAATCATCACAGATGACTGTCAGATCTATTTTGATCCTTGTCTTTCTGAATTTTTGAATAGAACTAAGCAATCAAACAGACTTCTGATGGTGCCAGCTGAAACCTATGACCCTTTTTGCACCCCAGGTGCCAAACTTTTGAGAACAACTACTTTAAGAGCTACCCATTCTTTCAGAACCCTTTCGCTGCATTTGCTCATCTTAACCTCCGTTTTTATAAGATAATTTAAGATATGAAAGCTATAAACACTGCAGAGTTAAAAAGTAAATTTCCTCTAATTAATCATAAATCTGTCTTTTGTCATAAAGCAGCGGCTACTTGACGCATAATTGAAGAAAAAACTCTAAAACAAATTCATTTTCCATTATACCAACTTTAAGAAACACTTTAAAAGCCCCAAGAATAACCACAACATAAATAATCGAGGCAACTGAAAATAAACTAAATTGTAAAGTTCAACGTTGGTTGCGGCTAACCAGAACCACCGAAGCGAGTAAAATAATTAATTTTAAAGATTTTATAAAACTTTTCTTACATTGCTATTTAATTTGTTAAAATTGTTAGCTCGAGTAATTCTAAGAGTTGATAGGGCTTAAATTTAAATAAAAAGAATATTCGAAAACCTTAACAAATTTTAACTTATCAAACTTTTCAAGTCAAAAACCGACAAGCTTTACGATTTAAACATTCTCCTAAAGTAAAAAAAACTAAACTAAAAAAGAAAAGTTTCATTACACTATGTATTAACTTGTATAATTATTTAGATTAATTATAGTAGCACATAAAGAGCAGTGTACAAGCAGAGTCCAGATAATGTAAATGCACGTCAGTATTCTGCACAGATTTTACGGATTCACAAGTGCATCCACAAACCCTCACGGTATACAGTACAGATTTTATTCACATCAGTTAGCTCAGTTCTGTTAAATGAAGAGTTTTACTGTGGACTTTTCTCCGACTTCATAGTCGATCTTTATTATGAGAGGATAAAATAAAAATCTTATACAGGGTGATTCATGAGGAAGTGCAAATATTTTGGGAAGTTGTAGTATGGATTATTCTGAGTAAAAAATGTCATATGAACATGTGTCCGATTGTTAATAGATACAGAGATACGGTCATTTTAAGGTGTATTAAAGTTTAAAAGAAATGACTTATTGCTGATTTTTAATACTAACCATTAAAATAAACAAATTTACGGCAATAGTTCAAAAATCCCACAGCCAACCTCAATTCCCTTTGTAATACTATACTGTTACTTTTCTAATATCATCTTGGCGTTCCTTTATGAGCGCCGCACAATTCACAATTCGAGTGAGCAATAATTCGTCTCTGGTGTTTACCTTTTCTTGAACCGCCTTGTAAATTTATTTAATTTTAATTGTTAGTATTGAAAATCAACAATAAGTTATTTGTTTTATACTTTAATACATCTTAAAATTACCGTATCTCTGTATCTATTGACAATAGGACACATGTTCATATGACATTTTTTACTCAGAATAATCCATACTACAACCTCCAAAAATATTTGCACTTCCTCATGAATCACCCGTATTTGATTTCGAAATTATTTCGATTATTTTTCGTATGCACAATTTTAGAACTTATTTTAAGTTGCAAGCAAAGCACTGTACGTTTAAGTTCGAAGATTTGAGATTTGAGCAACTGTCAGCTGTTTCAAACTACACCACATAAAAATGTAAAAGGGCCATCCTACGCTAAGTGAACATTGATGTCTCACATTTGGTTCCAAAATTTGCACGTAAGCTACAAATAAGTAAAATACGACATTTTTGTTCATCAAATTGGAATTTAACTATGTCAGAAAAAACTTTTAGAATAAAAGTTATATTATGGTTTGAGAATATGTGCGCTTTCTGCTGGATGTTAATGAAAAAGTGGCTTAAACTTCCTAGGTACTAACAAAAGTAAAACCAGAAGTTCAAAACATATCGAAATATTCATCCCACTGGAACTGTAGGAAAACATTAAGCACTTAACGTTACAAGCTTTTAATTAATAATAAATTAATGTAAATATTCTATATGTTTACTATTTACGCACATACATTTACGCTCTAATTTTCATAAAAGTTTTCTCGTGTGCAAATACCTACTCCATTATTTCATGGCAAATATATCAACCTTAGGTCGGTATTAGACTGTCAAAGCTCTTTGAAAAAGTTCTTTTTTAAAAACTTTATTATAAAATATTGTACAGTGTAATAGCGTAAATTTTATAAAAAAAACTTTGTCAAAGATTTTTGACAGTCTAATACCGGCCTTACGCAACGCGATGTCCTTTTCAATCTTTGATTTAAATTAAATCAAAGACCATCTACATACCATCTACATACATACCATCTACATGTAGATGGTCTTTGATTAAATCTAGCAGTAGAAGTTTAGACAGCTGAAGTTAAGTGAGCGAGATGGCAATACGACGTGACCCTTACGACCAAAGCAATTTTCACGCTTCAACAAGAAAAATCTTTAAATGCGTTTTTCTCCAGAACGGCCACCTTTATCGACATTGAGCAGGAGTGCAATTTCTGTGTTTTATTTAGGTACATGCAGTTTGATGCTATATCTTAGTTGCAGGATAGAAGTGCATAATGAGAATCCCACATAAGAGTTCTGACGAAAATGCTGGCGGTAATTTAGGTAAGAACACTATGTGCATTCCGGTTCTAAGAAACTATATGGCAGTACAGGTATGAGTTTTGAAGATGACGAGCTGAGGGGATGCGCAGATACCTAAATTGGTACTTTTCCCCTTCAACTCCGTAGTCAACGGGTGCTTTCCATTTGTCGAAAAGTACACCTCTGAACAGTACTCTACTGTATGTTTATACAGTAAGGTACTGCTCAGAGCTGTACTTTTCTGCAAATGGAAAGCACCTAATGTATTTAAATTATTAAAGGGGGGTGGCCAAACCTGCGCAAATTTATCCCTACCGCTCCTCATCTTAAAAAATTATACCTATAAATCTCAATCTTGTTACTCTGGAGGGATACTTTTTAAAGAAAAAAATTTTCGTGGTCCACATAGAAAATAAACTTCTAAAAAAATTAAAACTGAAGTTAATTAGCACATCATTCTAACAGAAACTGAAGAATTACTTTTACGGTTTTGCGGCACAACCTTTGGAAAATACTGCTGGGACTAGCATTTGGATGAGTCCTTCGGAGAATACGTTAAGCTGTCGGTTAAAGTTCTCATGTCTGTTTGGTAATCTACAATTTAAATAAATAAATGAGGAACCAAAGAAGACGAAATGCCGATTCCAGAAAACTTAAGATGTACATCCATCTTGACCTTCGTAATACCAACATAAAAGAAATTCATACTAAGATGGATCCAAACAGATCGTGGCTATTTTCTCTGGACTATTCTGATTCTTGTTCTTAGGGGCGGCATTTATGCCATTAGATATAAATGGGGTTCAAATACATTTTTATTGCCCAAGATCTTTAAAATTCGGGGCTCTATTGCAAAAATTCAAAAGATATGTTAAAGGTTGGACTTATGAGCTGGTGGTTTTGAAATTTCAATTTTTGGAGCATTATGCTTCGAAACGAGACTATTCTCTAAACCACCAAGAAACGGAGCAATAAAAGTACGTGATCGGCGTTAAGATGCTTTACTATTGGCTGACGAGTATTTCAACCGCATAGCAAAAAGACTGGTTTACCACCACAAATTTTAACTTTTTTTTTATCATTCTATCCCTATCGTCTTTTCCTATAACTATATCCCTATAGTTTTTTTGTGCCTTTTATTTGTTCTTTTAAAACCTTTTTTGTACGATCAGTCATTTGAAGCTATTTACTGCATATGTTTTCACGTAGGTAAGTTGAATTTACCAGTTGCTAGGATATAATGCGCGACGGTAAGTGTTTTTACTGTTCTAGAACGGTAAAACGTTTTGTTGTCGACTTTTCATAAGCAAAGCTACTTAATTTCATAAAAAAATACTAATGTCATTTTTGACATTTGATTTTTTTAGTAAAAAATTTATTTGAAATAAAATAGATCTATTATTTCTTTGTCTCTGATCGTACAAAAAACGTTATAATCATGTCGAACGTTAAGGATTACCGGTCTCAGACAATAATTGGAGGCTTCGATTCTCTCAGCCTCCAAACAATTGTCTTTGACCGGTAAACCAACCTTACCGTTCTTCATACTTAATATACTATAAAAATATAAATAAATAAAAGTACATGTTATTTTTGTATGTCTTGAAAATTATTCCCACGTCTGTAAAAATTAAGAAACAAATGTTCGTTCATGCAAAAACGAAGTTTTTATACAGGACAATTTTGGACAGCTTTTGGATTTTGAAATATTTAATTCTGTTTAGGTCTCAGGTTCTAACCCCAAGCCACTAAATTGGGCTATTATTTGCACCCTTAATTTTACAGTTCAAGTGTATTTAGGATTTATTTTAGAGAAAATATACTGCATCTGGTCATATTTTTCTTGTGTACAATTTTCTATTTTCCGAAATCGTTAAGTACACAACAACAAATAATAGTAGTGCCATGGAATTCAGCAGAACAAATCAGCCTGCATTCATATCAGCACTGAATCTCAAGAACGGAATTTATTTTGGTAAACCTTAGTTGTGGATTAGATTACAAAGAAAATAAATATGAGATGTATGCAGCTTTTTCCGTGATAATGGAATTATTGGATTGACAATTCCAAGACAAGAGGAAAATTACAAAACATGTCAGCCTTTAGTGTTGTAATTAATATTTTATCATGCCATTATTAAAAAACCCTTTTAGACGAACTTGTCAACGACCCATCACAAACAAATCCCAAAATTTTTATTTAAAATGTAAAAATATGTATAAGTAAGGGTTAAGAGATTGACAGTTAACAATCAGGCCAATCGGGGTATAAAAATAGTAATTTTTTTTTTGAGTTTTTCTGAAAACTGTGTAAAAAAGGTGGTTTCGCTCTAAAAGGCTGTTTTATGTTCAATTTTACGATTGCGGAAAAATTCAATACCACATGATATTTGATGTGTTTTTAGAGAAGATATTACAAAGGATGTTTAATTTTACAGCTTATTTTATGCTTTTAATTTATACTTTGCTTCACACGTTAATGTTTAAAATAACAAACAATGGTAAAAAGTTATAATTTTGGTGTAAATATTAACACTAAGAACTGCAACACGAGTAATGTACACGTTACACTTTAATTACGATTATAAACGTGCAATAAAACCTTTACTACTTCATTAAATATTTAATTAAAGAGAGCAGTATTGTTGTTGTAGTAAGTCTCGAGCAAAGCCAAATCGTTTGTTTGGTGAAAGTGATATCAAGAAAAAGCCACACCTTTACGCAAATATGTTAACATCGTTAATAGATAATTTATATTCTAGTAACATGTTTAAAAGAAGCTATGTAAATTTTTAACAAATTCTTCGGATTTCATAAAAAAAATTTATTCGCAATACCTAATAGTACGTATTTTCTGACCCAGTTGAGCACAAATTGCTCCACGAGATTTACGACTGTTGTCGACGCTTGAAAGAAAATTTAATTTTCGCATTTCAAACACTTTTTTCTATAGCCCAAAAAAAGTGTCGTTTTGTTAAATAATGTACTATAAAATTAATTTTAGTAATTTAATTAATCTTATTTTAGTTGAGTGTAATAGTCTTTTGAAAGCTTACGAAAGTTGGAAAAAGATAAAGGTAGGTACGCAGTGCGTTTATCTGAGTTTCTGCTCATTAAGTGTTAAACAGAGCACATTTAAAATGGTGCAAATTTCTTGTTTTATAAAAGAAGCATGTGAAATGAGTCGGTCGAGGTATTTCAAGAGATGCTTCAAATTTTATTTACAAAATATTGACACTATAGGAATAAATGTAAAGGAAATTAATAAAATAAAAAAGGCTCGTTTAGCCTCTTTTACATTTTCATTTTATATTTTCTTTTCTACTTTAATTCTTTGGGGAAGTGGGTTGGCCATGAAATCATTACTTCCGCTCTAGACGTTGTATTGTGGCAGACAAATTATGATTAATATTCAAGGATATAATATTTCATTAAAAGCACAATATGGTGCTAAGTTCGTCTGATAAGTAAACAGACCTCGAACGGAAAATGAAGAGGAAACAAGCGACAAGAAGTAGGGCGGCACTACTAATAAACTACCCCTTTGCTAAAAGAGAAACTTGTGGCACATTCTTAAACGAACGAAAACTTTCATGAGGGTTCGTTTGACAACGATGTACAGGGCTCGTTCGCCTTATGCTCCAGACAACGTTAAAGCAACTTTATAAAATTTTGTTTTTTTTTGTATTTGTCAATGTTTTTACATTGATAATATTTTTAAATAACAGTATAATATGAATTGTTTCACTTTTTTAATGGAGCTGTCTTTTACACTTACAACATATGAAGTCAGGGGGAAATACGATGATAGTTCAATTTTCGAGTTTTTAGAATATTTGACAGCATTGATAGAGTATACTGCACAGATTTTGTCGTTTCAGAAATCCTTAGAGAAATTGCTATGGGTCTCGAGATATTAGACTTTTAACATACAATACAAACAAGCTCAACTTTTCAATACGCTCTCCTCTAAAATAAAGATTTTCGGACTTTCATAGTCTTATTTATTTTAAGTATTTTTGCTGTTATCCAATAATAATTTTTCATTGTTTTAGGAATTATTGCTGGGTTTGCTTGCTGGGATTGCTGGAAAGGAATGATGAAGGAATGCTTCAGTGAATTAAAAATGACCATAGTGGACATGTAAAATTGTCAGAGATATCTGTAGGGACGTTTTAATTATTCTTAAGGGTGGCATTTCTTCCATTCACAATAAATAGTATTCAGACATATTTTTATTCCCATTTTGTATTAAAACCAGTAGCTATATTGCCAAAATTCAGAAAATACTTTTTTAATTCAAAACTTTTAGACATTCTGCTTCGTAGAAAGATTTGTAAAGTAGGGAAAAATGATCATATTTATTTAAAGTAATGAAATGAGCAAGTAATATGAGTTGACTTTTCATTACAGCGTCGTGCGTCGTGCAGTGTTGCGGTGTGAAATTCTATTAACCGATTTTAATTGACGACGCAGTAATGGAAGTTCAACTACAGGCTGGACTAGTTAATAGCCATATCGTAAGACCCTCGCTGAAAAAAGACGTATTCACCAGATTCACCAGTTGTTCTTAAGCACCGATACAGAAAAGAATTATATTGGGTCCATAAGCTGAAATCATTTTAGAAAAACATAAATTTTGTTTTTTGTCAACGCCAAATACATCCCCACCAGCCTCTACAAAGCGAACTCTAAATGTTTGTTTTTAGAGTGCAGCAATTTATATCTATATAATTATTTAACATCTTTTAACTCTTGGAGCTAGTTCTATAACTAATTATAGCAATAATTGTTCCTGATGGCGAGCGGTGGGGATGCGCAGATAACTAAATTTGTATTTTACACCAACGCAGTAGTAAACATAGAGTTATTAACGAGATGTGGCTAAATCTGCGCTAACTTATCCCTACAACTCGCCATCAGGAAAAATTGCGACACAATCAAAAATAAAGTGAGAAATGTTTCATCGGCACGTTTTTAATAATACCACAATACTTTCGCATTATAATATCAAAAACGTATAAAAATCTAATTATGGATTTATTTTTCCATAAAGTTCTAAAGATTGATTATTCGATTATTCCATTAGCCGATTGTTTGATTAATCAATTGGGGAATTTAGTAATCGCTCAACCCTAAAGCATATAATATAGGTATAATAAGATACAATGAGCCCCAAAATTACCATAATAAACTGAGATTTCACGATTTATAAATAGAAAATTTATATTTGGAGATTAGTGCCTTTATCGTTTTAAATTTTAATTCCTTTAGGGCCCTGATTATAAACGACAAATAAAGTTATTCTCAAGAATAAATTTTATAATTTTCAGGCACGGCAACGTAACAACGTTACAATGTCAAAGTTTGACGTTTGAATATAAACAACACAAAAAGAACTTAACCTCAAATTTTAATATTTATATTCAAACGTCAAACTTTGATATTGTAACGTTGCTATATTGCCATGTCTAAAGAAGATCAATTTTATTCTCAAGATTAACTCTATTTGTCTTTTATAATCACCGCCCTAAATGTATAAAAGTTGTCAAAATGTTATTGTATACCACCATCCAGCGAGATATTAGCCACTTTTTAAATACGTGAAAACTCAGTTTCTGCTAAAACAAAAGAATGTATTATACTTTTGATTTCCCTATTGAGTTTGTCTCCAAAAAGTAGATATTAGCTGAGATCTCCTATTCGGACATCGAATTTTGAACACCCTCAACGTGAATCGGTCAGGTGTTTAGCAAATCTGTTGTGTGAAAATGGTTCCTTTATACCTATAGAAATGTTTCTCTTCCTTGAATGTGAATTTACGCCTCTTCAAGTTCATTTACCTGCAGGTTACAACAGCAAAGATTAAAAAGTCATTTCGAAATAACTAACAAACACTACGTTTTTCTTGCATACCGGAGGAAAATAAAAGTGTAAAACGTAAATTTTACAAGTCTGAAAAGTTTTGTTTCGTGGTAAGCAAATAAAACTCCATTAAAAACTAGTGTACCTGTAGCTCGCACTTGCAATTTAAATTATACTTTGAATAAAAATGCACTTTAAAGCTTTGGAGGACTTTCGCTCATACTTCATTTAAAGTGCATCAACTCGAAGCTTCAAACTATTTACAAAATATTTTACAAGTTTACATGCAACCTCAAGCCACAACACGTTACTTTTCTCTTTATAATAATCTGCACTTGTAATTTTAAACAACAAAAAGCATTCCCTCTATTCCAACTAAAAGGAAATTGATGCAAACACAATTAAAATGTGTGCATTAACAACTTAAATTTTAATGTTCTAATGGGTGTTGATTTGAAAACGTGATGGTCTGGTTGACAAATAATAGCAAAGTTGCATAATTACATAACCTCAAAGTTATAATTATTTTGAATAATTGGTTTATAATAAAAGGGAACGTAATGGGAAAGTAATTCATTACTACTTTGCTAAAGTATTTTCCCTTTATTTTTTTATTTATTTCAGAATTTATTAATGAAAATAAAATTCAAATAATGTGCAAAAATAAATGATTAATGAACCTTTTTTGAAAATAGAACTTTCGCTAGCAGGTATTATTACTTATAATATAAACAACAAGCAAGATCGTGTTTGAAAGATTTCTTCAAATTGTCACTTTTAGTACGAGAAAACCTCATTTCAGTAATAAAAACCCATCTGTTTGTAAACCTTAAAACTGTTTAAAATTTGGGGTTGAAAGTATAAAACCGTGTGAAAATAATTATAATGTATACGGGGTAAGTCTTGATAGGGAGTCCATTAGAATTAAAAATATTAAAAAAAAGACTTTTTTCATCTCAAAATGGCCTACATGGTCAAAAGTATTTAAGAATATACAGGGTGTTTTGTTTAAGAGATTCTTAAACTAAGTTATTGTTATTTTAAATAGAACGCCCTATATATTTTTGTTTTGCAAATTCGGATTGCTAATAACATTTAAGGTTAAAATGCATAAAGTTCTATGTATCTATCCCTAACTGTTCTGAAGATATTCGGCAGAGCTGGATTACCCATGCATGAAGCACATGAAGCGCGCACTTTAGGGTTCGGTGTTGTGAAGGGCCCGGACGAAAAGAAAAAACTTAAAAAACCTATAGGATTGAACTCGAAAACAGTGGGTCCTAGGGAATAAATTACTTTTAAAATATGAAAGCTTATAACTTCCCTATATAAGAATGTTCCTAGTTTTCGAGATATCTGTCCTTAAAAATCGTTAATGTAAAAGTATCTATAAAAAAATAATTTCTTTTCTGAAGACTTTTACTGTAAAACGAAGAGCTGAGGTGCTAGCTAGAGGCAAAAGTTTCAAAAAAAATTTGTTTGCACACATTAAGAATTTTTGCGGCCGAATATCTCAAAATCCAAAGGAATAGAGAAAAAATTAATACATATAATCTGGTACGAAATGTCATAAGCTCTCATTGTGCCAATTTTTTCTCTAGGATCCACAGTTTTTGAGATACAAGCGAAAACCCCCAAAACAGAACCTTTTCACCCCCTCCCACCTCACCCCTCGCCATGCAGCTAGGAGCGGTGACTTTTCGTATTTTAATTTTTTACCTATTACTAATCCAAAACAATGAATAAACAGATCCGGAAGGAGCTTAGCAACCGTTGCCTATAAGAGAAAATGCGACGGAAACGACATTTTGGATCATGAAATTTCATGACATGAATCTTTCCTTATAAGTGGGAGTATAAGCAACCATTTCTATTGGATAAATTTAACGTAAATCGCTATATTTAGAAAACCATTGCAATTCATATTATTAGCTAAATGACTCTTTCCTGGTGGAGTAGGAAGTATTTCTTTATTCAGTGAATCCAAACACATTCCTAAAAAAATTCACCCTCTTCCATGTTCTCTAGGTATAAAAACTTTGTTGAGCATGAATGAACATTTGTTTTGTGGACTGCGCAGTGTATTTTTGAAGGAGCCCGAAAATAATTAGCGCCTCAGGCCTCAATATTCCTTGATCCGGCCCTGAGATATTGTCACTTTAATGCTGAAATAGAGTCATTCGAAGTTAACTTTGAAGTCGTTCTGCCAGGTCTTTTCCAAAAAGTTTTATTAATCACTTTACGCGGAACGTAAGTTTTCTCGGTTGTTTTTAAATAGAATACCCTATATATTTTTACACATTCGGATTCCTGGTTAAAATTGATACTAAATTTGTAAAAATATACAGGGCGTTTCAATGTCATTTTTTCTAAATTTATCAAATGGTAAATAGTAAAATTTTAGTTTTTTTTTCAATTTCCTGAAAAATCGTTTGACATCATTCAAATCTTTTGACAGCTTATTAATGAGGGTCAAAATGTGCAACTTTGCCTTTAAACCAATACTCATTTACTCATAACCAATTTCCCACACTGGAAGTCGAATTTTAAGCACCCTGTAATATTAAACAAAATGTATTTTATAAAAATTTACTGTAATAGCTACCATAATTTGATAATGATAAGTTATTACTTATTATACTAAAAAAATTTAAAATTATATGGCTTTTCCAACCCTGAAATTAAGTAGGTAATAATAAACTATACTATATTATGAACTGGTATTGAAATGCTCTTCTATTAAGGGCGATTAAAATAAAACTCTGATGTGGCCAAAACAAAGCGTAAAGCTAATTTTCCAAGATTACAAAATATTTTAATATTTCCCCAATCTCAAATTTCTATTTTTATTACAAAGGAAATGATCACATAATTCCTTTTAATGATGCGATAAAGCAAAATCGATAAATAAGCATTTCAGGTCAGTAAAGTAAGGTACAATTTGCAGGTTCGTTAACGTACCTTTAAGAAAAACTACTCATACAATTTTCTAACGAACTACTACTTCAAACAGCATTTTAGCTATTGAAACTTTTTCTTAAAAAAAGAAAACCAAGTCGTAAAAAGACACGATAAAAATTTAATTCAATTGCCTTTCGAAATTCCTTTTTCACAAAATTTACATAATTTTTTGTTATCTTTGAGAATTTAACAAACGGCAAACATCGAAAAGTTTTAACCGAAAATTTATTTTTTTAATTCGTTTTTTCTTACGTGACTATTTAACATAAACTGTAACCCTTAAGACTATCAAATCGATTACTATAAGTATATTAAACAAAGTTCAAAGCCAAACAATCACGCAATAACTTTGACTTCATAGAAGCATTAAACTTTGTTTTAAAAAAAATGAATTTTATCTACTACCTACTATTTCTGCACCAAAAAAGTTTTCTGTATTAAAAAGAAATAATAAAAAATTGTTTTTCTTTCTTTTTTATCTCGGTGTTTGTTACAAAATTTTTCAATGTAACTTTAATGTGTAATGAAACTGTTGCGATTTGACTTGGCAGTTTTTGTTGTCATAGTTTGTTGCCAACTTTTTAGTTGATATCTTGCGAAGAGATATAATTCTTAAAAACTATAAGAAATATCAGATATTAAGAAGTTTTTCAACTTTTTGTAAAATAAGAAAAATTCAAACAAAGTTTCGGTACGCAAAACAATTCAAAATTAAAATGCTTTTGCTATTTTAGTTGGAAAGCTTAATAAAACCGAGTCAGAGCTTACTAAACAATAAAAATACAAATAAATGCTCTTTTACGTTTCGTGAGTTTATTTTTAGATGTGACTGATATGGTCTGAATGACAGCTTATTTGAAATATTCATTAAGTCAAAATCAAGAAGGATTTCTTGTCACTTTAAACTTACAAGAAGCGTTTTTTCTTACACGTTTTTCACTTTTTAAAAGAAAGAAAATTTCAGAAATCCAAGACAAAAAGAATAAAATATAATAAAAAGATATTGATAAACTGTCATCCACTGTAATCCACATTAGCTATAGTGTAAGTGAAACATATTTCGTCGCTTTGTTCTGTTAAAGAAAAATTAAATTGAAAGAGAGCTTTTGAGAAACTGAAACCGCCGAAGCTCACTAGGGAACTAATATTGCTAGTGTTACGGATGCTATTCACAAAAACTAAATACCTACATGACTTGATTTTTAGATTCTTTAAAACTATTTTTATATTTCGGTTCTGTAATGGAGCTATTGCGATGCCGATAGTAGTTTCGCAAAATCTGAAAGCATGTCTGAAAAGTGCAGTCACATTTATTTTTTTAGATGGTTTTTTTCAAGGGCTTCTTTTACTTTCTCTGGGCCTGAATCACTGACCTCAAAAACGTGAGACCGCACCGAACTAGGCTATACGGGACTTCCACCAATTTTAAGTTCGAAATGTCTTATTAAGAGTGATTTTATGCCAACACAACAGGTAGATACCATTCGGTGATCAGCTGATTTTTTGGTACCAATTACTGTGCTGTATATGTACTTTTATAGATATAAAATAAAAGAATTTTTAATTTTAATTTGAAAGAAATTGATTAACTTGTAAAAACTTGTAAAACGAGTAAACGACGTCAACTTCCAATTGTTCAAAAATATGACATTAACATGCGGACCTTCAATAAGAATTTTAAATAATTTATATTTTGAAAATATTGAAATGACAGATATGTCAGTACATTATTGTGATAGATTAAGTTGTTAAGGGTGAGCGCGCAGGTCCACGCGCTCAGTATGCAATTAGCACTTGTATACAAAAGTTAAAATAAAGATTATGTTAAAGTATATTCAAATTAATATTATTATTAATAAGTATTTAATTACGTAAATGTTACATTGGCGACGAGAAATATGGAAGTGGGCCATTTAAGAGAATTTAATCCTCAAGAAAATGAGTGGTCGTTATTTAAACCAAGATTGGAAAATTTTTTTATAGCAAACGACATCGTGAGCGAAGGAAAGAAGAAGGCGATTTTGTTAAATTTATTAGCGGAAGAGGCTTACCGATTGGTGTTCGACCTTTGTTTGCCAATAAAGCCGGAAGAGAAAGAGTATGAAGAGCTCATAAAAATTTTGTCGGATCATTTCAAAAAGGAGCAATGGGTGATGGCGGCTCGGTATAAATTTTATTTGGCTAAAAAGATGGTAGAAGAGACGGCGAAAGAATGGGCTGCAAGACTACGGCATTTAGCGTCTTATTGTGAATTTGCAGGTACTTTTTTGGACATAGTGTTGAGAGATATGTTTGTGGTTGGTTTTACAAAAGGGCGAGTGCAAGATAAGCTGCTGGAAGTCAAAGTCGAATCAACATTTAGCGAAGTCATATCGATTGCAGTAGCTAAAATGGCTGCTCAGGAGACAAATCCACCAATTAAGGAAGAAGTGCAACATCTGCGAGATGGCAAGTCACCTAAAATGCCATATGGTTCGCAACCATCAAGGTATGGAGTGAAACAACAGCAAGATGGCGCCAAGTGTAGGGTATGTGGTCGACAGAATCATGTAACAGAGAAGTGTTATTTCAAAAATTATGCTTGTCATTCTTGTAAAATGAAGGGGCACTTAGCGCCTATGTGTAAAAAAAATATTAATAACGTTGCAAATTTTTTAGAAGAGGAGGAAAATGAACTTTTTTTATTTAATTTAAATTCAAATAATAAATTAGAAATTATTACTATTGAAGTATTGGTAAATGATAAGCCGTTCATGTTCCAAGTAGATACGGGCGCGTCGATATCTTGTATATCCGAACGAACGTATTCACAAAATTTTCAAATGTTAACAATTTTAAATTCAAATAAAGTTTTAATTTCTTATAATGGAACAAAAATTTTCCCGATTGGATACATTACAGTCAACGTTAATTATAATGATACCGTTTCAAATTTAAATTTATATATTATAAAAAATGGTGGACCTCCCATATTAGGTAGAGACTTTATAAAAAATTATAAATTTTCATTAGAGGTATTAAATTATACTGTGGAGGCAGAAAAGGAGGAATTACACAAATTAAGTAACGTTTATAAAGAATTATTTGCCCCAGGGTTAGGTACATTTAGTAAAGGGGAAATATCAATAAAATTGAAAGAAGGGGTAACACCAAAATTTTTTAGGGCTAGACCTCTTCCTTACTCTATGAGGGAAAAAGTTGAACAAGAATTAGAAAGGTTATTACAACTTAATATTATTTATCCTGTTGATTTTAGTCAATGGGGAGCACCAATTGTGCCTATATTAAAGAAGGATGGCTCTGTGCGTATTTGTGGAGATTTCAAAGTAACGATTAATTCGGTAATGGAAGTAGACAAGTATCCGCTACCTAGACCGGAAGACCTTTTTACAAAAATGCAGTCTAGTAAAATATTTACAAAACTAGATCTTTCGCAAGCATATCAACAGATTCCATTGGATAAAAATTCGCAAAATTTAGTTACTATTTCGACCCATAAAGGATTGTTCAGTTATTCGAGATTACCTTTCGGCGTGGCTTCCGCGCCAGCTAAATTTCAAAAGATTATGGAAGCGTTGCTACAAGATATTCCAAATACCATTTGTTTTATAGATGACATTTTAGTAGGGGGTAAGGACTTTAAGGAACATATTAAATTATTAAGGTTAGTCTTGAGTAGATTGGAAGAAGTGGGATTGAAATTATCTTTGACTAAATGCAATTTTTTTAAAAAAGAAGTAGAGTATTTGGGATTTAAAATCAATAAAGAAGGGATTCGTACTTGCGAATCTTTATTAAGTGCCATAGAAAAGGCTCCTCGACCCACTAATTTAAAGAAGTTAAAGTCATTTTTAGGATTGGTAAATTATTATTCAAAATTTGTAAAAAATATGTCAGACATTTTGCATCCACTATATGGATTATTAAAAAAGGGGGTAGAGTATAATTGGTCGGAGGATTGCAACAAAGCATTTATTAAAATAAAAGAAATTATTGTATCAAGTAAGGTGTTAGTGCATTTTAATCCGGCATTGCCCATTACTTTAGCTACCGATAGTAGTGCATATGGGTTAGGAGCGGTACTCTCGCATATAATGCCTGATGGGGCAGAAAAACCAATTGGGTTTGCCAGCCGCACTTTATCTGATAGCGAAAAAAATTATTCGCAAGTGGAGAAAGAGAGTTTAAGCATTATTTTTGGGCTAGATAAGTTTCATAATTTTTTGTACGGATACAAATTTTTATTAAAAACAGACCACAAACCGTTAGTGGCAATTTTTAACCCGAAAAAGGGCATTCCTCAGTATACGGCAAATAGGTTAAAAAGATGGGCGGTCATATTGTCAAATTATCAGTATGAAATTCAGTACGTAAATTCGACTTCAAATATAGCCGATTTTTTTTCTAGATCGCCCTTGACGTTTCAAAATTTTGAAAAATTCGATGACAACAGTTATATTAATTTTTTTAAAAATAGCACCATGCCCATTGATTGGGAAACAATTCAAGCTGAAACAAGTAAAGATAAATTATTGTCAAGTATTATTAAATTTGTAATTACAAAATGGCCAAAAAGAATTGAGGAGGCTGAAATAAAAAATTATGCATATTTTAAAAATCAATTGACAGTAGAAAATAATTGCTTAATATGGAATAATAGGATTATTATACCTACAAGTTTAAGGGGAAATTTTTTAAAGGAGTTACACGAAACTCACTTGGGTATGGTTAAAATGAAAAATCTAGCAAAAGAATATTTTTGGTGGCCAAAAATTAACAACGAGATAGAAAATATAGTTAAATCTTGTTCCATTTGTCGAACCATTTCAAATAACCCAGAAAAAGTTCCTATGAAATCTTGGGAATGGCCCAGTAAGCCATGGGAACGAATACATATAGATTATTTAGGACCATATAGAAATCAATATTATTTTATAATCGTTGATGCATATACGAAATGGTTAGAAGTGTTTCCGACTAAATTAACAACCGCTAAAGTTACTATAAATTTGTTAAGGGACACTTTTGCTAGATTTGGGTTACCTCAATTAGTAGTTTCCGATAATGGAAGTCAATTTTGTTCAATAGAGTTTAAAAATTTTTTACGCAATAATGGGGTAGAATTTCTAACCACGGCGCCTTATCACCCTGCTTCAAATGGGGCTGCGGAAAACGCTGTTAAACTTGTTAAATTGGCATTAAAAAAGGAATTTTTATCAATGGAAAATGTAGATTTGAATTTGATATTAAATAATTTTTTATTTGTGCATAGAAATACTCCACACTGTACGACTGAAAGCGCTCCGTCTTATTTAATGTTTGGACGAAAGGTTTGCACCCATTTTGATAAAATAAAAAAAACAGGCACTATTAAGAGAAACGATGTTGTTAGTCAAAAGGTATATAAAAACCAAAATAGACAAAGATCACATTTTAAAGGTAATAGAAATGTAAAATTTAGGTTAGATGAAAAAGTTTTGGTGAGAGATCACAGATATGTAAATGAAGTTAGATTTGTAGAAGGAGTAATTAAGGAAAGAATAGGGAACTTATTATTTAATGTAGAAATTCCTGTGTTACAGTTAATGTGGAAGAGACATGTTAATCAAATTAAAAAAATGTATGATTCGGAAATGGGTCCTAAAGGAATTCCCACAGATAAAATTGGAGAATCTAAGGTGGAGGTGGAACCTTCGATTTCGAAGGAAATTACAGAGAAGGAGGAAATTGCAAGTACGAGTAATGATAAACGAAATCGAAGGGCACCAGATCGTTTAACTTACGATCATTTTAATTTAAGTTGCTATGATGTAGTAAATTAGTAATAGTTATGTAAAAAATTGTAAATATTGTGTATAGAGGTAAAGGTAAATTTAAAGGTGGAGGTATGTGATAGATTAAGTTGTTAAGGGTGAGCGCGCAGGTCCACGCGCTCAGTATGCAATTAGCACTTGTATACAAAAGTTAAAATAAAGATTATGTTAAAGTATATTCAAATTAATATTATTATTAATAAGTATTTAATTACGTAAATGTTACAATTATAAACAAGTATCAACCGACAAAAAATAACCTTAATTTTGAAATTTGAAATTGGTTAGAATTTTTGATTTAAAAGGCCGAGGTAAAAAAAATTTGTACGATATTTGTGTTAAAAGAGATTTTATTTTGTTATATTTTATTTCTCGCTACGCTCGTTTCATCTCTTCTCCACTCACAAAATAAAACACCTCTTTTAAGACGTATATCATAAACTACTATTAGATATAGATACAATATATTTCAATTGTTTTTTCATGGCTAATACTTGATTTAATAAAAGTAATATGGAGTGTGCCGCCATTTTTGTTAAAACATAGAAAATTACACATCATTGAAATCAGAATAAAAACTACAATTTATTTATGTCAAAATTCAACATAGCGCCCATAAGAAAAACAAAAGTTGTCTATTACAACACAGACATCTAGTAGGCTTAGAAAAAGTTTCATACGTTTAATTTGTAGCTCGTGTCAAGTTATGTAAACCTACCAAATTTCATGGCAATGCCTTAAATAACAAAAAAGTTATGTAATTAACAAGAAAATGCAAGTTTTCAGTTTTTTCAAGATATTTCAGAAACCAAGCAAGCTATCGCAATTTTCTTTTCTATTTCTAATGGACATGAAATTGTGCAACTTTTTCCTAATTTAACCGATCTCGCAACTCTTACCGTTTAGGAGATGCCCATAGTGTGCAAGATAAAAGTGACCACCCTGTAGAGACCGTAAAATGTAAATTTACGTTCCCTAATAATTATGGTTAGACGGATGCGCCATCTATGGACACTTATGTAAATATTATCTATTCTCAACTTATAGCAAAGCAAAGCGACTTCACCATTTCAAAAGCGTATTAAAAGAATTCTTTATTATTAAAATTAATTTAACTTAATTTTAACTCAAACAGAATATCTTAAATTAATAATAGTAATAGTAGAAGTAATAGTAATACAGGTTTATTTGATAATTAATGACTGTTAGGTAAGAGGCAGTGATTTTATTGTTCTAAGTGAGTTTCTAAATATTTCTAGCACGCTTCTAAAGCAATGTTTTCCACGGTCGTACCATAAAGCGATAAGTTGAGATTATCAGTGTAATTTATATTACATATTTTTAATTATATCTGCCGCACCTGCTTTACGACTTCATATTATGTTGAAACAAACTATACAATTCATTTAAATATTGTAAAATTATGTACCTATTTTAAAATTTGTTTAAATTATTTATTTTTATTTAAATATTGCTGACAATCAAATAAAAAGAAAAATTTCACCCGTTTAACGAAAACGATATCTATGACTTCATAATCATAGAGATTGCCATGTTGATAATGAACCCACTGTATAACAACTCATCATATAATTAAAATTATTAAGACTCCAATTTCAAATTCAACAGATTGTGTAAAAAATGGGTCACTATTGTTGGAGCGAAAAGTCGATAGAGCGAATCATCGTTAGATCGAAAATATGCCCATCCCTCAGTTAGTTGCTTTAGCATCTTTGTCGCCAAATAGGTTATAACGAAAGTACTCCCCACTACAAGTATCATAACTGGATGTGGTCAGTAGCGCACCAAACTCGTGTTCGTTAAAATTTACGTTTCTTTTTGAAGAAATTTAACTAAACTTTATTATTAAAAACTTTTTCGTTTTTTTTGGTAAATTAGTAAAATTTTTATTTAAATTTACAAAAATTAAAAAAAAAATGAGTGAAATTTTTAGTAGTTACTATTATACGTTTGATGCTGTAATAAAGTAATATAGGCAAATAAGCAAATGAATACTGTTGTTAGTCTCGCACCATTTACCTACCTACCATTACATTAATATTGTACCTCAACATTTGCTAAAATTCGGATCTTTACCTACTTCAAATAGTTGGTATTTTTAACTTAATTTTATTGCTTGGGAAGAAGCCACAGTGCAACCTCAATGAAATATGGTGCAGATTTGGTAATAAAATTTGGAAATTTTTGTTATAGGGACCTATTTTGCAATATGTTTAATCGATTCATTATTTCATTATGAATATCCAAGAAGAAAAAACCTCCATGTAATTTAACTTGAAGACCAACACTCAACAGCCTTGCAAAAAGAATTAAAATAGAAATCTGAAGCTGTCGCCCGCCATTTATCGAATTAAAATGTAAATTCATATCACTTCATATCACATCACTTCACATTCATAATTATCTTTCTAAAAAAGATAAAAATGGTGCTAGAGGCATAAACTTTTTTTACATTTTTAATTTTCTAAGAATTTCTGATCTTTTTTAATTTCTAATACAGTAATATTGTACCTTTTACCTACCTTCATCGAATCTCGTTTGAAATTCGTTTTTGGAAATTCAAAATTCTATGTAGTAAGTCTCCGTAAAAACGTGACAAAAAAAAGTTGATTAAAAAAATAAATCTATTGTTTTAAGTATCATCCTCTTTACTAAGATGACATTCTTTTTCCTTGGAATTGTTAATGTAATTGTTAATAAAAAAATTCAACTTAAAAATAATTTTTCAGTTACGTTTATCGATTTATTTTAATAAAAAAGATTTGTCTATAAATAAAATTCAAAATCATCTGCTTAAAACTAATTTTTTTAGTACGCTACTGGTACTAACAATTCTAGAAGTTGTCTCTGTCGTGCGTGTCATAGTGGGGGGTATTTTCGTTCAAAAATATTAAGCGGTAAAGACGCATGCCCATCCCTCAGTTAGTTGCTTTAGCATCTTTGTCGCCAAATAGGTTATAACGAAAGTACTCCCCACTACAAGTATCATAACTGGATGTGGTCAGTAGCGCACCAAACTCGTGTTCGTTAAAATTTACGTTTCTTTTTGAAGAAATTTAACTAAACTTTATTATTAAAAACTTTTTCGTTTTTTTTGGTAAATTAGTAAAATTTTTATTTAAATTTACAAAAATTAAAAAAAAAATGAGTGAAATTTTTAGTAGTTACTATTATACGTTTGATGCTGTAATAAAGTAATATAGGCAAATAAGCAAATGAATACTGTTGTTAGTCTCGCACCATTTACCTACCTACCATTACATTAATATTGTACCTCAACATTTGCTAAAATTCGGATCTTTACCTACTTCAAATAGTTGGTATTTTTAACTTAATTTTATTGCTTGGGAAGAAGCCACAGTGCAACCTCAATGAAATATGGTGCAGATTTGGTAATAAAATTTGGAAATTTTTGTTATAGGGACCTATTTTGCAATATGTTTAATCGATTCATTATTTCATTATGAATATCCAAGAAGAAAAAACCTCCATGTAATTTAACTTGAAGACCAACACTCAACAGCCTTGCAAAAAGAATTAAAATAGAAATCTGAAGCTGTCGCCCGCCATTTATCGAATTAAAATGTAAATTCATATCACTTCATATCACATCACTTCACATTCATAATTATCTTTCTAAAAAAGATAAAAATGGTGCTAGAGGCATAAACTTTTTTTACATTTTTAATTTTCTAAGAATTTCTGATCTTTTTTAATTTCTAATACAGTAATATTGTACCTTTTACCTACCTTCATCGAATCTCGTTTGAAATTCGTTTTTGGAAATTCAAAATTCTATGTAGTAAGTCTCCGTAAAAACGTGACAAAAAAAAGTTGATTAAAAAAATAAATCTATTGTTTTAAGTATCATCCTCTTTACTAAGATGACATTCTTTTTCCTTGGAATTGTTAATGTAATTGTTAATAAAAAAATTCAACTTAAAAATAATTTTTCAGTTACGTTTATCGATTTATTTTAATAAAAAAGATTTGTCTATAAATAAAATTCAAAATCATCTGCTTAAAACTAATTTTTTTAGTACGCTACTGGTACTAACAATTCTAGAAGTTGTCTCTGTCGTGCGTGTCATAGTGGGGGGTATTTTCGTTCAAAAATATTAAGCGGTAAAGACGCTAAGAAAATAAGAGAGATAGCAGTACTAGTAGTGGGCGTATTTTCGATCTAACGATGATTCGCTCTATCAATGTTTCGACTCATCGATATGCTCCGGTAAAAAATAAATCGCTATCGTCTACTTTGATATGCAAAGTGACTCTGCCATCATGCGATACGATATCGTTATTGTACCGAAAAATTTATGAATAATAAATTTCCAATACTGTTTTTCTAAATCAGTACATTAAAATAGTAGTTTCCTCATTAAGATCTTAAAAAATAACAAAATGCTAAATTGCAACTAAAGCCGGTACTAAATATTGTAGAATTACAACTAGGCCCACATTAACCTCTTGCGTTTCACATTGCTTAAAATCAACAACATTCTTATCAAAATGCACCCATTCTCGAAATCTAAACAATTACGGAGGAAAAACATACTGTCAAATCGCGTAACAAAAGGTATATTGCTATTTAAATGAAAATCCAATGACGTCATAACCTGACAATGGTATGGTGTCATAAAAAATTGAAAACTCTAATTTCTGGCAAATAATTAGACATTAAACTTAAAATACTTATTTTTGTAAATCTGATAGGAGTAATAAAGGCTGTAACGTCAATGTTTCTTACTTTTTTTATTAATTCAGTAAAAACACAAAAAGATTTGAAGATTAAAATGCCCTGATTATAAAAATAAAAAACTAACCTTAATCAAATTGTTAAAATTGTATAATCGAAATTTCTTCTGAAACCTCCAAAAGGCACTAAACACGAAAAAAGGTAATCGCGAAATGCCCGGCATCGCGTTCAAAAATGTACTGCGAAGTAAAACTGAATATTCAAAAATGTTAATTCGATTCATTATTTTTCGATTTTATTTAAAATTTTACATTACACATGCGATAACATGTGCCAATAACAATCAACCAAGCGCTACGCAAGATAATAGAAATTGTGATTAATTTTAAGTAAAAATGTTGGAAATATTAAAATTTTATTAATTTATCAATTATTTTTGGAAAATTTTTATTTTACAGGATGAACGAAAAATTTTATTTACTATAAACTAAAAATATTTTTTTAAATAATTTTCTCTTTCATACAAAAGCAGGAAATATAGATAATTTTTTTAAACTTTCAGAACAAAAAAATTAATTTTTAAGAATAAACGGCAAAAACAAAATGTCATTTTTTTAATGTTTGGAATGTCTTTGTCTAGTCGAAAAAATACGAAATATACAATAAAAGTCAATGCTTAGACAAGACAGTGTCATGGAGCTACATTTTTCCTTGTCACCAATAACCATTTTCTCCTAATTTTCATCATAAAATATCTCGAGAAAAATATTTCGGGAAAAGTTGATACTTTTCTTTAAAGTTTTTCGAATACCAACTTCCTCTGCAATTTGTAAAATATAAAGAAGCAATTTTTAAAACATCTTAACCGAGTTAGCAAAACATTTAAGATCAGACAGATTTTAAGATTAGTTGCCAGTTAAAAACTAACTCAAAGCTTACTAAAAGAAAGGAAAAACTTAAAGAGTAAGTGCTTTTTCACGTTTCGTGTATTTGTTATTAGATTTGATTGTTATCGTCTTTGGAAACAAATCACCCACTCATCGTCTCGTCTCAAGTGCAAAAATAAAAAAAAAACAAATAGCTGTTGTAAATTGCAATGGAAAAGATTAATAAAATTAATAAACAATAAGGGTAATATCCCTATAGCGTGTTACGTTTTTCATAAAAATAATAGTAGTAGTAATTTTAGAGCAAACTAACAACGTACACGAAAGTTTTCTCACATACTAAACTAAACGACGCCATTGTGCTTTTGAATAAAATTGTTCTTTTTACGTGGAACATGCATTATTACGAGAATGAAAATGCAAATGCTCTTATATGGAAGTAGAAATTGATGACAGCAAAATATATATTTTTTGGAGCGTCCAGAAGACACGTCGTTTAAGATCAAACCAAACTGTGAAAGCTGAAAATACTTATTAATATTAATTTGGAACAAGGAAAGTAAAAATAAAATAATAATCAATCAAAAGATGAAGAGTGTAGATATCTGATATCTTATCTGATATCTTATCAGATATCTTTATAGATGTCTATAAAAATAGATATCTATACAGTGCGTCCATAGCATTGTACTATACAGGGCTGACCATGGCAACTGCTAAAGTGAAAATAAACGCAGTCGAAATACACGTCCCACAGAAATCGTGTAGAGATTTTGACAAAGCTTTCGTGAAAGCATGATACAATAAAATACTCCATGTGCAAGGAGTTTAAGAGTACATGTCTGGTATGGACATATGTGGAAAATGGAAGCAGGAGGCCTACTACTAGCTGCTATGGAATGGAGACCATTAGAAGAAGGAAGTGACGGCCAGGAAGAAATAGATACCATCGGAAGAATAAAATGACGACCAGGAAGAACTTGACAAAAATGACTGCGCAGATCTGTAAGACGAACAATGTCCCAATAGGGAACAGTGGATGACGAATCTTAAAATTATACAACGGTGAAAATATCATGCGCGTATCAGCATCAAGAGCGTTTCAATTTAACTACCATAATAGGTAAATCCTGGGTCCATAATATTCACAATAGGTAAATTCTCTCTGTGATAATAAGAAGTGGTTAGAAACCCCGAAGGTTTCTCCAAACCTGGATGAAGAAAAACTGTACTATTAAAAAGATATCTATGACGCACTATACATTCTTCTGAATTACCATTTTTCTGAATAATTAGTGGACATTTTAAAAACGCATCATTTGATGATAAATGAGTCGTTCCGAAAAATTTGACGAGTTGCATGCACAGCAGTAATAGAATTTTCCGGTTTCAATTTATTATTGTCAACACAAAGCTTTAATGACACTTTTTGCAGTCGACAAAAAATACTACAAATTAATATAATTGAATAAAATAATTTAATATAGATCTATAAAAAGCTCGTTTATCTGTTACATCGTTAAACATTGCAATCAGAGTTGATTGTTTTAAAAAAACTTTTCCGAAAATTTTTCCGCACCGTTAAATTGAGTTGTTTGTTTGACATTTTTTATCAAATTTTGATTCGTTAGATGTTCTACATTATAAAGTTTAAACTTTATACTAGTGCTTTATTATTGTTGAAATTATTTAAAACAAGTGTACAAATTTTAAATATAATCACAAGCGGTAGTAAGTAATAAAGCCTTTTGTGAAATAGTTATACTCTGTGGATTTGACGCAAATGAAAATAGTTTTGGATTCGAGAAACCACTCAAGAATATTAAAAGCATAACTTATAATTTCATAGTATAAACTATTATTGTAAATTTAAAGTTTTTAAAAAAGTTCTACGTTTTTAGCAAAACAGCCAAATTTATAATTTTCATTTGCTTTACCTACAACCTACTCCTTATATGTTCGTTATAAATTACTTTTAAGGTGTTCTAAATCCTAATAAAAGTTTCCAAGACATGAAAAATGATAATTTTAAGTGGAAAAACTTTTTGATTTTCTTCATTTATTCTTGAACTTTATTTTTCTAGTTTTGTCTTTATTTCTTTAATCTTTCCATATAGTGCAGTTTACAAAAGCAATTTCTCACAGACAAGCTTTCCATTCATTTCATTCTATCTCTTTAGTGAAAACTTTTAAAATTTTTGAACGCTATACAGGGTGATTTACAAGCCTCTTTACAAACTTCGGAAAATGAAACTATAGATGAAATTCATGAAAAATTTGTTCTATTAATATTTATAGGTCGTCTTTGTTTTGATTTAGAAGTTATGAGGTTCTTAAGTTATTATTACAAATACCTGAAACATAGTAGCTATAAGAGTATTTATTTTAAAATGCGTTTTTGACTTGGCAAAGTTACCACATACCAACAAATCAAGCTAAAAACATTGAATTTCAAACAAATAAAATTATAATGTGACAACTCTTTACAGGGATGCCAAATTAAAATAGTCACTAACTGCATTGTATCATCACATTTCTAACTAACTTTAGGTTTGCTCCGGTAAGTGTCAAAAACGCATTCTTAGAAAAATACTCCTATAGTTATGATTTAATAATAAATGATATTTATTGGTCTTCCGGTATCAAATCATTTAGATATTGTCCAACTTGTCTTCCTGGGTGAGGCAGAGCGCCATCCTGCTAATATCACATAGTGTTGTGCAAGATGAAGTGGGATTAACTTCCAGAAAATTAACAAGTGTACTATTAATTAAAATGTACTTATATAATTAAAATTAGGGCCACGTCATATCTGGACAAGTTCAAGCTGCTTTAGATCAGCAGTTCGGTTTTAGATAGGGCGTATCCATGGAAAACGCGATTGCAGCTTTAACATCTAATATTTATTTATAAAGTGGTCGATAGGAGTTTAATTGGAGTTTTTCTGTTAATCATAATCACAGTTATAATCAATTAATCATAATCATCACCATGTATCGTAACACTGGAAACCGGATGGTGCATTAAATCTCCCTTTAACATCGCTCTGTCGAAGACGAGAGGGTTCGAAGTCATACTAAAACACAATTCTGATGAAAAGTAAAACAAAATATTTATTAAAATATTAAAAACAAATATTTCCATGTACTTACAAGTACAAGTACAAAATAAAAAACCTTTCTTAAAGAAAAAAATTACAATAGCTTAACAAACCACATACAAATAGTTAATTAATTAATTAAACTTAATACAAATTAAGACCTAACCAGACCTTAAAGGAGAGACTACCTAACTTGGAAGACCCGGGAGGGACGAGCAAATCCCTAGACCACCAGACCTGTTCTCAAGACCTATCAGACCTTTAAGGAGAGACGACCTGACCTAGAAGACACAGAAGAGATGAGCGTATCCCCAGACCAGCAGACCTGTCCTCGAGACATATCAAACCTTTAAGGAGAGACCAGTTGGCCTGGAAGACACGGAAGGGGTTAGCCGAATCCCCAGACCACCAGAGTCACACTAAAAATAAAGTGGGAGCTCTAGCTTTTATGGTTGCCGAGTTACAGGGAAATCAGCTGATATCACGATAACGCTAATTAAATAATAATTAAATAGTGAAACTGCAAAAATTAAAACTGGGAATTTTGGTCCAATTTCCTCGAGATTGATCTCAAATGACAGGGCTTGAAGAGCTGAACGAGAGAATGTACAAATTATCTCGATTTTGATCTCAGGGGCGGCGCTAGGTGAAAACTAACGCAAAAAAGGACAAGTAGCAACTTGAAACGATACAAAATTTCCAGAATGCTGTAATACTGTTCCAGTATTATACGGATTAAATTCTGCATCGTTACAACTTAATTAAAGTCTCGAGGTATGTGGCTTTCGAGAGGCTTTGCTTAGTCGAACCTATTTAATGAATAGGATTCAATGCGTGAGATTTTCTGAAAGCGTTTTTGTGGTTGTGACTTGGTGTACCACAAGGAACGGTTTGAGAAGCATTACTCATTTTACTTTAGGTTAATCCATTGTTAAATATGAACTCGAAAAGAATATCTGCTCATAATACGCCGACGACACAGTGGCTTTGTATAGACTGAAAAACCTTAGGTGAAGCGACAGAGCTTGCTGAAACAGACCTAGAAAGCATAATCTTCTCTTAAATTTATCTCAATAAGTTTTGTAACTAGTCACAAAAATAATGAGAAAATAAACATAAGACGATGACGTATTGCAAAGAACTACACGGTAGTTGAGCATTTCAGAGCACTGGCATGAAATTGAAACAGCTGCTGTGATTGGGTTCCTTGGATACTTGCGTTCATGGACACACTAAAAGATGAAGCAGATTGTTTGGGCCTGGGCCTAAAGATGGTATAGTGTACAAATAGATATAAGAACCCGCCTTCTAAAATCGTAAATCATCCACCATCATCCATTGTACTGGGACGATTTTTAAGTTAGGTACCCTTTTAGAAATTTACCAAAGCAGGTAGAATGACGAAAATACTCATTATACTTTATTTTTATTTAAGTATTTGAAATTAAAATACACAGTACAATGGGTGATGGTGTATGATTTACGGTAGGATTGGTAATTGTGTATTATCATAAACTGATGAGCAACTGTTGACTTACAGAAGTCAAGTTCTTATATCTATGTGTACAATACTGGTAATTGTCGTTCAACAATTGGCTAAAAAAATCTAAAACTGACTTACCAGGTACCTTATGTACCTACCTGGCTAATAAATAATTTTCGTTTACCTCATCTAAATATTTAATTTCTGCATAGCTCATTTGAGTAGCACGGAAAGCAATACTAGGTGCTAAGCTCAATAACCGAAACCGTTGCTCCAAGGCAAGGTTAGTGAAATCGATTGCGCGCTTGATGCGCTTGTTGAACAACAATAAATAAAGCGTCTATGGATGAACGAAGAAAATAATTGAGCTTAAAAAGTGTCAAGTATTTTTATATATTTTCAAGAGGTAGAAACATTGTGATTGTTGTGTTGATGATGATGAAGCTAAAAAAATGAATTAAGGTTAGGGTTGAAGCCGGTACCAACAATTATTATCCACTTTTTTGTTATACCTATCTATAATTAGCTACATAACAATGTAACTTTCCATTTTTTTTATCTATTTTTCGACGTTTAGTGTGGATGGGATAAAATTAAAATTAAAAATATTAAATAGGTTTTTAAACATTGCGTAGATAAGCTTATACCCTGGGAACATAAAATGAAAATGGGTTACAATGTTCAAAACTGGAATAACTATCTAGATGAAGCCATAAAATCTACAACTATGCTAAAAGTATGAAATTTCAAAACTAAGCGTTTAAAATTCCTAGCTTTAACGGTGCTACATATCAGTCATTTTCATGTTTTAACAAAGAAACAAAAACGGTATAAAAGTAACAAAAAATTAATTTCGCTTTGATTTTCTTTTGAAAAGTTTTCTCTTCTTTTTATTATTATTATTATTATTATTACTATAACTGTATTACTTCCTGCGAAAGACACTTGAAAAATAAAGCTAAACTAATAATAAAAGAGAAGAAAGTTTCCGGTAAAAGTTACACAATATTTTTTATAAAAAAGTAAAAGTTGATTTTAATTCCAGAGAAATACTACAACAACAATTATAAATTTTAATAAAATCCAACAATAAAAGTGTCGATCGATTTAACAAACAATATAAAGCCTCTACTCGCAGTAAATATTAAGCCAGAAAATTCAAACAAATTAACGATGAAAATAAATCTCGAAGAATCAATTTTTTGTGTTTGTGCAACAAATTGGCATTTCACCAATTATTACCCAGTAATTCTAAATAAATTTTCCTAGGTGTATTATATCAGTTTACTTACTACTAACTAAGCTACATTCAGCTAATAATTTTAAATGTGTAGTCACATTTTGTGTTTATTTATGAAATTGGCAACACTTGTTTTTTTACACCAATATTTATTTAAGGATATCCTGGAGACACAGCATACATCTATTGTGATCTTTTGAGACTCGTGTCCAAAAACAATTCCTAATAATCTTATAAAAGGACAGGAGCTGACTGCAGAGAGGGTCCAGCAATACAGACTAACCCTCTGGGTTCCAGGAAACTTTTAACAGTCTGTTACATTAAACAGGAGCTTCGAATGTTACTTATCATGTCAAAGTGAAGATGCTCAGTCAAGTTCAAAACTCTTGTCAATTGTAAAGGCCCGTCCACACACACAGGCTTGTCTTCCGGTGTGTCTGTGCAGGCGGCCTGAACATGCCACCTGAACGCTGTCCAGACGTTATGGTTTGGCCTGTACAGGCCTCCTAAACGGTGTCCACACGCTCCGGTTTGAACTGTGCAGGCCGCCTGCACACAAGCCTGTATGTGTGAACGAGCCATAATGGACCTTTAATATTTTCCTGCAACCCAAGGTCATCAGTTTAGGAGCATCTTTAGCATCTTCCGATGCTAATCTCGCATAAATGCCAGAAGATCGTCCTTTTAGCAGGACAAACGATAAGGACCAAAGCTAGGCACAGAAGGATATGAACCTGTGCCCATCATTTATGAATAAACCCATCTCATACTGCTTGAAGAAAGAAAGTACGGGGCCTTGATTTTGCCAGAAGACCATCTTTCCAGCAAGGCAAATAATTAGAGGTGATATCAAAAGTAACATGATCCGATTGGCATTAATAACACTACGGGCCATTCCTATTCTACTTCCAATTCGGGAAAGGTCAGCGGTTGAGGTGCTGATTAATCCCAATTCGGTAAATAACTCACAGCCGCTGACCTTCCCCGAATGGCTCGAATGAACCCAATATTTCTTTCAGTTTCTCGAAAACGGTGTTATAGAAGTTAAAAACTTTACACAAGAAATACTTTTCAGTGATTTCAGACTAGAGCTTGAAATATTTTATTTTTAACAAGAAATTTATATTTTTAATAATAGAAAAATCCTACTTTTAACTCTAATAAATTTAACTTTAATTGCAAGTCTAATGTTCCGAGTATTAAATTTATATAAAAACGTAATCCACTGTGGAACAAAGTTTGCTGGTTAAAATGGCATTTAAAGCGAGAACAATGTATAATAGAAAAGCATTTTCCAAAATGTATTGTGGCTTATATTAAGCGTGGAAAATCCTCAACCGTCTAAACTAATCTGACAAACGCCTAATAGGATGTATAAATGTTAAATAAGCTTTCATAAATAATACTATAATTTACCTCTAATTACTTAAAAACATATCCTTTCACGAGGAGCTTAGAAGCAAGTAAACCGAAAGATTTTGTTAAAATAATAATTTAGACGTCACCTTTTGAAACTATAATTCATCTTAGCAGTAGAGTCTAGATGTTACACATTGTCTTTCATCAACTAAAGTAGGCACTTAAATAATGTTGTTGTCTACGTTAAGTTCAAATGTATAAAGTGTAGGTACCTGACATGAAACAAATACACACCATACATTTGGTTTACCTCGACTTTATCAAAACGAAAATTGCAAAACGTTTTCAGTTAAAATGGTTGACGTAATTGAAATTTTGTATTTATACCTAAACTTGAACTTTTTTATCTTTACCGACACGTGACCAGGAAGTCGTCACGTGACGAGACATATGTCACATATGGACATTAAGGGGTGCATTCCATTTTGTAAGAAGTTGGTTATCGATTGGACAACAAAGTAGTTAGTTAGCCAAAGGTTAAACGTAAGTGTTAAAGGGTAATCATGAAGATGGTTATCATTCCTGTACTTCCTGGAATAATCCATAATTATTAAGAACCGGTTTCACAGTGTTGGCTTAAGCTCTGGTTTAAAAATAAAGCCAAGAAGAGGAGCTTGAGCAGTTTCACAGTATCGAGGTTTAACATAATATGGTCTCACAGTGTCGGATTAAGCTCTAACATGAGTAAATACTGTGAAACCGAAATATAATCTGAGTTTAGCTTTTAGACTAAGCCAAGCTTAATTAAGTTCGAGTTTAAACCAGTGCCGTTAAATTCGGCCTACAGATTTAATAATTAAACGTTAAACTACCCTCATTTTACATAGGGAAGATAGAAAGTCTGCCAGAGAGATGGAAGAAGATTGTCGACTGTACCAAATGCTAAATAAAATAATTTTGTTTTGAGTAGGTATCAAAAAACGGTATTCACCTTTTATATTATTTTTCTAAAACCATCCCGAACTAGTCTATGAACAAATAGCATGGAAAAACTTACAAGAAACTTCTGAAAAACAAGCATATTTGTAGGGAATGGTAAGATAACCCTAGATGTCGTGGTTTCAACTCGAAAATGAGACAGCTAAACACAAGAGGAGTTGTAATGGAAAACTGTAGACAACCGTAGATGTCGTAGCGGCAACTTAAAAGACGAGACTGCTGATCCAAAAAGACTAGTTTTGAAAAATAATAGATAACCTTAGATAAAGAAGAGTATTGGAGGACTTCTAGCTCAACATGGCCAAGAAACGCTCTCCTGTCTTCCCATCAGAATTCTGGAATTGATCTTACAAATAGAGTGCCTTAAAATCTAACTTTCCAGGAAACGTGCTTGAAGGTCGAATAAATGGCCTAACGATGGGAATCAACTCTTCCTCCAGTTTACAATCCATAATAAAAATTTGGTGTTATTACAGATAGGTCTCTCTCTCGCTCTCTCTCTCTTTCAGATCCTATGATTGTCGTGAAAAAACGCCTTCGAATTTAAGTTTTGTTATACCTCTTACATAGTAAATATGTCTTAACCTTGAACTTACATATTTTGATAAAAAAAAATGTATACAGACAACCAGGCCGACGGGTAAACATGCAGATTATTAAAAGGACAAACTGATCAGAACCAAAGATGATATAATAAATTCAGGACACAGATATCTGGACAGACAAACAAACGAACAGGCACGTGAAGAAGCAGCCAGATAAACTGATTTTATGACTTGTCCTAGTCTAGTACCTGCTAATCTTCAAAGCGATGAAAACTTAACTGTATCTGAAAAACTTTGTTTTTGTACTGGATAATTCCAAAATTCTTTTGATCGTCTCTACTTTGTTGTCTCTATCGACAGAAGTTAATTATAATATTGGTAATATGTTATATTTAGTTACTGGGTGTATTGTTTATTATTTTCTATCATCTAACTACATTATTATAGTTTGTTTTACTAAAAATACTGAAAAGCACATATAAATATTTATAAAACATTTTAATCGAGTTAGTTATGTAGAAATAATAATCAAAAAAATTGAATATTATTTTTTTTAATTGTCCAGCAAAACGCACTACAGATGCATGACTTACTTGCTCCTCTGTAAAGTATTTAAGTGGTTACGTGGTTTGAAATTAAACAGATGGACAAAATTATTTCGGTTCTATCGAACATTTTAAATTATAAATTTAAAACTTACCTACCTCTTAAAACTTTAACCTATAAATATGCACTTTTCTAAAACGAAATAAATTATAGGTAACTACTTGCAGTAAAAAGTTTTGAAAATAAATGTATTTTGTTGAAAAGAGCTTAAAAATTATGAATTCATTTCAAGTTGGTATCTATGTACCTAACGGAAGATGCGAAAACTTTTACAAATGTTTTTGTTTTGAAGAAAAGCTCAGTTTCTTTATTTTCAGTACGGTTTAAGGCTTTTCGTATAAAATATGCGCCTTTATGAATTATTTAAAATTTACAAATGTTACGAAAATGGTTTAGACGTAGAGAAGTAGCTTGAGGTTATAAAAATGATATTTACCTCATCCTCATTTATACTGCACTAGTTGAACATACATTTAAAGACCGAAAGCAATTTTTAGGCAAGCTTGAAAAATGCCATATCCAGCACTGATACGATTTGCAATTTTTTTGTTTATAAAAAAACAATTCTGACCTAACCTAAACGAGTAAGTCTTTGACAAAATTAATGAAACTGTTAGGCTCAGATATGATAACACAAGGCAAGTTGAAGAAATTTCAACGCCTAGTGTGTTTGGGTATAACAAAGGCTATGAACACAACCCCAACTACAGCTATAGAGGTGCTTTTAGATCTACTACCCCTTCACCTACGGGTGAATCTTAAAACCGCCATAAAAATGGCATAAAGCAAGAAATTCAAACTGCTGTCACAGAACAGGTCACCTAAAGATTCTGGACTTTCTTCAGCCAGAATTGTTTGAAAAACCCTTGGATGTCATTCCAAGAGTGTTTGACTTCCACACACCGTTTGAGGTGGTCATTCAGGACCACCACCATTCAGGACCCAAAGAACGAAATCAGACTCATCACGGATCTGTTTACTGGACACTGCCCAGTGAGGTACCACCTCAAGAAACTATGGCCTCATCGGCGATGGCCAGCCGGTGAGTTGGACGAGAATAGGAAGCTTCAGATATAACACAGCGCTACCTGTGAGAGCGCAACAGTGAGATATTTCGAAAAAATACGATTTTGAAATAAGTCTTGAATTAAATTACTAAAGACTTATTTTATTAAACGGCACACTAAAACCTCACTGAGATATTATGATACAATCCTATTTAACTTGAAAATAGCATTATATCATAATATCTCAGTGAGGTTTTCAATAAAATGAGTCTTGAGCAATTAAATTCTATTTCGTGATATTGTCACGCGTAGAAATATTATGCAAATTATTAAATCTAATTATAAAGGAATGCAACAATGTAGGTTTGCTAAAAGATTACAATATTCACATATTGTAATAAGTCGGGAATGTCTTATTCAGCAGAATCGTCAGTGTTAGCTGTCACGTAGACCAAGCTGAAGAAAGACCCTCGATGGGGTCAGTGAATAGAGTTGGTCTTAGAGTTAGTTGTTAGAGTAGAGTTGATCTGGGAGGTAGCCCTGGAGTGAATGAATGATAATGAATTATTATCGGTCGGAAATTAGAGATTTGTTAATTAAGTTTTATATTGCAATTACAAGAATTATGTTAAGGATTGTTTTGTACTCTTTTGGTAAGTTTAATTATTAATAAAATAATGTTTAAATGTGTTCCTGTATGTCATTATTAAATTAACATTCCTGTCCCCAAACTAATTATTCAGGGGTCACGAGGAAACCTCCCCCCTCGTGACAATATCCCACTGTTGCTTTCAGGTAGCGACAGTGTAAGTTAAGTTACTAGCAGGCGAGAAATGTGTACGAACTGGTAATATATAAAATCCATAGAACTAACAGAAACAACAAAAGCCAAAGAAATGCTCTTGGACGAAAACCTTTCCAAGATTATTCCATGAATTTCTCTCTTGGGCCATCAATCCACTTAACCAAATTTCCTTTATTTTTTATTATTCCCACATTGTCTAACCAAGTCTGGCTTAAACGTACAATAAAAAAATTTATTTGGAGTTCTGTCCAATCGAATCCGATAGATCGGCGCCTAGTCCAGCAATCTGTCAAAGAACGTAAAACACTTTTCCACTATGTTAAATATGATCCTCCAAACTTGAAAAATATACATGTTGAAAGCACGGGGATTGGGAATGAAAATATTACCACTAAAATAATATTTCAACGTCAAAAAAATGTATACAAGAGAAAACGCCATTACTAATCAATTTTTGCACTTTTAAAAGATGAAATAAGATGAAACGCCAAAAATATATCTTATCTTAACCCTTATAATCAGTTTTCTATCTCCCAAATATTATTAATGGTTTGACTTTTATCGAGATTCAAACTTATAAATCACATCCCCTATTGGCTACGATTTGTTGAAAAAAAATTACTTCCTCCTACAATTATTAATATCAAATTTTATAAAAAAGGTAAATCAAATCCAAAAAATACATTCTTTCATTAGAGAAATTTTGCTGTACATACATTTATAATTTTCAACAAAAGGTTTGTGTATCTGATTTAACATTCAACGTAAAAATGAGGGTGTGTTTGTGAAACGTAGCGTAAGCACGGTATTTCTAGCATCATTCGAAAACTTTTGATGAAGTCACGTTCAGGTCGACAGTTTAATGTTAAAATTGACAACCCCACAAACCACAATACCATATATATCGACATTGCTAAATCGCACGAGGGTGAAAATAGATTATTTGCAAAATTTTCATCTATTCAAAAACAAAAGCTTGCAAGTGCTCGGAAATTCGTTGAAAGTGAAAATTGAAAAGGGTTTCTTGAAAGATTCCGAGGTTGCGAACAAACTCACTGACTTGTATAAAAAGGGTTACTACACTACACAAGAATAAATTTGACGTTTAATTATGGTTTCAAAAGGTTTCAAATTATTTTTTTAGAAACCATAAGGAGTCACAGGGTCTTACAAAGTTGAGGGGATGAACTTTAATATTTTAAAACTAATCGATTGACAAAATGTTTAAATAGAACAAACTCATAATTCTGAAAATATAATAGGTATGGAGTGGGTGTAAAATTGATTAGTAGTGTAAGGAAAACTATTTAATTCACCTGAAACGCTCCTTCATGTCAGTAAGCTATTCTAAAGCATGATAAGCAATTAAATGAATTTGTAATATCAATTGAATAAATAATTTTTCAAGTTGGCTTCTTGATCATTTTCAACATTCTTGAAAAAAGTTGAGAATTAATTACAAAGAGTGCCAACTGGAGTTGGACACAGTCTGCATGACAGATGATATTATCCACAACACACATTGTTATTAAGCTCAATGTATGTTTTAAACTTTTTATAATTTTATTAATGGAAACCAAATGTGAAATTTTACCGTTGAGACTCGTATTATAAAGTTAGTATTTCCAACCTAATCATTATGGAAAATGTTTCAAACAGAAACTAATATATTCTTAAGTTTTCCACGAACGAGCAATTCAAAATAATTAACAATAATCATAAAGAAAAATCGATATTTCTAGAAAAATATAGGTAAAAAGGTAAAATTGAGAGCACGGAAGTTCTAAAAATTGATTTAAATATTTTTACTGAGTTTATTGATTGATATTAAATGTTCAACAATTATTTTGAATGCGAAGCTGTTGGTTTGGCAAAGTCATGCAAGTATAATCATTAAGAACGTCAAAAATTGTAATTAAGGTGAATCGAGTCACAGAAGCACTGAAGCTCAAAGCATTTTCTGCACTTTTGCAATTTCCAACGTACTTTCATTGTGAAATCAGGTTTCCTCTTCTCCAATAAATAGGTTTTCCTCAGATTTCCATTTTTCTTTCTTTTAGATATCTCGCCCTCCTTTAGTAATCCCCTTTCACCACATATTGAGAACTGCTGTATTAAGCATAAGTTACACACACAGTCTTTAAGGTAGTCAACGAGTAACTGTGTGTGAAGCAAAGCCATGTGAGGTTATACGTTAAAAGAATGTCAAGATTGGAATATTTTATGCAATAAATCGTTTTTTTTTACACTCTGAAAAACATAACTGAGACAAGAATTCAGAAGCCACAGATTTTGAATTTCTGGTAAAACCGTTTATATTTTAATGTTTAACGTTCATCATAAGCTTTAAAAAATTCTGAGCTGTGTAACAATTTTGAAAATTTAGATAAACGTTTTTGCCAGGAACATCTTCCAATTATAGCATTTATAGGACAATAATATGAAGAAAATGCATGAGGAAATGTAATAAGAATAAGTCAATTTAGGTACTGTTTATTATTTTTATGAACAAGGACAAAGCTAGAAATCTACAAGTACAAGAATTTTAAAGAGAGACACACAAACAGGGATTTGCTCCGGCTTTCCTTGTAGTTTTGACCTCTACATATGCAGATTTGCCTACACAAGCCCCCTGAACAATAAACAAACGCTTCAGTTTGGTATGTGTAGGCCTCAAGACGCCTGCAGAGGTCGAAACAGAGTAAAGCCTGAGTTAGTGTTAATCCCTCGCCTAAAGCTAGGTTCATAGCTCTCTGTTGATATGTTTCCGTTAGTACGTTGGCCAATCAGAGCAGAGTATTTTTCAAGTTCATCTGTCAAACTTGAAAAATACTCTGCTCTTATTGGCCAACGTACCAACGGAGAGCTATGAACCTCGCTTTATTCCCATAGTGATGGATAGTCTACTATATGAAAATGCCATAATAACTATACATAATGACAGACACTAAGTTAGCACATAACTAGCTTTAAAATGGCAGGAGGGCACAGGGATGGACCAAAAAACAATTGGGTCTGCCAGGGTCCGCCCTGGCTCACCCGTAGTTATAATGTACCTGCAGCAGGTAGTAAGAAACTGCAGAACATGAAAAAATTTCAATGAACGAATGCAGGGGCGGCGTAATGTGGTAATCAAGATAAGCATCGCTACAAACCAATTTAAAAAATATAGATGGTGTTTCAAGAGAAGTAGTTAATACCTTTGGTCTAAAAGACTAAAGAAATTAAATGTGAATGGTCTCATTAGGCCAAATACCACCGATAATTTAAAGAATGGAACTAAGACTGCTTGAATGTTAGGAATCCATAGTTAAGTGTAAAATTATGTAAATAACCAAGAATGTACCTGATGTAATCACTAATGAGCGAGTGGTCCTAGTTACCGACCGATAGTCCCTCAAGGAGAAGCTTTTAGTAAGTAAAAATCTCACACACCCATCATAGTGACTGCTGCTTTGGACTGGACATCTTCGTTCTTAATAATTTTCTCTTACTTTTGTGAAATTTCAGACGGGAAAAATAAAAAGCAAAAAAAGAAGAAAAAAACACGTATGACATAAATCTGTAGAGAATAAAAGAGATGGATCAAAGTAGATGGAGAGAACCTTAAGAAATAAAATCTATAAAAAAATATAAAAAAGTGGGAAACTGTAAAAAAAAAACACGATCTCTAAATCTAAACGCGACACCCATAAGGGTTCAACAAAGAATTTCGTTCATCAAGATTCGCATTTTATGTGAAATATCATTTACAATTCTTGGACGCTTTCCTCCATGCCACACAAAGCAAGAGGAAAATTAATGTAATACAGGATATATGTATAGGTTAGTCCCTTCGGACAAAGAAAATTCAACAAACCTCAACTTTTAACTGTTTGATAAGAGTACGTCGTCAAGAGGTAATGGTGGCCGTGGTCTCTATCGTTCTCTGATTTTGGCACGGCTCTAACGTTTTTACATTGCGTCCTAGTTAAACATAACTACTCTTAGGCTCCTAGCTATAAATTTTTTAAAGTTGATGCGAAGATTAAGAAAACCGAACAGCTTGTGTCAAAACCATAGACAACTCGTTAAAAACCACTATTGATTATTAAACGAATAAAATATTAGGTCACACATATTATATGTATAAGCCTGTTCTATTTAATAAATAGGTCAATAGGAAATATGTAACAAACATTGCAATAAATAGGATGGTAGTCTGAGCTATTGCACTGAAACAACAAGCAGAGAAATACGATGTATTCGCAAGGTAGATTTACGACAGTTGTAAATAGAAAGTTACTAATTAATAAAAGGAACTAAAATTAGAGCACAAGGAGTTTGTCGTCAATTGCGAGTTGCTAACTGGCTAAGATTACAGTTGGACGATCAGTTGGGATTGAGAGGGCGAGGAGCCCTAGTTAACAACTGATCGTAATGGAAGCGCGATTAAGATATTGTGGGTAAGAATTTATTAGTATGACAAACATGTACTTGATTGGAACTTCTAACGTATGATTGTAAATCCCCAATATCCTGGTACGTGATACATGGTGGAGGCGCCGGGCAACAAACGACAATAAACAAGCTTAAATATGAACTTAATGGATCGCTTATAATCTAAAAGACATATTTAACAAAAAGTCCAAATAATTCAGTATCGTATTTTTACATTGTAGACGAAGAATTTATAGCACAATTGGCAACGGTTTTGAAAAAGCTTTACGCTACTTGCTGACTAGGTATACGTATAAATCTATACTTTTAAGGAAACGAAGCAAAAAACAACTATTTGTAAATCCCTAACATTGTGCCAAATTTTCCACAAGCTTTAAAGATCTTAAGAAAATTAAAATGTAAATTTAAAACAAACTCTGGAAAATAACCACCCAGCAACTAAACTAACTGAAACTAACAAACATAATCAAACGTCAAAAACGCGAAATAAATCAATATAATTAACGAGAATAAGTTTTGATTACCTACATCAAATTTTATAACACATTAATCATATCAATAGAGTTATTTACAAATCTAAACTTTGGTAAAGATCAATCGACCAGTTAGTAACAGTTAAAATTACCAATAATTACGCGATTTTCCCGGCAATTTCTAACCTAAAAACATAAACAAACTTTGACTATAAATAATTTAAAACGACTTTTATATCGGATTGATCGAAAAATGTGTTAGAAGTTTTAGTAGAAATTATAAACAACATTCTAGTGTGCGTTTATATTTAGAATTAGTTACTACGGCATGCAGTAGTATTGTTAATTGATTTTGATTGCCTTGATTAAATTGCAATAAAATAATAGTAGTAGTAAATTCGAACCAAAAAGCTTTTAAGGTGGTATATATTCACGTTTTATTAAACGAGAATTTATTTTCTGTGTAAACTGTGAATGCATTTCGACTTAAAAGCAAATTAGGTATCCTTTAATGTATCTCGCAGAACATTACTACCATCATTTACACGTTTTAAGTTATATCATAAATTTGTTTAAATTAAAATTGAAGTTAATGAAAAACGTTAAAGCGTTTGAAATATTTAATAAAACGTTTTATTCAAATTTAAATTTAATGTTTAAGAAGTACAATCACTGTTAGGTTCTCATTTTAGATTTTCTCTTTAATCCCTAACTTAATTGAGTAAAAATGTTCAATTAGTGAAAGGATATAAAATATTGTTCCCAAAATCTAAAATTGTAATCAGACTTTTGTAAAACCTAGTTGAAAACAACCTACTCTTACACCTTAACAATGTGGGTTTCCACACTTAAGAACACGTATTTGACACAAATGTTCATTATGTTTACAAGAAAATTTAGGGATGTTTGAAAAATATCGACAAGTTAGCGATTACTTACTGCATGTACAGACTAATAATTTATTTAATTTATTTAACAAAAAAGTACAGTATATGTACTGGTAAATTTTTTAGACATGGCATAGGTATGGTGGGGATTTAGCTGCGCAGTGTTCGTTTAAGTACCGCCCTAAATGCCGAATGCTTACTTCACTTAAAGGGGGTGTAAACCAAAAAAACTTTTTTTCGTAGAAATATGCTAAAAAGTATCTTAAGAACAACGGTGAAAACCGCACATCTTTAGCCCAAATATTAACCGAGATATAAAGCATTTATGTTTCAAACGTGTGACGTCAGACAGACAAATACATGCAACCAGGAAGTGCATAGCTGACATTGAACTGAAGTTGACAATTTTGTTTATATGAAATTAGTCTACGAGGTTAGCATGCTGCTATGCGACCGATGCATCGATAGCGAATTTGTCCGTGTGACGTAGCGCATTTTTGCTTAAAAACCTTTTATCTTTTGAACGACTCATCACAGCGATGTGCGGTTTAAAAATTTGTTCTTAGAATCCTCTATACTACAACTTTAATTTTTGGTTTACACCCCCTTTAAATGCAGTAGCGTATCATATGTAATATTTAATTTTGTTTAATAAAATTTGATCATTTTAAAAGTTTTGCTTCTTTTCAAACCGGGTAATGAGCAAGAAAATTTATTATTTAAAGAATTATTTCCAACTTTAAAAAATAGTGAACTTAAAAATATACACTCACCGGCAAAAAAACGGATCACTTACACTTTGCTAATTTTTTTAGAAATTATCGATATGATTATCGATGGCAATGTTCTATTCTCAGATGAGTCCAGAGTTGCCCTGCGGTCTCCAGATGTTCGAGGGAGAGTATGGAGAAGACCAGGAGAAAGATATATGGAATGCACATTTAGTCCGAGGACACCTTTTAACAAAGCTTCTCTAATGGTATGGGCTGGCATTTCTTACCAAGCTTGTACGGAGCTCGTTAGTGTTGAAAATGGATCTATGACGGCCCATAGCTACATAGAAGAGATCCTTTCACAACATGTTGTGCCCTACGCCCCATTTATTGGTGATGGGTTTGTGTTCATGGACGATAATGCTAGACCGCACGCAGCGCATATCGTTTCAGAATTTATGCAACAAGTGCAAATTAGGCGATTGATTTGGCCAGCGCGTAGCCCTGATCTAAATCCTATAGAATATGTTTGGGACATGCTTAAAAAGCGTGTTCGAGGTCTTGCAGTCGTTCCAGAGAACATCAATAGCCTTCGTATTGCTCTTCAAGAAGAGTGGAGGAATATTCCTCAAACCGACATTCAAGCCATAATCGAAGTATGCCCCGAAGAATGGAAGCTGTAATAAGGGCAAGAGGAAGCAATACACGTTATTGATAACTTTATCAATTAAGTTAACTGCAATGGTTTCATTTTGAAAAATTGTAATGTTCTAATTTTAGTAATAATTTATAATTAAATGCCTTTAAACAAATTTAAACTGCTTAAACCGCTGTAATGTTACAGCTAGTTACTCATTTTTCCAATACAGAGCGTAATACAATCAAATAAATAAATACAATCGTTAAAGTATACGTGATCCGTTTTTTTTGCCGGTGAGTGTATAATTAATAATTATATTAATTTTTTGTACTAATTTTAAAAGCACGTCTATGAGACGAATTCGAAGTCCATCGTCGGTAATCGCGCTGCGCTAACTTTATGCCATGTCTGGTAAATCGTACTGTACACGCTGAGGCTTATTGCTTGCAGCAATGACTTCCAGCTCAGCGCTATCCCAATGCAAGTTTAATATTATTTTGTCAAAATCAACTATAACAAATATAACAAATAAATACAAAACCAGTGATGAAAAGCAAGAAAATAAAATAAAATGGAAGAATGGAGGGTAGAAGATTGAAGAGAAAGAATACCTAAATTATAGCGTTAATATAGCGCTAATTATAGCAATAATATCAATTATAGCGTCAAATTTGAACTAAAGTAAACAAAATACTCAAGATTCTCATGATAAGACAATTATTATTGGAAAACTACAATCAAAGAGGAAGTTATAACAATGATAATCTTAAGATAACGTATTTTTATAAAATGGAAATATTTTATAAAATTACTTACTAATCAAATTATTTACAACAATAATCATGCTTCGTTTAACTCTATTATTAGCACTGAGTTGCTTGGCTCATGGTGAGTTTAAACAATTATTATTTTCAAATATTTAAAAAGGTCTAGGTAATCCGAATTAAATTTCTTAAATAGGTAAAAGTCTCAACGTCTCTCGAGGCTTTCCAAAATTAGATGGTAGAATTGTAGGTGGAATTGATACTACAATTGAAGAACATCCCTATCAAGTATCAGTACAATTATTTGGAGGTCCCTGGTGTGGAGGATCTCTAATAAAACCCGATGTCGTACTAACTGCTGCTCATTGCACTGCCGGGTAAGAACAATTATATATTTTAATTATTTAAAATAATAAAAGGAACTCTTTTTTAGTAATGCAGCTGCTTTCTTCAGTGTTAGAGCTGGAACAACTACGGTAAACGCAGGTGGACAAGTTGCTAAAGTAGTTAGCATTTGTGACCACCCTAAATACACACCTTACGATTATGATGTTTCTGTTTTGCGTTTGGATCGTTCATTAGATTTAGGAGCAGGCGTACAATTAATTACATTGCAACCGGTAGATGTTGCTGTACCAGATGGAACCTTCGCTACAGTTACTGGTTGGGGTGCTTTATCATCTGGAGGTAGTACTCCAAATATTTTACAAGAAGTGTCTGTTCCTAAAGTAGCTGACAGCAAATGTCAAGATAGATTCCCTAACCAAATTACTTCTCGTATGACATGCTATGGATATGACGAAGGTGAAAAAGATGCTTGTCAAGTAAGTCAGAAATGTTTTCGATTTATGCCAAAGAGATAACTTTTGATTAATAGGGAGATTCGGGTGGTCCATTGGTTGCTAATGGAAAACAAGTTGGTATAGTTTCATGGGGTTACGGATGCGCCGACCCACGCACTCCTGGAATTTACACTCGTATTGAAAATGAAGAAATACAAAATCACATAAATAGTTGTCTTGCACTATAAAATGTTAAATGAAGATGAAAATTTAAGTTTTTTTCTCTGTATTTAAGAAATAAATGAACGCAATTAATATTACGCAAGAGGGGGAAGCTGCCCAATTTTTTGTATTTAAGTTAGAAAAACATCTTTACATACGTTTCCTTTAATTGTTTAATTTCAAAATATCTTCTTGTTACTGGAAGTATATAATCCGTTCACTTTTTATTTGGGACATGGTTGGCCATGAAATTTTGTTTTTTGGTTTGCCAAAATAAAAAATCCCTATAGGCCCCGTGCAAGTTAGCATCAGCGCCACTACCGGTAACTTCTGTAAGTAACGTGGTTGGAAATAGCACTTGACACATGCATGCAAATTTGTAATTTTATAAACGAGTGCGAATTTTGTGCAGGTAATAAGTAAATGACATATTAAATCCGTCATTCATGGATTAGGGAACTCAAACGAAGAGCAAATTTACAGAAATGTGCGGTGATAGTTATATTAATTGGTCAATTGTGAATTGCCTCTAGTCTGCCAAAAATGCGGATAAAAGCATTTCTTTGTACAGTTTTCCCTCAAAACTTCATAAAAAAGAACACTGAGCCTGGCCTTGCCTTATAGAGCCACAGTGTGCAACAAAATATGTTATTTTTAAAATAAAAATTTATTTTCATAATTTGACAATTAAAATTTTTAGGTTAGGTTTGACGTTTCATTTTATACAATTTTCTTTTGATTTAAAATAATGTTATAAATAATATTAACATATTAAAAAAGCACATTAGTAAATATAAAGCATAGAAAACCACAAAATTTCAAGTAAAATCACTTGGCGCAATTGCAAAGTCCTTAAAACCCTATACTACTACTAATGGCGCGAAAATACTCTTAAAAGCAAATCTCAAGATCTGGAGTTACAAACTATTTTTTTCTAACGAAATATATGCTATACTAATCAGAAAGAGTTGTTTTAGGGTTTTCGTTGCTATTTTGGACTCGAGGAGTCTAAAAACGTCCAAAAATTAATTAACAAAATAACTTATTTTTTCGATCATATGACTTTGTCAAAGCATAAGGAAATGTAAAATTATGTAAAATGTACAGATATGATTATTCCTCAATTTCTTCCATATGAATTATTTAAAAAAATCAAACATTTCCTTGTGTTTATCAATATTTTAAAAAAAATTATTTGAACTGCCCAACCACGTAACTTACAAATTTGACCACTACGAGTCGCTAATTCCCATCGTCCGCACTCCGCCTATTAAGTTGACTGACAGCTCTTGACAGTACCAAAAAAATGACAGACAACTGACAGACCAACTATTAACACAATTGAATAAAAGCCACTACTCTACAATTAATGCATAACCTAACTGATTTTTTTCAAATTTATACCGGGTGGAATCTGTCACCCTAACATGGCCAACCATATCCCAAATAAAGAGTAAATGGATAATAGTATTAGGCTGGTATTAGACTGTCAATGTCACTTGTATAAGTACTGCTCTTCATTTTAACGTATGGCATGGTAATGGTACTAATCAAAAAATATTTTTTAGCGCTTGTGATAGCATCAAAACCGTCAATTACTTTATTTACTTTAAATTTTAAAATAAGATTACACGATTTGGCTATAATCTCTCAATCCATGAAAACAAAATTATTTTTCTGCTAACGTCAAAAAAGTCGACTTTGTGCCACTCAATATGTAAGGGTGAAATTTAACTTTCCCGTCTCTGCAGGAATAGCTCTCAGATAAAGTAAATCTTAACCCAACATAATTTTCATTTTTATAACGTAAAATATGTTTGCTAAGCATTTGTAATTTCAAAAAATTAATGTTTTTTAAATTTTCCTTTATAATTTGTTCATTGCGTTTAATAATTAGCATTTATTTACAAGTTAAAGTTAATTTTAAAAAATATTTGACAATTGAACTACAAGTAATTGACAAGAGATGTTGCTTTTTTAAAATTCACAATTTTTAGTTTTACGTTTTACGTTTGAAGAAGAAATAAAATGTTTTATTCGGACTGAAAGTAGTTTTGTGTAACTCGCTCGCCACGCTCGCTCGTAAGCCAAACACAGTCTTGTCGCACAAAACAGTGCTTTCTCTCCTAATAAAACACAGTACTATTTATTTTCATTTATTTATTTATTTGGCGAGTCGCGTTAGAATATTATTTTAAACGTCAAACATTTTCTAATTTTTCAAGTTCAAATTATTTTGACGATTTAAATTGTATTTTTTTCCAAAAATTGTTATTAAAAATTAAAATAGTTTTTTTAATATCTCTCAAGATGAAACATACTCGTATGATTAAAATAGGATAGCTATTTATGTATCAAGTTGCAAAATAAGCGTTTTTGCACTAGAGGAGCACTTGAACCACGAACGCTAGCGAATGTTCCAATTCGTCGCTTGCAAAAAACTAGCTATATTCACGACATAACACGGAAATCAAACCTGGTCATGTGGTCATGACCTTGACCTTGACCTTGATCTCACTGTTTCTATGAATTGTGTGACCTTGACCCACGACCTTCTAGAACGACCTTGACCTTGATAGAGTAAATCCGAGGTGAGGAGGGGGAAGGGTGTTTGCTGGGATGGCGTTTTGTCAGTTTAGGTTAGGCTAGGCTAGGCTATGCTAGGCTAGGTTAGGTCAGGTTTTAAATCTGAATGAGGTTATGTTTATAGTCTTAATTAGGCTTACTTAGGTTAAAATATGGTAGGTTACCTTCACAGGCTCAATGAAGTATAATAATAATATGTCCCTTATGTCCATAACTAACTTTGGCGCTCGACAGAACACGACATAAACGATCATCGCCCAACCACCGACCTAGACGTGACCTGGACTCCGCGGCCTCCAAGAATCGCGCGATCTTGACCCATGACCGAACGACCTTGACAGAACGGCCTTGACCTTCAAAAAATGATCAAATGACCTTAAAAGGCGGCGGTAGAGAATAAAATTATTGGGGGGGGGGATAAAGTCAGTCGGGGGTATTGTAAGGGGGGGTGCTGGGGAGGCGTTAAATCTATCTTGTTTTCGCTCACCCTACCTTTTTTTTTGCGATTTTTGTTACTTGTAAAACGAATTTCTGAAGATTTGACGATTATATTAGTTAAGGGGACTCTTCCATAGCGTAGAAATTTAGAAGCACGACTGTGCACGACGTTAAAGCTTAGATTCCCGTGCTTTTGCTCCTTGAGTTGATACAGTTACTAACAGTTAGTATGATATTTAGTCCAAGTCAAATAGCCCTAAAACTTTTGTTGAGACCCTAATCTACAACATACAAAAATTTTAGAAAAATCCACCGAGAGCTAGTTTCCATAAAGTTTGAGCGGTAGGGGAGGGGGCGTTATTTTAACATTGTAAATATGAAAAAAAACTTATGCGCTTGTGTCAAAAAGTGACATTTTATGTTTAAGTTATTTGGACGAGAAGTTAACCTTTACATCCAACTACCTTCTTTTGCTGTGTTGCTAGGTAACACTTTTCGTTCTGGTACGAAAACTGTTTTTTCGGCGTATTGATATTTTTTTATCTCTCGATGATTCATAAGATCAAAATATTTAGCTCAATATTTTTTTTAAATATACCGGATGTTTTAACTTTACGTGCACGGAAGATTATTTATGAATACCATTATAGTTTAAATTTACAAGCTACCAATTACTATATTTTAATTATTTACATATATTTAAAAAGAAAACATTTAGGTACAACAATTTACATAAATTTGAAATGTCTCTCATTAGTTCGAGAGCCCTTATATTATTGCACTTCGAACTTTAAACAAAATTTTATTTTTTCGAAAGCTTAAGATTTTTTTAACCTTTTTAGTTTTGAACGCCTGTAGTGAAAGGGTTAAGAGGACTTGAGATTATTTCAATTACAAATATTTATAGAGAACACTTTTTAGGCATAGGTACTTCACAAAATATTATTGGTTTACGATAATCCATCCCATATTCAACTCAAAATAGGAGTAAATATAATACTCAAGATTAAAATGATAAACCAAATTATTATTCCAAAATTACAATCAAAGACAAACTGACAAATAAAAATCTTAATAGATAACGTATTTCTATAAAATAGAACTAGGAATGGGTACAAAATTACAACCATCATCTGATCATGCTTTGTTTAACTCTGTTATTAGCACTGAGTTGCTTGGCTCATGGTAAGTTTTTTTAAATATTTAAAATAAGGTCTAGGAAACCCGATGGACAAATTCTAGTTTGTTATTCATTTCAATTAAATTTTTTTAATAGGAAAAAGTCTCAACATCTATCAAGGTTCTCCAAACTTCGGTGGTAGAATTGTAGGTGGAGTAAATACTACAATTGAACAACATCCCTATCAAGTAGTAGTACTATTAAGAGGAGGTCCTTGGTGTGGAGGATCTATAATAAAACCCGATGTCGTATTAACTGCTGGTCATTGCACTTCCTAGTAAGAATAATTATTTATTTTAATTGTTTAAAAAAATAACAACTAACCCCTTTTTTAGTAATCCGCCTCATTTCCTCAGCGTTAGAGCTGGATCAACTACGGTAGATGAAGGTGGACAAGTTGAAAAAGTAATTAAAATTTGTGAACACCCTAAATACACACCTTATTTAGATTATGATGTTTCCGTTTTGCTTTTGTATCGACCATTAGTAATAGGAGCAGGCATACAAACAATTACATTGCAACCGCTAAGTGTTGCTGTTCCTGATGGAACCATGGCTACAGTTACAGGCTGGGGTGCTTTATCATCCGAGGGTGGTAGTTCAACTATTTTACAAGAAGTAGCTGTACCTAAAGTAGCAGATAAAAAATGTGAAAATAGATTCCCCGACCAACTTACTGATCGTATGACGTGCTATGGATATGACGAAGGTGCAAAAGATGCTTGTTACGTAAGTCAGAAATGTTTTATCTTTATGCTAGAGAGGTAATTTTTTGATTTATAGGGGGATTCTGGTAGTCCATTGGTTGCTAATGGAAAACAAGTTGGTATAGTTTCATGGGGTTACGAATGTGCCGTAGCTGGCGCTCCTGGAATTTATACTCGTATTGAAAATAAAGAAATACATGATCACATAAATAGTTGTTTTGCACTCTAAAATGTAAAATATTAACGAAATTTTTTTTTCTCTGTATTTAAGAAATTAATTGACGCATTAAATTTTTTTTATTTTGAAAGAACATACACGGTCTCTTAACAAACAGTGGCCACCCTTAAATTGTTGTTTGTTTTAAAATTGCTGTGGTATATATCGACAAGGATATTAATGGAGATAACCAGATAACTTTTCTTCTAGAAATAAATAAACGTGTCTTAAATCTCTTATAGGGGCCACAGCTACCCAAATTAAATTAAAATGTCAAATTCATCAAATTTAAAATAAATTTTTAAAAAGTACAATCACTCAGTCCTCATTTTAAATTTTCCCTTTAAATTTAGTGAAAGGATGTAAAATATAGAGTCCTTTGGGTTCCCAAAATTTAAAATGTTAACAGACTTTTGTAAAATCTGGTTGTCAACAACCTACTGCTACACCTTAAGGTAGAAAGTCCCTGTTTAGTAAATAATTCTTCATTGACGAACGAAGCGTACGAAAACAAAAAATTTGAAACGTCTTTACAGTGCCAGTGTTGATGTCCCTGCGACTGCCTTTTTGGCAAAAAAGTAAGCTGTCCTTGAATGGTAGGCAATTGTATACCGAAATTAGCCAAAATACGAGCTATAGCTCAACGGAAATTCGGAAAAAGTATGAAAACTTTTTGAAGATTTTTTTACAAAACTGTAAAATATAAACGTGGTTGTAATGCGCGACAAAGGTATTTTCATTCTTTTACTTGATACGCTTCACAAGCATGACACTTGTAAGCAATTTTTATCAATTTTCATTTCATAGTTGAAAAGCTAAATATTAATAATTTAAAAAAATGCCTTGTAGCGCACTATAACACACCTTGCACTTTACTTAGCAAAAAAAAAATTTTTAATAACGTTGACAAATTACGGCGGAATTTAAGGTGGCCAAACCCACTAAAATTAGTAGCGGAGCTTACCCCCTTAACAATGAGGGTTTCCACACTTAAGAACACGTAGTTGACAGAAATGTTCATTATGTTTTCAAGAAAATTTAAAGATATTTAAAAAATATCGACAAGTTAGTGGTTAGTTCCTGCCAGTCAGTGCAGACTAATAATATAAGTGATACAGTCAAATTTCAACTAAAGTACATAAAATACTCAAGATTCTCATGATAAGACAATTATTATTGGAAAACTGCAATCAAAGAGGAAGTTATAACAATGATAATCTTAAGATAACGTACTTTTATAAAATGGACCGAGTAGAGAAATTACTTACTAATAAAATTATTTACAACAATCATCATGCTTCGTTTAACTCTATTATTAGCATTGAGTTGCTTGGCTCATGGTGAGTTTAAACAATAATTATTATTTTCAAATATTTAAAAAGGTCTGGGTAATCCGAATTAAATTTCTTGAATAGGTAAAAGTCTCAACGTCTCTCGAGGCTTTCCAAAATTAGATGGTAGAATTGTAGGTGGAATTGATACTACAATTGAAGAACATCCCTATCAAGTATCAGTACAATTATTTGGAGGTCCCAGGTGTGGAGGATCTCTAATAAAACCCGATATCGTACTAACTGCTGCTCATTGCACTGCCGGGTAAGAACAATTATATATTTCTATTATTTATTATAATAAAAGGAATTCTATTTTAGTTATTCAGCTGCTTTCTTCAGTGTTAGAGCTGGAACAACTACGGTAAATAAAGGTGGACAAGTTGTTCGAGTAGTTAGCATTTGTGACCACCCCAAATACACAACTCGATTCGATTATGACGTTTCTGTTTTGCGTTTGGATCGTTCATTAGAATTAGGAGCAGGCGTACAAACAATTACATTGCAACCGGTAGATGTTGCTGTTTCAGATGGAACCTTGGCTACAGTTACTGGTTGGGGTGCTTTATCATCTGGAGGTAGTACTCCACATATTTTACAAGAAGTATCTGTTCCTAAAGTAGCAGATAGTAAATGTAAAAATAGATTCCTTAACAGAATTACTTCTCGTATGACGTGCTATGGATATGACGAAGGTGAAAAAGATGCTTGTCAAGTAAGTCGGAAATGTTTTCGATTTATGCTAGAGAGGTAATTTTTGATTTATAGGGAGATTCTGGTGGTCCATTGGTTGCTAATGGGAATCAAGTTGGTATAGTTTCATGGGGTTACGGATGCGCCGACCCACGTACCCCTGGAATTTACACTCGTATTGAAAATGCAGAAATACAAGATCACATAAATAGTTGTATTCAACAATAAAATGAAATGAAGTTGGAAATGTTAGTTTTTTTTCTCTATAGTTAAGAAATAAATGAACCCATTTAAAGTAACGCAAGTCGGGGGAAGATGCCCGATTTTCTGTAGGTATATAAGTTACAAAAATATTTTTACATACATTTCGTTTAATTTAAAATATGTGCTTATATTATTACTGGAAGTATAGTATTAGAAAATGCTTTAAAACCAACATAAAGTATTTACATTATCTAAGTTGGCATTGAAAAATAATTATTTTTGTTAAATTATAGTAGTTTGTTTTATTAGGAGTAAAAGTGTTACTTTTTATAGGCGAGTCAGTAGGACTTGTAAACAAGTCTTAGTTGTCAACTTGACAACTACTGACGAGCTAATAAAATAGTTATTTATGATACAAAGACGAAAAATAGAATTTCTCGAACGATTACGTGAAATTGCTAGAAGAGGCGAAACCGAGTCCAGTAAACGTATGAGTCCGAATAACATTGTAACAAAGTAATAAAGTTATTCTGGAGCCAAATACGATATAGAATACGTAACTAGATGATGTCTACAAATCTCCTACTGGTAGGAGAATCCCTTGGTGACGGACGAGAGATCCCCCGATGGAGGAATACATTTGCTGCCTAACGTGGGGCTTATAAATTTTGGTAACCACTACGCAGACAAGCAACCAAGTCCCCAATTCCCAGCCGACCCTAACAATAGAGATGCCAACCAGATCCACTAAGAAAACGTCAACCAAAATGTGAATAACGCTCCCGACCCGTTGATAATCAACATAGAGGCTACCGTCCAAAGCACCGCGCTGCTGGGTGACTGCCGCAATGCGGAACTGAAACATTGCTTTGCACGCTCGACCCTTCCTACTACAGGCTCTGCGGCAGTGATAAAGGAGCGAATACTGAAGGGAGTTCAAGAAGGACTCCCAGTGAGAACAGTGTTAAAAGTCTTTACCGTTCACTCCTGAGCCCTTGACAGCACACCATAAGCGGTACGTTTAGGAGTTACATTTGGCGCCCAACGTGGGGCTTTTACTACTTTTAATTCTTACCTTTATTGTAAAAATTGTATAATATGGAAGAACTGCACTTACCTAGAACAAAGAAAAAAAATTAGAAATCATAAAGTAAAATACAAAAAGTAGCAAAATTAATTAAATAAATAAAATCCTATAAAACTTTTAACAAAGGTATAGATTTTAGTTACGCTTTATAAAATAAAATTTACTACCTTTCATGTGGAATGTATGTAAATAGGATTTAAGATTATCAAGAAATCCTTATGCCCAAACAAATCTCTAAAAATCTCTCTCGTATCCTAGCTGGATATAAGTTAACGTTCAATTTCCCTGCTGAGAAACAGATATTGGAAATATTTTTCTCTGAATGTTTTGTATTCTTCAAACTGTGAAAAACCTCTATTTTGAATCTCATACACAAATGTTGACCAAATTAAATAAATTCGCGTGTACATAAAATATTAAAAACAAATTAGAGAAAATTGGTTTGTGCTTTACAAATTTGAACATTAATTTTTGTTTTAATTAATTACATAGGGAGTAATTACTGAGTGAGCAGTGTTAATTAAGTGTAGTTAGTAACACATAAAGTGATAAATTAACTAACACACAAAAGTATTAAAATCCAGTTTTATTCTCCCTGACATAAGCTAATTATTGAAAATAAATTCAATATTTCATTTCAAAAAAATTAATTTTTAAATGTCACATTTTGTAAATAAAAAATAATTTTTTAATTTGTTAAGTGTAATATTCTACGAAATTTTAAGCCGGTTTTTAACAATTAAATCGAATAATTGGATACCAAGGATAACAACTTCACCTGCCTCAAGATCTTGTAACGCAGATTAATTTGTAAATTAAATTAGCTTTATTTATTCAACTTACGCATGATATAAGTTTAAGGTTACGTTTTACGTTCGTTACATAAGAAATTTTTGTAAAATTAATAAATTTTTTAAAAGGTACGAAATGGTCGATTGCATGTCACATAGAAAGAAATATCATTATAATTAACTTTTTAATTAAACGTTTGGATTTTAGAATTCATACCATTAATTATGGTTCTATAGCATAGCTAATACTTACTTATTCGTATTGGTTATAGTTTTTTTTTTCATGTTTAAATAGGTTTTCCAAAAGAGAAAAATCGACAAATAACTATTGACAGGTTGTATGTAAATTATGGTATAGCATAATTATTGGTATAGTAGCTTATGCAGTTCCCAAATAATATCTGTTATCTACGAGTATAATGGCTTGTAATACCCAATAGAATATTATTTAAAAAAATTCAAATGTCAAAAAAGGAATTTTTATAGGGTTCCCTTATTAAAGGCCACCCTCGCCTTGACTTTAAAGATTTTCGCGATCCAAGCTTATTTTTAATGGACCCAGATTTAACAGGCACCCATAGGTTGAGAAACGCTGCTGTGGAGAATTTAAAATGCTTGATGCTCAATATGCAAGTTCTCTACTAGGAACTCTTTACATTTAGACATTAGGAGAGAAGAGCACTCTCCTACCCTCCTTTTATAACGAACATGCAAAGGAAGAAAAATTTTATCTCAAAATAACTTTGCACCGCTTAAGTCAGCATTCATCTGAGTATTTAATTTATTATTTTATTGCCTCTTAATACGTGTTTATAGCAATTAACCAAAGTAGCTTTTCTTTAGTCATAAAATAAATCCTTAAAATTATTGCTGTTTTAGATACGCCATTTGGCTAATAAGTAATTGAATTAAAACCAAAAATATCCGTAAACATACAAGCTTGAAAAAGAGTCGAATTGTAACTAAATTTACCTTTCCATCACTTCCTATAGCATATTCTGACGTATCAAAGTCTTTTAGGTTATCATACACGCATACACTCTCCCTTTTCACATCCATCATGAATCTCTTAAGTATTACATATTCAAATTTTATTAAAATGCGAATTGATAGCTACAGCGTTGATTGAAGGAGTTTTAGTTTCAGGTTCAGTCGTTTTATCTTTGAACGTCTGGACTAGAAGAAGTTAAGTCATGAAAATTTGAAATTTTAGTAAATTATAAAAGACATAAGTGCATTTCCGGCTTCCGACAAAACTACACTTGATACTTAGGTATATTTTTTTACAAAATATGAAAGAAAGCTAATGATGATGCAAGTGGATCTGGTTTACCGCTAAGGAGGTGGCCTTGAACATTACCTTGTTAGGTTAATTCTTTTCCTAACCTAACAAGGCAATGATGTTAAAATTCTTTTCCTAACCTAACACGGTAATGTTAAAGGCTAATGTTCGTTAAAACACGCACGTAAAAAAGCTCTTCCAACGTTCTCGTGAAAGAATAACATTATTATTTTCCTAATCTAACCTCTTAACGTCTTGGTACTATCTCTAGGTGCCAGGTCACGTGAGGCTCCGATGCTGGACTCAATCTCGATGTCTCGATGTAAACCACTACGACAACGACCGGGGCGAACTTCTCTCAAGTGCCCAGTCCCACAGTCACGGACATTAGAAGAGTGATATAATGAAACCAATTTCTTTACATAACCAAAAACGATATGCAAGACCACAAGATAGGCTCTTACCGGCTACTCTTAAATCGCGATGAATTTTCCTTGCAATCAATTTACTCGCGATAAATTTGCCAGACACTTAGAAGAACGATACAACTAGAAGTTGTATATGACCATGTAGAAAAGGTCTGAAGACAAATTTATAAAGAAAGTATAAAATTTGTGATCGCCATAAAGATAAAGAGGAAATTCTAGAAAAACATGAAAACTAGAAGGAAAGAAATCAATGCATGAGAGACTACTGCCCTGCTATTCCATGTTGGTGTTCAAAAAAGCGTTAAACCTTTACAACCGGCGACAATTTGGCAATAGCACACCTGTGCTGTGACTGTCGGCCGTATCAATTCTCGCCGGTTAAGTATGGAATAATCGAATTATTTTTTTTCCAGATATAAATATTTCTCCATACATTAAAAAATTAACATCTTCGAAACTGTAGGTCTAAAGGGCAAACATTTGCATATTTCTAAGAACAGAATTTCATAATCCATTCAAATATCGAAAAAAATTGCAAAATCTTTGATGACGTCACTGCTCGAAAGGGGTGAGGGATAGAAAAATGAAAATTATTGGAAAATGTTTATTTTAAAATAATCAATTTGAGAATTTGACGTGTCCAATCGTTTTTTAGGAAAGAAAATAATTCTATTCTTCCATACGCTACGCGCTCTCTGTAGAATAGCTGGGCTCTGAAGGAGGTAGATGTTAATAACAGAAAATCTGCTTAGAGAAACCAAAAAACATCTACATATGTAGAAATCGGTCGTAGACCTTCTGGAAACCACCAAAAGAGAAGAAAACTTTGCTATTTATGCAGGCTCGCTCTGAATATTCGTATTGAAATACATGGGATGGGTTAATTAATAGTGGATGCGACTCTTCGTACGATTTCAACATTTTTCTTATCGAATTACAATGGCTTGCTTTAGACTTGAAATTTAAAAAAAAATTACCATTAAAAAAATAAAACCTTAAGTTACATTCCCACCTAAATTTATTTATTTTGTTTTTATAACTCTTTGTCGATAAAATAATAATTTAATTGAAAATAGGCGTCGCGTGATCATAAAATATTCATTTCTCACAACTAGGTATTCCTAATTGTTAATCACTACTTTTAACTCGGTATACCTAATTACAGGTTAAAAAACCTCTAAATAATAGGAAATCTATTACAAATCGAAACAGTTTAGAAGTCAATTAAATTTTCAATTATACAATATAAATTACCAATTAGTGAATATTTTTTATCGTGTAGCAGAATTTACAATGAAAAAAATTGGTTTTCTAATCATGTCATGATGTGATCTTGAAAACACGTAGGGAATTCAAAATTAATGTTAAGCCACGAGCCTCTAATTTGTTGATACCTAGAATCGAATGTTTTTTTCACTTCGAAAAGAAGTTCTGCTTAAAAGAGGAGCAAGTTGATGGCTTTGGGTGCATTGGTGTCATAACATGGAAAACTTAAGAAATAGAAAGAATAAATGTTCTAAGCATATCACGTCTAACATCAAACGTTGGTCCCAATGGCCCAAACTGGTCTAAACTCTTTTGCGATGATATTGAATATGGGATACGAGAAGTTGTCTACCTACCGTTTATCCAACGATAACCAATGGTTAAATAAATAAGTATTTATTAAATAAAAATGATATCTAAATAATAAGGCAAGTCAAAAAGGTTGAATGTCACTGATCTAGTAAACTTTGGTACCGAAAGCCTGTGGTATACATAGGTTAAATAGGTCTTAAAAGACGGTTAGTCCATTATTAGTATGCTAATTTAATTTATATAAAAAACGATAACACGAAGTGTCTACAATTTCACGGACGCAAAAAATGAGTTCCAATGTTTGATTAATTTGTTTTGAAGTTCTAAATTTTCCCACGATCTGGGTCTTGTGTATTTGATAAGCAGATCCTGTACGACTAAAAGCTACACGTTCAAAACATTACCTTGCTACATTGTAAGTTAAATGTGCAAATTAATGCGTACAGAAACATTAAACAATTAATATCCAAGTGTGAAAATCTAACAAATTTTAAAAATCAACAGTTCGCTCAACTTATTACGTGGTTTTCCCATACAAAAAATCCATAAAATGTTTACCCACAAAAAATTAGATCGATCTACGTGATTCATTGCATGTCTACAAATTAAAATTGCACGAACACAATATGCCAAAGGCTAACTGTAAAAGGTGTTTTGGGAATAATTAATAAAGTTGTGATATTTCTAGCAAATTGTGGATGACGGCAGTGAATAATTTTCGGTTGTTATGACGTTTTCTGTTTACATGTTTGTTTGTTATGATTTTTTCGTTTACGTTCCAAAATTTGTTTATTTATTTAATTTCCTGATTATTTGGAGACCCCCAAAATGCAAAACAAATCTCAGCAAAATATCAGTCTTTTGGACATATTTCAGCAAACTTCGACCTACATATTATTTAAATTTTCTAATTTTCAAGTTTTTAAATTTAAAATGGCGACCCATGTAATAATTATTCCTTTCCTCTGTTTATTTATTATAACATTATAATCTCTGTTTACTGAACAGATGCAGCTAAGCCACTCCCTAAAAAAGCGCGCGATATTCGAATAGAATTTTTCTGTTAGTCGAATTTTGAAAATATGGTTTACCTATAACAATCACACAAGAATTGACATGCGTGAACCTTATTTGACAGAAATTTGTGGGAAGTAACTTAGCTGCATCTGTTTGATAGACAGAGTTCAGTGATTTAATTTGGTGACAACTACTGCCTTAAATAATAATTAGATTTCAGTTTGACATTTTGCAGTCAAAAATCGTCAGGGGCTATAACGGCTATAAGTTTCGTAGCCCGACCTTGTAGAGAAAAAATATAAGACTTTAGTTCTAATATAGGGTGTGCCACGAAACTTGTAGCTACTGACGATTTTTGACTACAACTCATATTACCAATATGTTTAGGGTCTTTAATCAGTATTATATTTTTATAAATCAAAAAATGGATCAGTGTGAGTAAATATCCAACTCAAATATAATTGTAATTTATGACATTTTTTGTCACAAAATTATTTCAATGAGAAGTTTCATACTTATCTACACTGATCCATTTTTTTATTATTTATAAAAATGTAACTACCTAGACTGATATAGACTCTAATAATATTTTTTTCTCCCTCATTTGAGGGAGTAAAGTGAGTCTTTTTCTCCCTAGGTAAAAAAAGCATAGCCAACTCAAGTTATGAATATTTCGTCTTATTTATTTCATATTAATATTTACATTAATATTAGAACCACCACTAATACTAAACAAAGATGTTAATTGATGAATTTTATTATTTGAAATACCAATATCTATTTGATTTGACCCGCTGAAAGTTGACGGTTGGTTTTCCTTTTCCGAATCTTTTCCTATAAGAATGTTCTCTGCAATCATCTTCTTATTAGCTAATGAATTTACAACATATCCCTCTGCGACATTACTGGATTTCCATCCACCATGACGTTTTATAACGCTAATATCCGCACCTGTATCGGCCAGTAAAGATGTTGATGAGCGCCGAAAGCAGTGGCCCGTATAAGAAGTTGAATCGGGTAATTTGAGGTATTTAGCTATTTGCTTAGGCAATCCTCCAAAAGTGTTTTTACCTACGGGCTGTGTGGAACATTTGTTATTTCTATAACCCACAAAAAAACGTGTGTACTCTGTTTTTTCTTTCCTCAGAGCCATATATTTTTTACAAATGGCAACGAAGTCAATAGAACAGTTTTCTTTGGAGATTATCGTAAATGCTCTATTCACATGATTTTTGGTATTGTTTACAGATACCATAATGGTTGATCCCAAATCCTGGATATCATGAATGCTCAATTTTACCAATTCATCCGATCTTAGAGCCCCAGCAATGCCCATAATCATTGCTACCTAAAATATAGTAGAAATTTATTTTTAAATTGAAATAGCATTTTTTTTTAAATTTACCTTTGCCATTAAGAATATTTCATCTGGAGCTTCTTTTAGGAATCGATCAATTTGCTCTTTAACAAGAATTTTTGATTTTTTTGGCTGGTATCCAACATTTTACCTTTTCAGAAATGCTAATAATCTTGAATACTTGCTGATGTCAATATTATTTTTGACCCCAAAACTGGCTTTTATCATTGAATAATGTGACCAGAGTGTGGAAGCCTTAAAATGCTTCGCCTTTTCGGCAAAATATACTAGTAACACACTCTCTCTATGAATTTCATCTACTTCTTTCATCAGGCACCAATCACAAAACTCCTTGAAACACTTTTCGTAAATCTTCCGAGATTTTTCTAGCAATAAATCCACCACTATTTCTGCCGCAGTTTCTTCAATACTTTTATCAAACATTTTTTCAATATAATTTATATTAAAAACTTATGGAAACTAGCTTATACGAGCACAATTTTTTGATATTTACAAATACCCATATGGCTACTCTTATTTATGTCGTCAATGGTAACCACATCTATTTTTGTTTGCCATCCAACAACAGCACGATTTTTGCGTTCGCAAATTAGAAATGTCATATTGACAATTTAATTTTTTTTAATTTTTTCAATTAAAATCGTCGAGTCGTGCAAAAAATAGTATATACACCTCGAGAGTAATGCTTTTTCCCCTCAGCGCTTTGTAGGGCCCTCGGGCTCCAAACGCACCTCGGGTAAAAATCATGCATTTTACTCTCTTGATTTATAATCTACTATTGTTAATTGGTTTGTGTGAAAAATCATCAGGCGCTACAAGTTGCGTGGCCCACCCTGTATAACAAATTTTTCAATTGCTGTTAAAATTGCCTACGTTTAAGGGGCCAAAACTTCCTAAAATTTTTAAATGAATTTTCTCAAAATCGGCTTTGATCATTTTTATTTTAACTTTTAGGAGAACCCTGCACATTTTCCAATATTTTGAAACAAAAGAGTCTTGTTATGGTCATATCAAAGTTTTTTGTTATTTTATGGCTATTAATTAACATTTTGAAAAAACACAACAAACCTCGACCTAAATATTAATAATATTTTCAACAAATAAAAATTAAAATAATTTATAAATTGAAGGCAAAAATTGCCATTATTATCTTAAACATAATTTAAAATTCAAAATATGTAGTACGGAAAGACTTTATCAAATTGTTCATGTCTTTTCTTGTTAAACTGAAAGACATAACGGTTTTGCTTTTTCAAAACTTTGTTTGACATATCCAGCAGCTTAAATAAGACAAGAACTTATTTGAAATGAAGCTAGACGAAAATTCTTTTCTAAATGACACTACTGCAAATGTGAGTTTTAAAATATTATAGCTACTACGAAATTACATTTGAAGAAAAAGATAAGACGTACGAGTATGTTGTGAGCAAAATATTTTCCTAATTCGATTTTTATTATCTTAGAAAATTTCAAGACCAAATAAAGTTTTTGATTTTTGATAATTTTTTCTTATCATAAAACTGAGATTACCCTGTAGAGTCAAGAAGCCGAAAATTACACCCTAAACTTGTTTTTATAATGCCACTGCACTAATTTCAATCCTGAATTCAGTACTAAAAAAATTGATTAAAAATGGAATTTTAGTGTAGTCATATTAGACTGAAAAGACCATAAACTGCGAATAACCCACGCCTTGAACGAATTTTGATGAAATTTTTTTTATTCAGTTCTAAATACCCTAAAGATCAAAGTTTATATTGTTAAAAAGTGTGCATTTGCCTCATCATCTTTTTAAACCACTTCTTGTGAATTCAATTTTCAAAATCATGAAAAAAGAATTTTTATTTCATAATTTTGGGTGCAAATACTTACGCGTTTGATAATTAGTAACTAAGCAACAAGTTTACGGAAAAAAAAATCTCAAAAATGCATGATGAAATTCTTATTAACATTTACTTAGCAGTAACTAATGAAGCACTTCTAGGCATCGCAGAAACTTCAAATTTGGCACCAATGTATATGATGTCCTCAAGATTAATAAAAAAAGTCTTCAAGTTCTGAAAACCCTCTAGGGCCGATGAAAGGGGGGGGACAACACCCTCGTTTTTTATTAGAAAAAATCAGACCTATCTAGAGATCTTTAGACGACATCAAATTACAAGTTCCTAGGATGCTTAAAAGTGCTTGTAACTCAAAGTAACATCATCTTAGGAATTAGCTGAAAAATAATATTACTGAGAAGAACCAACTCCTTGATCGAATTTTAATGAAATCTTTTTTATTGAATTCTAAATACCCTAATGATGAAAGTTTATACTGTAAAAACGTGTGCATTTGCCTCATCACCTTTTTAACCAATTCTTTTGATTTTGTTACTTTGAGTCACAAGCACTTTTAAGCATCCTAAGAACTTGAAATTTTGTGTCATTGTACATTACACTCTAGGGTTCCCTAAAAAAGTCTGACTTCCTCTAAAAAGTATGGGGGGCGTCCCCCCTCCCCCTTCAATCGACTCCCAGAGGGTTTTCAGGACTTGAAGACTTTTTTTATTAATCTTGAGGATATTATATACATGGAAGCCAAATTTGAAGTTTCTGCAATACCTAGAAGTGCTTCACTAGCTCTTGTTAATTAAATGTTAATAAGAATTTCATCATGCATTTTTTTGAAACATCATTAAATGATGTTACTTTGAGTTACAAGCACTTTTAAGCATCCTAGGAACTTGTAATTTGGTGTCGTTGTATAACACACTCTAAAGATCTCTAGATAGGTCTGATTTTTTCTAATAAAAAACGAGGGTGTTGTCCCCCCCCTTTCATCGGCCCTAGAGGGTTTTCAGAACTTGAAGACTTTTTTTATTAATCTTGAGGACATCATATACATTGGTGCCAAATTTGAAGTTTCTGCGATGCCTAGAAGTGCTTCATTAGTTACTGCTAAGTAAATGTTAATAAGAATTTCATCATGCATTTTTGAGATTTTTTTTTCCGTAAACTTGTTGCTTAGTTACTAATTATCAAACGCGTAAGTATTTGCACCCAAAATTATGAAATAAAAATTCTTTTTTCATGATTTTGAAAATTGAATTCACAAGAAGTGGTTTAAAAAGATGATGAGGCAAATGCACACTTTTTAACAATATAAACTTTGATCTTTAGGGTATTTAGAACTGAATAAAAAAAATTTCATCTAAATTCTTTCAAGGCGTAGGTTCTTAGCAGTAAAACCCTCGTTTACTACACTATTTGAAATTTGACGTTTTTAGACGTTATTTACATACAATAATTTAGAACATGTTCTAATTTATTGTCATGTTCCAAATTATTTTATTAAAAAATGTCAAAAACGTCAAACTTCAATAATTCCATCTAAAAATTTTCATCCAATTTTTTTAGTACCTACTAATTTCAGTACTGAAATTTTAGTGGCATACAGCTCTAAGGGATATTCAGATCATTCACCAATAGATATGTTTGTAGTTTAAGCAAGGCTTCCTCGTTCATTTTGAACCAAATTCCACAAAAGTCAATTAGCTATGTAAAGAGGATTTCCTTATGGAACACACAAAAAATTGATTATGTCAGACAAATTAAATGGAGAGATTTTTGGATCAGTCGGTCAAAAATGACAAAACTGAACTTCTGTGCATCTGGGTAAGAGATGAAGGATGTGCTTCAGAAGCTTCTCTAACTGGTTGACATTGCTAATACCAATTGTTATAATAGTCGTCAACTGAATAATAATTACTGGGCTGACGAAATGGAATATAGCATATGAAGTCGAGACAAACCTGACGTTGCAGTTACTAGTCATCAAACCATCTTTAACTTGGGCCTTTCACTTATTCCTGTGGACAAAGAACTCTTTACCCAGACAGCGACCTCGAGATAAGGAAGCAGATACAATTTCGTTAAACCAGACGATGTCTTTTTTTCTTAAAGGAACTGGAAGTTTATCTGAGGGATAGCAAAAGGCGATATATTTAAATTGTATTTTAGATATAAGAATAAAGTGGAAACTTGTGTTCTCACCGATATCTGAAGAATGAAAAAACTAGATAAAAAACGAGAATAAGAAGTTGGAACAATACCAATGCCCTATAATGACGTCAAATGGAAACTTATCTTCGTGGTCAAAAATCAAAGTGCTTCCAATGCTTCCAAACTTGTTATTAACTACAATAACAATAATCAGAACCATAATACGTAAGCTTTTCAAAGAAGCCCTTGGAAGATTAATAGGTTTCTATTCTTTTACTTAGCGCTATCAATTAGTGTATGGTACGACTTAATTTAAATTTTTCTTATGTAATAAAACTTAAGGTCAAAAATTACGACCTTGCCCAAAGACCAAAGACACAAAACCACAAAGAAGCAAACTATTACTAAGTAGTTTACGATGTTTTTTTTTAATGTGTGAGTATTTAAAAAAACAATCCCATTTTGGATGATAGAAAGGAGCAAAAGTCCAAAACCAAACAAGTTCTACTCATCTCGTTTTTTTTCACTAAACTAAACTAACGGCTCCACGGATGTGTACAATCGTACTAACGGATTTTATTTAAAAATTTAATTACACTTCATTTCAAATTTATTGAATTGGACTAGATTAACCTGTTTGCATACCCAACGACCTTCCAAGTTATTCAACTTTTAAGAAGAAGAAGTTCTAGGATATGCTCATTGCTCATCCTCGGGTACTATTGTCAATATTTGCAATACCATCACAATTTTATTTTATTTTTTATAATTTTAAATTTAAAGATGTTGACCTTTTGTTCTCGAAGCAACCTCAGTCCATCAACTTAACAAAATACCTTTTTAATTAAGAAAAAATATACAAGATAAATATAAGAAAGCAAATTCTGAGTAATTCTAATACCATTATGGGAAAACCTAACCAAAATACCATCTTCGCTGCTGTCAAACAACTTATTAGAATATAAATGAGGCTATAAGTACACATTCTATCCATTTACGCATTTTATAGTTGAAATATTGACGAAAATAAAAATATATATTCTAGTTTTTAACACCAAGTTAAAAAACTCCAGTTTTCTCCACTAATTAATTATTTTTAGTTCCTGTCAAGTGAGATGTGAGTACCTGAGTACACAATTTTGGCATTAGTCGAATAATTTAAATCGTTGCACGCCATGTCTGGTGTAATTTGCTATTTTTAGATTTAAATGGTTTTGATTTTTTTGCATTCAAGTGAACTTTCATAAAACAAGTTTTACGTACGAAGAATACGTCAACGGATTAAGTGCATGCGTGCATAAAGTAATCTGGTATTTCCATTTCGTGTAAGGTTTGGGCCCAGTGACGTTATGATAAGAGAAAAAAATTGCAAAATGTATACTTTACTGTTATTTTTTTAATAAATTTATTTTATCTGCCTCGAGGTCTTGAGATTTTGCTCTAGATGTACAGACCAACTCCAATTGGATTTACCACAAAAAGTTTATTTAAGCGTACATTTTTTTAACAAAGTACAATTTTTCTGAATATCTCTTTGGTTACTAATATTGAGCTCTTAAATTCAGATGCTCGTTTGAAAAGCTTCATATAAGTTAAATTTTTTTCACTTGAATTGCAGTTTTTAAAATCTACCCCTAAATCCTCCTAATCTCTCATTTAGTTCAATATTGAAACTGAAAATTTAAAGTGTGTCATTCTTTGTTACTTTCCCTTTAAAAAACATTATTTTACAGCAAACTTTTGCATCTTTATAAGAAGCTATTATTTATAGCAAAATCAAGAGGATTTAGCAGATCTGAAACATATTTTTAAATAATCAGAGAATGAGTTTTTGTTTAATAGACCATGCGTTTAATATAGAGAGACGTGGTTGGGTTTGCTGGACTTCAAAAAGAATAAAATAGAAGAAGATCGTGAAAATATTCACAGTTTGTGCTGGATGGGAGATAGTAGCTAACTTGCAGTAAAAAAAGATAAGTAATTAGATTTATTGAACATGTAATGTAGTGGGTATAAGGGTATTAAAAATGGAATATTTGTGGTGGAACGTAAAAAAATGCAAAAGAGAATAGACCTCTACTACAGATTAGGCAAACTACTAGGTTTTTGACCAATCTGTAAAAATCATCAAGACAAACGCACATCTCGGGAGCTGCGCTGCAGCTTAGGATCGGAACGTTTCGGAAGCTGCGGTAGACAACGCACAACATGGACAGGCCTAACACATAAACACAGCCCTAACTACAGCTATGGAGGCACTTTTAGACCTACCGCCTTTTCACCTACAGGTGAAGAGGGAAGATCTTCAAACGGCTATAAAAATTGCACACACTAGGTGACCGAACATGTCATCTATCCTGGACTTTCTACAGCCAGAATTGTTTGAAAAGCACTTGGATGTCATTCCAACAGTCTTTGTCAAAGAACGAAATCAGACTCATCACGGGTCTGTTTACTGGACACTGCCCAGTGATGTACCAACTCAAGAAACTGGGACTGGAGGATAGTGACATATGCAGACTCTGTGAATCGGAGATCGAATCCGCCGAACACATTCTCTGCATTTGCGATGCATTGGCTGGGTTATGCTGAAATACTTATGGCAGGCTCAATTGACGCCTGAAGAAGTCAAAAGCAAACTTCTCATGGACATTCTATGCTTCACTGGCAATGAGAACATAAATACGAGTAGAGTTATTAACAAAAGATCAACACTGGTCGCAATTATGTAAGGCTCAGAAGCCAATCTATCCCTGAGTACAATTCAAAATCTTAAAAACAGCGATGTGTCACACATTTGAATACGGTCCTGGATAAGATCATTTTGTTCTATTTATTGAAGAGACCTTTATGATAGTTGTTATCAATTATTTTTAAGTGGTAAATTAAATTAAAATTCTTAGTATTATTATTTATTAAACGATACCTACCTAATATCCCAATTTCTTTTCAGTTTGGACTTCAAAATTTACCCCTATTCTTTTCACTTTTCTTAAGTCCATACCCTTTTTCTTTAATCCGCCCTTGTTCTTGATATCTATTTTACACATTACTATTCATAGCTTTTATATCTTTAACACCCTACAGTATATCTTAATTTCCATTTTTTCATCAATTTCTTGCTTTTAGTAGCTAATTTTGTCTATTATAACCTTTTTCTAATCTAGTCTGTTAATTTCATTTAATAATCGTTTTCAATAAATTGACTACTGCTTTATACAGCATCGATAGACGAGTTAAAGGTTCTACCGATACCTTTCTCCTGCTACTTTTGTATATCACTTCCTTTCTTACAGTTCAATTTGATAAATTTAGAAGAAAATAAGAAAGGTAGAGCTGAACTTAAGATGATCTTAAGAAAAACTTAAGAAGTAAAAACGTCAGTTACAAATAGATAAGAAAGTTCTAAAGTGGTATGAACGCTATCAAAGAATGGATAACTTTAAATAATGCTCAGTAGGTCTCCCAGAAAGAAAAGAAGATGAATTCAGTTCAGCTGAGAAATGGAAAACCATAAAATATAAAACACATAATGACACTGCACCAGGATAAAAAATATTAGAAGAGAGAAGGATTGGGGAGAAGAGACTGAGTATTATAATTTATAATATTGGAAATTTAATAAGACAAAGGAGATAGAAACGCTTAGTGGATAGTTAAAAGCGAACTTATCCTCTATTTTAAGAGCAATTTTTACTATTCCTGATAACGATATTATAATAAGTATTTTGATAATCCTCAAGCTCACTGCAATATGTACTGCATTTTTAGATTTAGTGCCAGGACCTATAGAATACTAATCTTCACTTGCACGTAACCAATTCACAAGTAGAGTAAATATAACACTCTATTAATATAAGACTATACGAGCGGGCGCCCCCGTCGAAATCGACGAAGTTTTTGAAGATATGAATGAGCTATGACCTATGACTATTTTATAAAAAAATAAGAAAACTAACCTTAAAGATAACTAAGTCAAAAAAAATCGTCTCAAAAATCCAAAATTCACAAAAGCACGAAACGTAATTAAAAATGCACGCACCAACCTGACCATATCGCGTATTAGAAACGTACTGGTCGAATAAAAGTATTGAAAATTTTATCACCACGACCAAATGTATAATGTGTGCCTTATCGTATAAAACCAAATACTATCTACATTTATTCTCATTTATAATTTTTAAAATTGGATTATTTTAAATTATAAAATTGATTATTTTATTACGTATATTATAAAATATAAAACAATGTATGAAATTAATAATTTTGAGAAAAAAATTAGTGGTGACATATCTGTGGGTCAAGAGCTTCAATTTAAAAAAAAATCATCAAAATCGGTCCAGTAGAAGTACGCTAAAATTAGCGGAAAAGAAAAGGCTTCGCGTTTTAAATATATGGATTATTATTGCAAAGCTTCAATCAAAGAGGATTTGATTGAAAAATAAAAACTATCTTAGTAGATAACGTATTCTATAAAATAGACGTAGAAATGCATTCACCTATTAATAAAATTACAACCATCATTATGCTTCGTTTAACTCTATTATTAGCATTGAGTTGCTTGGCTTATGGTAAGTTTAAACAATTATTATTTTCAAATATTTAAAATAAGGTCTAAGAAATCCAATGGTCGAATTCTAGTTTTACTTTAAATTTAATTTTTGTATTAGGCATAAGTCTCAACAACTCTCAAGTCGCTTCCAAATCAGACGTTAGAATTGCAGGTGGAGTTCCTACTACAATTGAAAAACATCCGCATCAAGTGGCAGTAGAATTAAATAAAAATCAACACTGTGAAAGATCTTTAATAAAACCCGATTTCGTACTAACTGCTACTAATTTTTTTTTCGACCCAATTACAATACTTTCCTATAATACCTTCAGGTATCGCAAAGTAATAATTAACACTATACTATCTTCCTTATTTTCACAATTATTTTTCTAATTACGTGTAATGAGGTTCGTGGTCAGAATTCCTCGTATTAGATAACGTATTACGTAAAGCAATAGATAACGTTTTTCTATAAAATAGATCTAGGAATAAAATTACAACCATCATTATGCTTCGTTTAACTATATTATTAGCATTGAGTTGCTTGGCTCATGGTGAGTTTAAACAATTATTATTTTCAAATATTTAAAATAAGGCGTAGGTAATCCGATGTTCGAATTCTAGTTTTACTTTAAATTTAATTCTTTTATTAGGCGAAGGTCTCAACATCTCTCAAGGCCCTTCCGAAGAAAATCTTAGAATTGTAGGTGGAGTTGCTACTACAATTGAAAAATATCCGTATCAAGTGGCAGTAGAATTAAATGAAAATCTACACTGTGGAGGATCTTTAATAAAACCAGATTTCGTACTAACTGCTGCTCATTGTACTGACCAGTAAGAATAATAATATTCTATTGTTTCAAAAAATAACAAGTAACTTATTTTAAGAGAACAAGCCGGTGATTTCCAAGTTAGAGCTGGATCAACTCTAAATTCTAAAGGTGGACAAGTTGCTCTAGTAGTTAGCATTTGTGACCACCCTAAATACACACCTGAGTACGATTATGATGTTTCGGTTTTGCGTTTGGATCGTTCATTAGAATTAGGAGAAAGCGTACAAACAATTCCATTGCAACCGCTAGATGTTGCTATTCCTGATGGAACCTTTGGTATAGTTACTGGTTGGGGTAAATTAAAGTATAGAGGTCCTACTTCAGACGTTTTACAGGAAATATCTGTTCCTAAAAAACCTAATAGCGTATGTGAAGAAAAACTCGAAGACTACTTCCCAATTACTTCTCGTATGACGTGCTATGGAGGTGAACGTAATAAAGATGCTTGTACAGTAAGTCAGAAATGTTTGCGATTTATGCTAGAGAGGTAACTTTTGATTTATAGGGAGATTCGGGTGGTCCACTGGTTGTTAATAGAAAACAAGTTGGTATCGTCTCATGGGGTAAGGATTGCGCCTACAAAAAGTTCCCTTCAGTATACACTCGTATTGAAAATGAAGAAATACAAAATCACATAAATAGTTGTCTTAAAGTATAAAATGTAAACTAACAAATTATTTTTTTTTCTCTGTATGTATTAAATAAATTAGTAGACTCATTTATATATTTTTTTTTATTTTGAAAAAACACCCTTGATATCTCTCTAAATAATTTTTTGTTTAAAAATTGCTATATTGCTATATATGTCGGAAACCTTTTAGTTGCTGAAGACCACTTATTTAAAATTTTAAATTTTAAATTTGCCATTTGGAATTTTAAATTCCATACTGTGTGACATCTAGTAGGAAAGATAATTTAATAAGAAATTCATTGCAATATTTAATTTTTTATTGACTTGAAATATTGAAATTAGAGACAAAAACATAAGAAAATCTCTGAAATTTTATATTTCCCTTGCTAGAGAGGCTTAAAGTGCAGCTCTGTTTGTACTATTTTCACACAACTTCTAATTGAACTTTGATTATATCAACAAATACACCCCTTTTATGAGCAAGACCTAGAATTACATTGAAATACAATTTTATAAAAGTATAAAAATGATAAAAACAAGCCTAACTTTAAGTACTAATATTCCTAAGTAGTAATAACTTTAAAACTGCAGTAAAATTTTGATATTTAGCATTTAACTTGCAAGCTTCACGATGAAATAAATTAGCACAATTTGTTAGTCCTACAAAATCAATTTATAAAATAAACTAGAAATAAAAAACTTAATAAAACATAATGTGTACAGAGTTTTAAACAACATTTTATTTTTAATATGAGCAATGAGTCAAAAATTTAAATTTCTATACATTAGCAGTTAAAATTAAATGTAAATAAGTAATTTTAATATTTGTATGGAATTTTTAATTAATTTAAGACAGTGGGTATTTTATAATTTTATGCTTGTGTCAAGTTTTCAGTACAACGTTCCTACAGGCGCCGTACAGGACTCGCAAACAATCAAATAATTTCTTTACATTAAACAAATATTTACCATAAACTCATCAACTTAGATAAGCCTTATGTCAGATTTTACATCAAACCAATGAGTACTTTATTGCTTTTATTAACAATTCATTTTAATAAGTACAGGGTGGTTCAGCTTCGGTTCTATAAATAAGGATTTTGGAAACCGTAAAACCTAGGAAGCTTCGTAAAGTTACATAGTCAAGTACGCTCTTTGTAAAAATGTTCAAAAAGCATAAAAAAAATAAATTTTGGACGCTTTATAACGCCAGAAATTTAATTTGAAAATTTCGAAAATTAAGTAAGAGAGATTGCCTTGAAACAAAAGGTCTTCAAATGTTTTAAGCTTCATCTGTCAAAACAATTAAATTTATTAATAATATTTATTTACAACTGTCATTAAAATGTCATTTTATTCATAAATAATTACTCGATTTATCCGAATTTCATCAAAACTACATATTCCAACACAGATCTCTGATCTGATCTACGCGAGCAGTAAAGCAATTGCCAAGTGGAAAAGCTGAAGAAAAAGATGCCTAAACATTGTTTTCACAATGGTTTTCACGTATCTGTAACCTTGGTTATGAGTTAGTACACAATGTTGCTTTCTGCGCAGGTCGCTTACATTTGGCAAGCACTTTAGGGATTTGTTGGCGCAGATTTGGCCACGTCCCTTTAATAATAGCAACACGTTCATTACGGCGTTGGTGGGGATAAATTCCAATTTAGGAATCTGCGCATTCCCATTGCTCGCCAACATCAACCTGTCTTGCAGTACTTATAGTTGTAAATAAAATACTGTATTTAACTTTCATAATGGCTAAATTACACTCCGATGACTAAAACACTCGCCACCGGCTCGTATTTTGAATTTCATTTTTGTATAATTATGAGATAATGCTCATTAAGTAAGCTACTATTAATAATTAAATTAGACACTCAATTTTTAGTTTCAGTTAATTTAAATTACCCTCAAAAATTATTTTGAAAGATAAAATGTGGAACATTCAATAATTTTTATTGGTCTTTAAGACAATACGTTCAAATTAAACTGGCGTTATAAATCATCCAAAATTCATTTTGTTTATTGATTTAAATGCCGAATTTTATGCTCTAAAGCATTTATTTGAAGACTTTTTTTCTAAAGTAAATTGAGAAGTAGGAAACCACCAAAGTAAGATTTCAAATGTTAAATCTTTATGACCGAGAGGTCCGATCATCACCCTTGTACAAAGTAATATTTTTAAATTTTAAATTCTTCTTTTCGTCCTTGGGCAACTATGTATGGTGAACTTTTCATTGGTCTAAATACCTACTGATCTCGGTTTAAGATAAGATGTTTCTTGATGTTAATGGCAAACAAATTGAATACGACCCTGGACATGATAATTTTTCTTATTTATTGAAGTGGCCCTTATAAAGGTAATTGCAAAATTTTTTTATGTGCTAAAGTGCATGTTGATGTTCTTGATTTTTGTATTTATTTCTTTTATTTATTTTCAAAAATACTTACGATAGCTTTAGATAAAGCGATTTGCAATTATTGCTTTATTATTAAACAATGACCCTTGATATGATTTTAAGTAGTATAACTTATAATTTAATTTGTCCTTTATTGTTCTTGAAGATGATAGAAATAAAAATATACAAAAATCCTAAACAATACATAAAGTAAGGAATATAGCGAAAAAAACCTCGGACACGTCGATTTAGATTTTTAATTGCGCATATTCTGACCCTAAAATAATTTGTAAAAAGTAATTTATTTCGGAAGGACGATATCACATTTTAAATAGAACACCCTGTATATTTTATTTTTTTGGAACCTCCATCAGAGGTTTGCTTATTTCAAAAACCTATTGAACTTCTAGTCAAAAGTTGGTAATTTTGGAGCTACAGATATTTGAAAATTGTATTTGTATTGTTCTGTAGAATCATTATTTGAGGGTCATTTACGATTCTGTCTGGATTTTTCAATGATAATCTCATCAAATAACGAAAAATAGAACACAACTAGGGTAATCAAAAACAGAGTTTATTTTAGAAATAAGAAAAAAAATTAAAAAATAAATAAAAGAGAAAAATACAAATTTAATTTACGCAAACCTAATTGTAATAGGTTTTTGAAATCAGTTCTCCATGGAGAATCCAAAAATGATAAAATTTATAGGGTGTTCCATTTAAAAAACCATTGTTGATGTTATACCTCTAAAATAGATAGCTATCTGAGTTAAAAATCCATCATTTTAAAATTCATATTCTCAACAAATTAGCCCTAAAGTAATTTTTTCTAATTGAGATGTTTATTTACCAAAATAATCTTTGATTTAAAACATTTATTTTCTCCAAATGCTAGTAAATAAGAAAGTTCAAAACCCATCTTCAGCTGTCAATATCTTAGCGAAATTAAAAAAAAGAATTTTTTAAAATTTCTCCCGTACTCCTTTAATAGTCCCCAAAAACCCCTTCAGAAGAATTCCACCATTTTTGACTCACCCTGTATAAACTTTTAAGAACTATAATTCCTGATAACGTTATAAGTATTTTGATAACCATCAAGCTCACTACAATACTTGATTTTTGGTTTTAGTGCAAGTACCTACAGAATGACATTCTTCACTTATATCCAATAACACTCAAAGTTCTTTCTTTTTTTAATTTATAGTATAAGACTATTATTATTGCAAAGCTTCAATTAAAAAAAGATTTGATTGGAAAATAAAAACTATCTTAGTAGATAACGTATTTCTATAAAATAGACGTAGAAATGCAATCACCTATTAATAAAATTACAACCATCATCATGTTTCGTTTAACTCTATTATTAGCATTGAGTTGCTTGGCTTATGGTGAGTTTAAACAATTATTATTTTCAAATATTTAAAATAAGGTCTAGGTCGAATTCTAGTTTTAATTTAAATTTAATTTTTTTCTTAGGCAAAAGTCTCAGCATCCCTCAAGGCGCTTCCAAATCAGATGTTAGAATTGTAGGTGGAGTTGCTACTACAATTGAAAAACACCCGCATCAAGTGGCAGTAGAATTAAATGAAAATCAACACTGTGGAGGATCGTTAATAAAACCCGATTTCGTACTAACTGCTGCTCATTGTACTGAAGAGTAAGAATAATAATATTTTATTGTTTCAAAAAATAACAAGTAAGTAACTCATTTTAAGACATCAAGCCGGTGATTTCCAAGTTAGAGCTGGATCAACTAAAAATTCTGAAGGTGGACAAGTTGCTCTAGTAGTTAGCATTTGTGACCACCCTAAATACTCACCGATTACCGTCGATTATGATGTTTCTGTTTTGCGTTTGGATCGTTCATTAGAATTAGGAGCAGGCGTACAAACAATTACATTGCAACCGATAGATGTTGCTGTTCCAGATGGAACCTTGGGTACAGTTACTGGTTGGGGTTTATTATCGTCTGAAAGTAGTGTTCCAAATGTTTTACAGGAAGTGAGAGTTCCTAAAATATCTGATAGCTCATGTGAAAAAAAAATACCTAGCAGAATTACTTCTCGTATGACGTGCTATGGAGGTGAACGTAATAAAGATTCTTGTACAGTAAGTCAGAAATGTTTTCGATTTATGCTAGAGAGGTAACTTTTGATTTATAGGGAGATTCGGGTGGTCCATTGGTTGTTAAAGGAAAACAAGTTGGTATTGTCTCATGGGGTATCGATTGCGCTTTCCGAGATTTTCCTGGAATGTACACTCGTATTGAAAATAAAGAAATACACGATCACATAAATAGTTGTCTTAAAGTATAAAATGTAAACTAACGAATTAATTTTTTTTCTCTGTATATGTATTAAATAAATTAGTAGACGCATTTATATATTTTTTTTACTTCGAAAAAACACCCTTGATACCTCCCTAATAAAGTTTTTGTTTAAAAATTGCTTAGGTATCTCAAAAAATAAGTTAAGAAGGGTACAACTTTATATTATTTTATATTATATAAATTTTATATTTCCCTTGCTAGAAAGACTTTGAATGCAGCTGTTTGAAGTATTTTCACACAACTGCGATTTGTTAAATTTAATATAGTAATTACATCAACAAATGAGCTAGACCTAGAATTAGATTGAAATACAATTTTATAAAAGTATAAAAATGATAAAAACAATCATAACTTTAAGTAGTAATATTCCTAAGTAGTAAAAACTTTCAAACTGCACTAAAGTTTTGATATTAAACATTCAACTTGCGAGCTTCACGATGAAGTAAATTAGCACAATTTGTTAGTCCTACAAAATCAATTTATAAAATAAACTAGAAATGAAAAACTTAATAAAACATAATGTGTAAAGAGTTTTAAACGAAATTTTATTTTTAACATGAGCAATGAGTCAAAAATTTAAATTTCTATACATTAGCAGTTAAAATTAAATTTAAATAAGTAATTTTAATATTTGTATGGAATTTTTAATTAATTTAAGACAGTGGGTATTTTATCATTTCAAGCTTGTCAAGTTTTCAGTACAACGTTCCTACAGGCGCCGTACAGGATTCGCAAACAATGAAATAATTTCTTTACATTAAGCAAATATTTGCCATAAACTCATCAACTTAGATGAACCTTATGTAAGATTTTACATCAAACTGATGAGTAGGGGAAGGTGGGGCAGGTTCGAACGCGGGGCACATTCGGACATTTCAAAATTTCCGTTAAAAGTTCGTGTTATTGCGCTGCGAAGGGAACAGTAGATTGCTAGTGTGAAGCGTGTTTGTTGACGGTAGTTTCGCTTGTCTAGTGCAAAAAACAAAATTTTTAGTGAAGAAAAACGGTTTTCCAACAACCTGCAATAATTTTTGAGCTAAGTAACATAAGCTTTCCCGTTTTAATCCCTCAATTAAATTTACTGGCGATCGAAATCTGGTAACTGCCATACATAAACTATAAACACGTAGTAGTTTCGTTTCACCTAACATCAAGGAAAAAATTTTCTACCGTTTTAATGAAACTCCGTGCAAGTGGGGTACGTTGGGACAAGCTAATTCGGATAGTGAATTTACGTATCCATTTCCAGTTTCTGCATTAACTCGACTTTAAAATTTTTTCTAAGTAGAACCCTTGGCTTCTGGCCCCCCTCAAATAAAAAAAAATTTGTTTATTTTATATACCGGCATTGTTTTTTATCAGTTTTATGAGTAAAGAGTTTTTCGCAATGTTTCAATGCTTTACTATATGTGTCCGAATGTGCCCCATATGCAGTCCGAACGTGCCCCACTGTGGGGCAGTTTCGGACAAATACTACTTTTAAAAAAAAAATCTGTAACAGAAAAACTGTGTAATTTTACTGCCTTTTCTATATACCGTGTCGTAGGCAAATGATGGTGTTACAAGTTGAATACAAAATAGGCACTACATCACTATAAATAACAGCGCAATCGGTGTTTAAAAAAAATTGTCCGAACCTGCCCCACCTTCCCCTATTTTATTATGAAAATGTTTAGAAAAGTTACATTTTCAAGTGTGCTATTGGTAAAAATCTACAAAAACAAATAGTCATTTCAAATTTTCATAGCCTATTAAGCCTATAACCTACGGTGATCGGAGCATTCGGTCATAGGGATTTTACATCGAAAATCATATCTACTTTCGTAATTTCTTACTTTTCAATTTTTTTTTTTTTTTTTTTTATTTTGAAATTAAAATTTATTTATGTAAACATTTTTCAAATAAAAGTTTTAGAGCATAAAATTATGCATCAATAATTTATTTATTTATTTTATAATTTATTTGTAATTATCAATTATTCTTATGTTGGTGTATCTATAGCCTTGACTAATTAAATATATATTATTATTATTATTATCAAAAAAAATAAAAAATAAAATTTCGAAAATTATCTTTAAGAGCGATTGCCTTGCAACAAAAAGTCATCAAATGGTTTAAGCGTCATCTGTCAAAATAATTTTGTATTCAATGCTCCATTGAATACAGTTGTCTTGAAGTTCAATTTTATCCCACAAGGTGCGCACAATCGACAGTCCCAAACGTCAAATTACATTATTACCAAATTACTTTTATAGTATAAAATTGTTCAAATTTGATCAAATTTCTCACTTCGTGACAACTGACACGCTCCATTATTGAATTTATTTAATAATAATAATATTTATTTACAACTGTCATTATAATGTCATTTTATTCAAAAATAATTACTCAATTTATGCGAAGTTTATCAAAACTACATATTACAACATAGATCCCTGATAGCGACCGGCGACCGGTAAAGCAATTGCGAAATGTAAACGCAGATGAGCAAGTGAAAAAGCTGTAGAAAAAGATGACTAAACATTGTTTTCACAATGGTTTTAACGTATCTATAACCTTGGCTATGAGTTAGTACACAATTTTGCTTTCTGCGCAGGTCGCTTACATTTGACAAGCACTTTAGGGATTTGTTGGCGCAGATTTGGCCACGCCCCTTTAATAATAGCAACACGTTCATTACGGCGTTAGTGGGGATAAATTCCAATTTAGGAATCTGCGCATTCCCACCGCTCGCCAACATAAATCTGCCTTGCTAGAAAATCCGCATTGCAAATCGCCTCCGGCTCGTATTTTGAATTTCATCCTTGTATAATTATGACATTATGCTCATTAAATAAGCTACTATTAATAATTAGGTACTCAATTTTTAGTTTCAGTTAATTTAAATTACCCTCACAAATTATTTTGAAAGATAAAATGTGGACCATTCAATAATTTTTATTCGTCTTTAAAGCAATCGCTATTTGTTCTAATTTTCAAGATGTTAAAATTAAACTGGTGTTATAAATCATCCAAAATTAATTTTGTTTATTGATTTAAATTCAGAATTTTATGCTCTAAAACTTTTATTTAAAGATTTTTTTTCTAAAGTAAGTTGAGAAGTAGGAAACCACCAAAGTAAGATTACAAATGTTAAATCTTTATGACCGATAGGTCCAATCATCACCCTTGTATAAAGTAATATTTTTAAATTCTACTTTTCGTCCTTGGGCAACTATGTATGGCGAACTTTTCATTGGTCTAAATACCTACTGATCTCGGTTTAAGATAAGATGTTTCTTGATGTTAATGGCAAACAAATTGAATACGACCCTGGACATGATAATTTTTCTTATTTATTGAAGTGGCCCTTATAAAGGTATTCGCTAATTTTTTGTATGTGCTGAAGTGCATGTTGATGTTCTTGATTTTTGTATTTATTTCTTTTTATTATTTTCAAAAATACTTACGATAGCTTTAGATAAAGCGAATTGCAATTATTGCTTTATTATTAAATAATGACCCTTGATATGATTTTAAGTAATGTAACTTTTAATTTAATTTGTCCTTTAATGTTCTTGAAGATGATAGAAATAAAAATATACAAAAATCCTAAACAATACATAAAGTAACGAATATAGCGAAAAAACCCGGGACACGTCGATTTAGATTTTTAATTGCTCATATTCTCTCCCTAAAATAATTTGTACAAAGTAATTTATTTCAGAAGGACGATATCACATTTTAAATAGAACACCCTGTATATTTTTTTTAGAACCTCCATCAGAGCTTATTTCAAAAACCTATTGAACTTCTAGTCAAAAGTTGGTAATTTTGGAGCTACAGATATTTGAAAATTGTATTTGTAATCTTCTGTAGAATCATAATTTAAGAGTCACTTACGATTCTGTCTAGATTTTTCAATGATACTTTCATACAATAACGAAAAATAGAACACAACTTAGGGTAATCAAAAACAAAGTTCATTTTAGAAATAAGAAATAAAAACACAAATTTAATTTACGCAAACCTAAGTGTAATAGGTTTTTGAAATCAGCTCTCTATGGAGAATCCAAAAATGATAAAATATATAGGGCGTTCCATTTAAAAAACCATTGTTGATGTTATACCTCTAAAATAGATAGCTATCGGAGTTAAGAATCATTTTAAAATTCATATTCTCAACAAATTAGGCCTAAAGTAACTTTTTCTAATTGAGATGTTTATTTACCAAAATAATCTTTGATTTAAACCATTTATTTTCTCCAAATGCTCGTAAATAAGAAAGTTAAAAACCCATCTTCAGCTGTCAATATCTCAGAGAAATTATTGAAAAGTATTTTTTAATATTTTTCCCGTACTCCTTTAATAGTCCCCAACAACCCCTTCAGAGAAATTCCACCATTTTTGACTCACCCTGTATAAAGTTTTTAAGAGCTATAATTCCTGATAACGATATAAGTATTTTGATAACATTAAGCTCACTACAATACTGCATTTTTAGTTTTAGTGCAAGTACCTACAGAATGGCATTCTTCACTTATATATCCAATAACACTCAAGGTTCTTTCTTTTTTTAATTTATAGTATAAGACTATTATTATTGCAAAGTTTCAATCAAAAAAAATTTGATTGGAAAATAAAAACTATCTTAGTAGATAACGTATTTCTTTAAAATAGACGTAGAAATGCAATCACCTATTAATAAAATTACAACCATCATCATGCTTCGTTTAACTCTATTATTAGCATTGAGTTGCTTGGCTTATGGTGAGTTTAAACAATTATTATTTTCAAACATTTAAAATAAGGTCTAGGTACTCCGATGGTCGAATTCTAGTTTTACTTTCAATTTAATTTTTTTCTTAGGCAAAAGTCTCAACATCTCTCAAGGCGCTTCCATATCAGATGTTAGAATTGTAGGTGGAGTTGCTACTACAATTGAAAAACACCCGCATCAAGTGGCAGTAGAATTAAATGAAAATCAACACTGTGGAGGATCGTTAATAAAACCCGATTTCGTACTAACTGCTGCTCATTGTACTGAAGGGTAAGAATAATAATATTCTATTGTTTCAAAAAATAACAAGTAAGTAACTCATTTTAAGACATCAAGCCGGTGATTTCCAAGTTAGAGCTGGATCAACTACAAATTCTAAAGGTGGACAAGTTACTCTAGTAGTTAGCATTTGTGACCACCCTAAATACTCACCTAAATTTGATTATGATGTTTCTGTTTTGCGTTTGGATCGTTCATTAGAATTAGGAGCAGGCGTACAAACAATTCCATTGCAACCGCTAAATGTTGCTGTTCCTGATGGAACCTTGGGTACAGTTACTGGTTGGGGTTTATTATCGACTGGAGGTAATGTTCCAAATGTTTTACAGGAACTGAGAGTTCCTAAAATATCTGATAGCTCATGTGAAAAAAAAATACCTAACAGAATTACTTCTCGTATGACGTGCTATGGAGGTGAACGTAATAAAGATTCTTGTCAAGTAAGTCAGAAATGTTTTCGATTTAAGCTAGAGAGTAACTTTTGATTTATAGGGAGATTCGGGTGGTCCATTGGTTGTTAATGGAAAACAAGTTGGTATTGTGTCATGGGGTATCCGTTGCGCTTTCCGAGGGTTTCCTGGAATGTACACTCGTATTGAAAATAAAGAAATACAAGATCATATAAATAGTTGTCTTAAAGTATAAAATGTAAACTAACTAATTCATTTTTTTTTCTGTATTAAATAAATTTGTAGACGCATTTATATATTTTTTTTACTTCGAAAAAACACCCTTGATACATACCCTAAATAAGTCTTTGTTTAAAAATTGCTGAGGTATCTCAAAAAATAAGTTAAGAAGGGTACAACTTTATATTATTTTATATTATAGAAATTTATATTTCCCTTGCTGGAGAGGCCTTCAAGTACAGCTGTTAGTAATATTTTCACACAACTGCAATTTGTTAAATTTACTATAGTGATTACATCAACAAATACACCTACCTCATTTATGAGCTAGACCTAGAATTAGATTGAATTACAATTTTATAAAAGTATAAAAAATGATAAAAACAATCATAACTTTAAGTAGTACCTAATATTCCTAACCAGTAAAAACTTTCCAAATGCAGTAAAATTTTGTTATTAAACGTTCAACTTGAGAGCTTCACGATTAAATAAATTAGCACAATTTGTTAGTCCTATTTGTAAAAATGTTCAAAAACAAATTGTCATTTCAAATTTTCATTGTCTGTAAGCCTATAACCTACAGAGTGGTGATCTGAGCTTTCGGTCATAGTGATTTAAAATGAAAAATCATGCTTTCGTAATTTCTAGCTTTTTAATTTATTTTAGAATTTTAGTTGCCTTGAAACAAAAAATCATCAAATGTTTTAGCTTTATCTGTCAAAATAATTTTGCACTCAATTACTGAATTTATTTAATAATAATAATATTTATTTACAACTGTCATAATAATGTCATTTTGTTCAAAAATTATTACTCGATATATGCGAAATTTATCAAAACTACATATTATTGCAACACATATCCCTGATAGCGAGCGGTAGGGATAAGTTCGCGCAGTTTGGTCACGCCTCTTTAGTAATTGAAATACGTTTACAACTGCGTTGGTGGGGATAATTACCAATTTAAGTGTCTGCGCATTCCCAGCGCTTGCCAACATAAATCTGTCTTGCAGTACTTATAGTTGTAAATAAAATACTGCATTTAACTCGCATAATGACTAAATTACACCTTGATGACTCGCCTCCGGCTCGTATTTTAAATTTAATCCTGGTGAAATTTTGATATCAGACTACAGGTTAAGACGTTAAGTACTTAATTTTTGAGTTTCAGTTAATTTAAAATACCTCCAAAAATTATTTTGAAAGATGAAATGGGAACATTTTTATTAATTATTAATTTTAATAAATAATTTTTATTCGTCTTTCAAGGCAATGGCTGTTTGTTCTAATTTTCGAGTTGTTCAAATTAAACTGGCGTTATAAATCATCCAAAATTAATTTTGTTTATTGATTTAAATGCAGAATTTTAAGCTCTAAAACTTTTATTTGAAGATTCTTTTTCTAATATAAATTGAGAATGTTTTCACAATTTTTATCAATAATATTCTATATTTACTATTACTTTATTCAAAATTCGAAAAAATCTTGTATGTAATACGTTAAGAAATGCAATTTTGTGTAACTTGTGAGCTTTTGCGGAACGAACGCAGTGAGTTATTATTTATTAAACATAATATTATATATTATTAAACAATTACCCTTGATATGATTTTATGTGATATAATTTTTAATTTAATTTGTCCTTTAATAGTGTTGAAGATGATAGAAATAAAAACATGTAAAAATCATAACCAATACACATACAGGGTTAGTTAGAAGTATGGAAACGGAGATTTATTGACGTTAATATTAATTTTAAAAAATAATATAAAATATACAAATCTGTTATGAAATTTTTATCTATATTTGAAAATACTTGAAAAAATTTTTACTTCAATTATTTTTGAGTTACGGCTATCCCCTAAATTTTTTTAAATGGAAACGTATTAATTTTATGCTACCATTCGATAGAGCATTTTTGTCGCTTTAAAAAAATTGTTTTACATTTTATTCATTTAGCACTTTTACGACGAAATAGCCTGTTAAATTATTAAGGAATAGTAGCTATATCTAACCGAAACAAAAGCGAAGCGATAAACAAACTCCTGCGAGTAAACAATAACCATAACTCGCTCGAGTTTGTTTATCGCTCCGATTTTGTTTATCTTAGATGTACTTAGATTGCCTACTATTGGAAAATACTTTAACCGGCATTTTGTAGAAAAAGTGTTAAAATAAAATTTAAAAAAAATTTTTAATACTATTGTAAAGAGAAACAAATGCTACGACACTGCAACAGGATACAAAAATTATAAGAGAAAGGGTTTGTTGTTGAGAGACCGAGTATTATAATACTGGATATTTAAGATAAGCAATGGGAATAATTCAAAGGAGATTATGCTCTATTTTAAGAACTATTTTTATAATTCCTGATAATGTTATAAGTATTTTGATAATTACCAAGTTCACTGCAATGCTGCATTTTTAATTTAACTGCAAGTACCTACAGAATGATACTCTTCACTTATACATATATCTAATAACACTCAAGATTTCTTTTTTTACTTTATGATAATACTACTTTTATTGCAATAATAAAATAAAAACTATATTAATAGATAACGTATTTCTATAAAATAGACCTAGGAATGAAATTACCTATTAATAAAATCACAACCATCATCATGCTTCGTTTAACTCTATTATTAGCATTGAGTTGCTTGGCTTATGGTGAGTTTATACAATAATTATTATTTCCAAATATTTGAAATAAGGTTTAGCTAATACGATCGTTAAATTTTAGTTTTACTTTAAATTTAATTTTTTTATTAGGCAAAAGTCTCAACATCTCTCAAGGCTCTTCCAAATCCGATGTTAGAATTGTAGGCGGAGTTGCTACTACAATTGAAAAGCATCCGTATCAAGTAGCGGTAGAATTATATCAAAGTCCTTGGTGTGGAGGATCTTTAATAAAACCCAATGCCGTACTTACTGCTACTCATTGTACTGTTGGGTAAGAATAATAATATTCTATTGCTTCAAAAACTAACCAGTAACTATTTTTTAGAAAGATACCTGGTTACTTCCAAGTTAGAGCTGGATCAGCTATAACATCTAAAGGTGGACAAGTTGCTCTAGTAGTTAGCATTTGTGAACACCCTAAATACACACCTCAATTCGATTACGACGTTGCTGTTTTGCTTTTGGATCGTTCGTTAAAATTAGGAGAAACCGTACAAACAATTCCATTGCAACCGCTAAATGTTGCTGTTCCTGATGGAACCTTGGGTACAGTTACTGGTTGGGGTTATTTATCGTCTGGAGGTAGTAGTCCAGATATTTTACAAGAAGTGTCTGTTCCTAAAGTAGGTGATAGCAAATGTCAAAATAGATTCCCTAACCAAATTACTTCTCGTATGACGTGCTATGGATATGATGAAGGTGGAAAAGATGCTTGTCAAGTAAGTTGGAAATGTTTTCTATTTATGCTAGAGAGGTAATTTTTGATTTATAGGGAGATTCTGGTGGTCCATTGGTTGCTAATGGGAAACAAGTTGGTATAGTTTCATGGGGTTACGGATGCGCCGATCCACTGTTGCCTGGATTTTACACTCGTATTGAAAACAAAGAAATACAAGATCACATAAATAGTTGTCTTAAAGTATAAAATGTAAACTAACGAATTGATTTTTTTTCTCTATATGTAAAAAATTAAATTAAATTAGTGGACGCATTAATATTTTTTTATTTCGTAAAAATACCCTTGATTTCTCTCAAAATAATTTTTTGTTTAAAAATTGCGTAGATACCTCAAAAAACGTGTCGGAGACCTTTTAGTCGCTAAGTTACTGCAAGACAGATTTATGTTAGCGAGCGGTGGGAATGCGCAGATATCTAAATTAGTATTTATCCCCACCAACGCAGTAGTAAACGTATTAAAGAGGCGTGGCCAAATCTGCGTTGACGTATCCTTTCCGCTCTCCATCAGGGATCTGTGTTGATGTGTTTACAACCTCTAAAATTTGTAAGAAACACCTTGTAAGAAAAGTCATTTAGTAGGAAATTCATTGCACTATTTAATCTTTATTCATTTAAAATTAAGAGACAAAAGTCGCTGAAATTTTATATTTTCCTTGCTAGAATGCAGCTGTTTGTAGTATTTTCACACAACTGTGATTTGTTGAATTTAATATAGTAATTACATCAACAAATACACTTCATTTATGAGTTAGATCTAGAATTAGACTAAAATACAATTTTATAAAAGTTAAAAAATGATAAAAACAATCATAACTTTAAGTAGTAATATTCCTAAGTAGTAAAAACTTTCAAACTGCAGTTAGATTTTGATATTAAACCTTTAACTTGCAAGCTTCACGATGAAATAAATAAGCACAATTTGTTAGTCCTACAAAATCAATTTATAAAATAAACTAGAAATGAAAAACTTAAACTATACAGGGTGTCCCACTTAGCATGCTCACCATGGGGATCTCATAAACTGTAAGAGATACGAAGTCGGTTAAATTACACCAAATGTAGCCTCTTTCATTGCCAACTCGATCCTACTTTTGTTTTTTGTAAAATATTATTAGCACTCTAGATATTTACAAAAAACTGAAAAAGTTATTTATTAATTAATCAAAATAATTTCAATTTTCAAAAAAGGAATAATAGGCACTACTCAAACTAATAAATTTAATAAACAAAAGAGTTTTTTTATAAGGCGATTTTGGAGATATGCAAAGTGACATTTTTTTAAATGCAAACCTAACCTCACTTTTAGGTTGTTGCAAAGATAATTTCTTTCTCTTTTCAAAAATATACGTTTTTAAATTTTTAAATTTTTTTTATTTTTTAGTATTTAGTTATGAATTTTTTTACACTTTTTTTTTATATTCTTATGTTTAATTTCAATTGTTTTTTTTTATTCGATTGTTTCAAGGGATATTTGATTAAAAAAAAATATTTTTAACATTAAATAACAAAGGACCCCGCACAAATCTTATGGGAAATGGCCCTCGGTGAATTTTCCTAAAAATTTAGTATGTTGTAGTATTTGACCTACCGAACAAAAGTCTCCATGGCCACGAAGCTCTAAACCTAATATTGTTCGTGTTGTGGAGGCTTAAACTAATGATAATCTTGTCACACACAATTAATACGTATAAGAAATGGCCCTCGGTGAATTTTCCTAAAAATTTAGTATGTTATGGTGTTTGACCTACTGAACAAAAGTCTCCATGGCCACAAAGCCCTAAACCTAATATTTCGTGTTGCGGAGGCTTCAAGTGCTGAATAATGTTGTCACACACAACTGTGATTTTTTGAATTTTATTTTAAAAATGCAAGTTCGGTTGCCTCGCTGCTTTACAATATTTAATCGGAGACACATGGAATTTTCTTCAATATTCGTTAATTCTCTTTCAATACCCTGATTGCGATTCAAACATACTCTTGTGTCATTTTCTAATTATAGGTTTGGAAGATCATTATCTTCACGCCTTTTTATTGCAATATCCAGCCTATTATCAATGTCGCCTATTCCAGGCATTCTTACTAAAACTTCCAACATTACAAAGATAACAATTGTATCAAACTTTTCCAGCTATAATTAAATCCAACCACAGTTGTGTGTGACAACATTATTCAGCACTAGAAGCCTCCGCAACACGAAAAATATTGGGTTTAGGGCTTTGTGGCCATGGAGACTTTTGTTCAGTAGGTCAAACACCATAACGTACTAAATTTTTAGGAAAATTCACCGAGGGCCATTTCTTATAAGAATTGTGTGAATGTGATCGTTATGCATAAAATTCAAAAAATCACAATTGTGTGTGACAAGATTATCAGTACTTTAAGTCTCCACAACACGAAGACTATTAGGTTTAGGGCTTTGTGGCCATGGAGACTTTTGTTCGGTAGGTCAAATACTACAACATACTAAATTTTTAGGAAAATTCACCGAGGGCCATTTCCCATAAGATTTGTGCGGGGTCCTTTATTATTTAATTTTATGTTACCAAACAAGAAATTGAAAAATTAAGCCTATCAACCCTTATATTTTTGAAAAGAGAAAAATATTAGATAAGCAATAACATAATATTAATACTAGGTTTGCATTTAAAAAACTATAACTTTGCATCATATTTCCAAAACGGCCTAATAAAAAAATTCTTTTGTATATTAGATTTATAGGTTCTGGTAGTGTCTATTATTCTTTTTTTTTTAAATTAAAATTATCTTGATTAATAAAAAAGTTATAGGCATTTAAATAAAATGAACTTTTTCAGTTTTTTGTAAATATCTAGAGTGCTAATAATATTTTTCAAAAAACAATAGTTCGATCGAGTTGGCTATGAAAGAGCTACATTTGCTGTCATTTAACCGACTTCGTATCTCTTACAGATTACGAGATCCCCATAGTGAGCATGCTAAGTGGGACACCCCGTATACATATTCGTGAAAGTTTGTCGGTGTGTCCGCTTAACTCTGTCGTTAATAACCAACCGAACTTAATTAAATTTTCAAAAAAAAATTAAAATAAAAAATGTAGGTCAACTGTCAAAAACATTTTGAAATCCGACAAAGATTACAAATTTGCCAGCAGTTTTAAACTTTTTCTATTATCTTAGTTACCAGGGTTGATTTTTACTATTACCATAGTTACCATGTTTCAAATGTTTCTGTTACCATAGCAACCACATTTCAATTGTTTTTGTTGCCATAGTTACCATGTTTTAAATGTTTCCGTTACCATAGAAACCACATTTCAATTGTTTTTGTTACAATAGTTATCATTTGTCATTTGTAGAGAGCGGATTCTAGGGCAATTACCTTTTCGGTATTAATGTAGATAAATAAAATTAAACAATAGATAAGTACGATTCGCAAAAAAATGAATCATTTGACGTGCCTTTGTTTTTGCCTAAAATGCCTAAAAGTGAGAAATTTCGAAATAAGCGCCTAAAACTCAAATATAGTTGCCTAAAAAGTAAATAAATCTGGCCTTAAATAAACTGGTTGTTTTGAGGAATTTTAAATCTATCTGCTTAAAATTATTTTTATTTTATTAGGTATTAAAAAATTTACTAAATTAATAATTCTTTATATTCGCATAGTGCCGCCGCCGCAGCTGCATCCTGTGATAGCAAGTTTGTTAGATAGGGGATAGTCAATCACAGATTTGCGTTAATTTTTAATGCAGTGGGGGTTATTTTAAAATAATACATTTTAAAAATGTTTTACTTTAGTGTAGTTTTGTTCTTTGCAACAAGTTGTATCAAATTGTAGTAGTGTGTTCATTTGTTCATCAACATCGGCGAAATGCCAAAACAAAAATCTTCAACAAAATTAAAAATCAAACAGTGGCTATATTGCTGTTAACCAAGGAAAAAGAAAATTTTGAACTACATAATTTAGACGAAGTATTTTGCAAAGCATGTGTTAAAGTGGTAAGGCTGTAGCAATTTTAAAAATTGTTTCAATTTCTTCAGAGTAGTAGTTTGTATTATTAGGAGTAAAAGTGTCACTTTTTTTTTTAAAAAGTACTTATACTCCGTATGAAACATTTAATTTTTTCTTCAAAAGTAAAACTTATAAAAACCAAAAATTAAGATTTTTAAAAAAGCGCAATCTCTTGTTAATTTGTTTCACCAACAGGTGAAGGTGAATCCTATTTTGCTTAAAAATCACATTATATATGAGGTGTTGCAGTTTAGTCAACGATATTCAATTTTGGACCTCTTATAACCTGTATAAAATAAACTTGTTAATTTGTTATTTCGTGTGTAAAATTGTAAAATCTTAAATTTTGTTTGAAACCTTTCTTTTTTACATACTCGTAGGTAATAAACTTGCAATAAATTTGTTATTGCATTTGTAAAATTATAAAATGTTAAATTTCGTTTAAAGCGTTTCTTTTAGAAAAAAATTATTAAAAACGTAACTGCCTATTTTGAAAAGGTTAATGCCTATTTTGAAAAGGTTAATGCTTATTTTGAAAAGGTTAATGCCTATTTTGAAAAGGTTAATGCCTAATTCGAGTTTTATGTGACTTATTTATGAGGCTTTTTTTTCAATTTTTAAGAGCCTAAAATCCGCTCTCTAGTCATTTGTATGTCATTGTCGGTCTTTTGATCTGTCATCTCTTCTGTCAAAAGTTAAATATGTCTTTCTATAGTCATCAAATATAAGTTTGGTGGTACAGTGGGTTATTTGAGATGATATATGTCATTTGACCTGTCATCTCACGCGTCAAAATTTAAATATGTCTTTTAATAGCCGTTAGTATTTGCCCGGGCAAAGCCGGGTTCATAGTTAGCTAGTAAAACATAATGTGTAAAGAGTTTTAAAGAAAATTTTATTTTTACCGTGAGCAACGAGCAAAAATTTAAATTTCTGTACATTAGCAGTTAAAATTAAATGTAAACTAGCGGCCACCCCCGTCGAAATCGACGAAGTTTCTGAAGATATGAATGCGTTAGAAAAATGAAATTTTCAAAAATTATTATATGCACCTACAACCCACACGGATGATTTTTTGTTGTTAAATGCACGATATAGGCGTGTCCGTCAGTCAACGTGATCGAACTTTGTTAAAGTGGGGAGATATGAGATAGTAATGAGCGTGACAATTTATTATTTAAAAAAATGTATGAAATTAATAATTAGAAGAAAAAAAATTAGTGCTAACATATCTGTGGGTCGAGAGCTTGGATTTAAAAAAATCATTAAAATCGATCCAGTAGAAGCACGCTAAAATTACCGGTAAAGAAAAGCTTTGGCGCTTTAAATACACTCACCGGCAAAAAAAACGGATCACTTACACTTTGCTAATTTTTTTAGAAATCATCGATATGATTATCGATGGCAATGTTCTATTCTCAGATGAGTCCAGAGTTGCCCTGCGGTCTCCAGATGGTCGAGGGAGAGTATGGAGAAGACCAGGAGAAAGATATACGGAATGTACATTTAGTCCGAGGACACCTTTTAACAAAGCTTCTCTAATGGTATGGGCTGGCATTTCTTACCAAGCTTGTACGGAGCTCGTTAGTGTTGAAAATGGATCTATGACGGCCCATAGCGACATAGAAGAGATCCTTTCACAACATGTTGTGCCCTACGCCCCATTTATTGGTGATGGGTTTGTGTTCATGGACGATAATGCCAGACCACACGCAGCCCATATCGTTTCAGAATATATGCAACAAGTGCAAATTAGGCGATTGATTTGGCCAGCGCGTAGCCCTGATCTAAATCCTATAGAATATGTTTGGGAAATGCTTAAAAAGCGTTTCGAGATCTTGCAGTCGTTCCAGAGAACATTAATAGCCTTCGCATTGCTCTTCAAGAAGAGTGGAGGAATATTCCTCAAACCCACATTCAGGCCATCATTCGAAGTATGCCCCGAAGAATGGAAGCTGTAATAAGGGCAAGAGGAGGCAATACGCGTTATTGATAACTTTATCAATTAAGTTAACTGCAATTGTTTCATTTTGTAAAATTGTAATGTTCTAATTTTAGTAATAATTTATAATTAAATGCCTTTAAACAAATTTAAACTACTTAAACCGCTGTAATGTTACAGCTAGTTACTCATTTTTCCAATACAGAGCGTAATACAATCAAATAAATAAATAAAATCGTTAAAGTATAAGTGATCCGCTTTTTTTGCCGGTGAGTGTATATGTATAAGGTCAATTTGTTCTTTAGAGGTTATTGGGGTTATTCGTGAAGCCAGGTAAAACGATAAAAAAAAATCAAATCAAAAAAAACAAAAGAATTTGGATATTTAAAAAGAACTTCATTAATTGAATAAATAGCCAAAAGGGTTGCTGCATTATTTACATCATAGTTTTTGATCGTCTTTCTATAATAACAACCTCGTTACATGGTTTTTTATTTATTACTTAGTAACAGGGTAGCGGGAGGTCGATGGGGATAAAATGCTACTTACCAAACCCCCTAGTAATCAAAATATCTCATTGCAATATTAAATAAGATTAATACTGCCCTTTTCCTCACAAAATTTTGAACTACTAATTAGTTACATCACAAATTAATGAGTAATGAGGTAATGACTCACTTAAAGTATGAACAAAATCAGAAAACACGTTGACTATCTAATAAAAAAATAAAAAAAAACTAACCTGAGCCAAAGAGGTGAGCTTAAAAACCCGTCTCAAAAATCCAAAAGGCACAAAAGCACGAAACGTAATTAAAAATGCAGGCACCGACCTGACCATATCGCGTACTAAAAACGTACTGTGGAATAAAAGTATTAAAAATTTTATCACAATGACCAAATGTGCCAAGACCTTATCGTATAAAACCAAATATCTACGTCTATTCTCATTTATAATTTTCAAAATTGGATTATTTTAAATTATAAAATTTAATGTTAGAAAAATGAAATTTTAAAAAATTATTATAATGCACTTTTACTACCTACACCGATGATTGTTGTTAAATGTACAAAATAGGCGTATCCGTAATTTAAGGCTATCGAACTTTGTTAAAGTGGGGAGATAAGGATAAGATTAATATGCGTACCAATTTATTATTTAAAAAAATGTATGAAATTGGTAATTTGAAGAAATTAATTAGTGCTGACATATCTGTGGGTAGAGCTTCAATTTAGTAGAAGTAGGGTATTATTATATATCAAGAAAAGGCTTCGCGTTTTAAATATATGGATGGAGGATGGATAAGTAATTTTAATATTTTGTACGAAATTTTTAATTAATTTAAACAGTGGGTATTTTATCACTTTTAGCTTGTGTCAATTTTTCAGTTGAGCAACGTTCCTACAGGCGCCATTCAGGATTCGCAAACAATGAAACAATTTCTTGACATTAAGCAAATATTTACCAAAACTCATCAACTTAAATCAGCCTTATGTCAGATTTTACATCAAACTAATGAGTGCTTTATTACTTTTAGTACCAAGGTATTTAAATAAGTACATGGTGGTTCAGCTTCGGTTCTACGTATAGTAACATAGAGGGATACTAGAAACCGTAAGAGCTACGAAGCAGTGAAGAGTTACATCTGTAACTGCGAGTCTCTCAACATATAGTTATCTACTGACGAATAGATATCTATTCCCTAAGTGTTCAAAAACCGGTTTCAAACAATAGAAATGGTTAAGTTTTGGAATGTTATGGATCCATAACTAAGCAAAAATGTACTAGGGACTGGCCATAAGTGCGATATTTGTAAAAATGTCCAAAAATAAATTGTCACTTCAAATTTTCTTTTCCTATAATCTCCGGTGACCGGAGGAGCTCTCGATCATAGAGATTTAACATGTAAAATTATACTTTGGTAATTTCTTGCTTTTCTATTTATTTTAGAGAAAAAATCTTGAAATAAAAGTTTTAGAGTATAAAATTGTGCATGCAAATCGATAGAAATAATTAATTCTTGATGCCTTATAACGCCAGAAATTTAATTTAAAAATTTCGAAAATTAGCAGTAATAGCGACTGCCTTGAATCATGAATGAAAACAATAAAAATCCCCAAAAAATATTAGATGTTTTACATTTTATCTGTGAAAGTAGGTACTCTTTTCTGCAAACGTCAAAAAAAGTCTTACATATTTATAAATATGTAAGAGTGAACATTAAACTTTGGCACCTCGACAGAAAAAGCTCTCAGACAAAGCACTTTTCTCTGCCTAGGCAGAAATGCACAGATGCACTTCTTCGTTGCTTCTTTTTGAAGTAAGTTGTTGTGCAATTCGAAGAAAGTAAAAAAATAAATATTTTTATAGGGTAGTATAGTGTTATAGTGTTATTAATTTAATAAAGTATAATTTTACCATAAAACTACAGTTATCATGCTGTAAAAGACAATGTAGTATATTCAGAACCAATTTAAAATGCAAGGACGATGTTGAGGTAAGTTTGAACAATTATATTTTTGTATAATTATAATTATATATACTATATAATTATAATAATTATTGTTAACCAGTACAATATGCGGGACAATTTAAAAAAAATTAAGAATAAGAATAAAAATACAAAATAAATTTGTTATTTCTGTTCATAATAAATAAAAAAACAAAACAAAATCAAGTTAGGTACTTATCAAAAAACAAGTAAAATAGTATATTAAAATACATGTGTCACAAGATAGCATCATCACTCAGGCATTTGCAGACCTCCTTTCAGTCGATCTGGCAAAATTTGCCTTCGTGCGTCAAAAGCCCTTGTGACACAAGTGTTTTATACTATTTTTTCTATTTTGCAATGATTTATTTTAAAAATTGATTCTAAAAAAATCGTGTTAGAGAATTTTATTGCTTAAATTCTTAAGTTGGTCCTACTGACAGTTGACCGTTTATTTAAACTTCTAAGATTTTACCAAGAGATGGCAGTAAAGTCTGTTTGATTTTAATATTTTTAACTTTAATACTAATCAATTTACGTAAAAATTACATTATTCCTTTGGTATTTATTACTTAATAAACATTTTCTGCAATTATTTTTTAAAATTAAGAATAATTTTTACATAATTGATTTGTATCATATGTCAAAATAATTATTTTAATTACCAATGACAACCAATCTCAAACAAAAAAAAACTAGAAACAGTACTTAAAAGTAGAACATTACAACATCGTTTTGGACGGTTTTCGATGCTGTAATGAGTATATTGTAAACGCAAAATAGAAAAAGTGCTTTTTTTGTTGCAAATTTTCAATTTTTTGACAAAAATCAATAATTTTATCAATCAGTAAAATACCTCTACAACGGTACAGTACAGAGCCGTACCAGTTGTAGACACTGCCGAGTCGAGCGTCACCAAATTGCATATAATGGGTGTTGGATAGAAGAAATTTGCGTCCCGGCTCGAAAACTTTACAAACCTTAACATTAGACAGAATTACAATTTGCAACAAACTGCAAAAATGTAATTCCCTGTATAAACTGGCTATGTTCCGCTTTGATCGTGGGCACTCGGTATATACAGGGTGGTTGGTCTTTTACTGTCAAGCTAATATCTGCTGAAATATTGAAGATACAAAAAACAGTTAAATTATAAACTTTTCAAACAACACCTCATCTACAAAATAGCGCAAACAATTTTTTTTCCATGGCCTACTTGTTTTGTGGGAAATTGTGTAACTTTGGTTTTTTTAAATAGAACACCCTGTATATTTTTAGAGAATTGTATTTTAAATCAATTTCTCTTTGCAACGATGTATCACAAGTACCATTTTGCTTTCTAATAATTATGCCCAATATTTCAAAAAAAGGAACAATATGAGGGTTGTAGTAACTCTTGATTAACATTAATTTATTTACTTTTTAACAAACTAAGAAATTTCGGAACAAACTTAAACACGTATTTGTGTTAATGATGTATTATAATGATTGTTCAGATTGTCTACCAAGGAATTCAACAATTTTTGGCCCTCTTTGACTAAGTTTTCTGCAACACTCATCCTAAAAAATTTTTAAATATTGGACATAATTAGAAAGCAAATGGTACTTGTCATATACCGTTGTAAAGAGAAGTTGAATTAGAACATAATTCTGTAAAAATATACAGGGTATTCTATTTGAAAAACAAAAGTTACATATTTTCCCGCAAAACCAGTAGGCCATGGAAAAAATTGTTTGCGCTATTTTGTAGATGAGGTGTTGTTTGAAAAGTTTCTGATTTAACTTTTTGTTGTATCTTCAATATTTCAGCAGATATTAGCTGGACAGTAAAAAACCAACCACCCTGTATATATTTCATATAATATTTGAACGATACGCTATTAGGCATCTTCTCTCTTTGATAGCAATTCCACCGTGAAAGTGTGACCGTTAAAATCATTCTTGCAGCTGATGCGAAGAAATATTCAGGTGCTACCCCGTTGTCATTCTTATTTTGCCAACAATCTGCTTATTTAGGGTTTTTTGTTAACGCTTCTCTTGTTTCCAATATCCGTGTATGTTTTTGTGGCTACGGTGCTAACCGGTGAACACGCCGCCGATAAGGGGCTGTTGTTGTTTGCAGCATCCACGTGTCTATCCACTTTAACTTTCACGCTCTCTTCCTTTATTATCACATTTAACCTACACTTAACCTCACTTATTTCTTTCCTTAAAGACTCCTTCGCAGATTTAACTGCCTTTTCAATTATGTTTTTCATTAAAACGTTAAAATCGTTACCATTCAGAACCTCCTTAATATGTTGTCAACACAAGACTTTCCGATTGAGTTGAATATTCTAAGACCAAGCCAGTTAGAAAACAAAAGAATGCAAATTTCAAGTCAATCGGTTAAGCCGTTTCTGAGATTTCGTAATAGCTTACATCCACACATACGCACACATTTCTAAAAATGGTCTAGATCGACTCGGGGGACCTTACAACAGATATATCCTGTGTTATCTCAAAAACTTTTTTCGACCCGATTACAATACTTTCCTATACTACCTTGAGGTATCAGAAAGTAATAATTAAACGGCTTATTTTCATAATTATTTTCATAATTATTTTGCGTGTCTTGACTTTCGTGGTCATATAATCCTAGTATTAGATAAGGTATAACGTAACGTAATAGATAACGAATTTCTATAAAATAGACCCAAGAATAAAATTACAACCATCATTATGCTTCGTTTAACTCTATTATTAGCATTGAGTTGCTAGGCTCATGGTGAGTTTAAACAATTATTATTTTCAAATATTTAAAATAAGGCGTAGGTAATTCGATGTTCGAATTCTAATTTTACTTTAAATTTAATTCTTTTACTAGGCGAAAGTCTCAACATCTCTCAAGGCCCTTCCGAAGAAAATCTTAGAATTGTAGGTGGAATTGCTACTACAATTGTAAAATATCCGTATCAAGTGGCAGTAGAATTACGTCAGAAACCTCACTGCGGAGGATCTTTAATAAAACCCGATTTCGTACTAACTGCTGCTCATTGTACGGACGGGTAAGAATAATAATATTCTATATAGTTTCAAAAAATAACAGGTGAGTAACTGTTTTTTAGAAAGGTACCTAGTGACTTTCAAGTTAGAGCTGGATCATCAATAAAATCTAAAGGTGGACAAGTTGCTCTAGTAATTAGCATTTGTGAAGACCCTAAATACGACACAGATTATGAGTTAGATTACCTATGATGTTTCTGTTTTGCGTTTGGATCGTTCGTTAAAATTAGGAGAAACTGTACAAACAATTCCATTGCAACCGCTAAATGTTGCGGTTCCTGATGGAACCTTGGGTACAGTTTCTCCTAATTTTAACGAATGATCCAAACGCAAAACAGAAACATCAGAATCTAACTCATAATCTGTGTCGTATGTAGGTACACTAGTTGGGGTTATTTATCGGAAGGAGGTAAAACTCCAATGGTTTTACACGAAGTGTCTGTTCCTAAAATACCTGATAGCTTATGTGAAGAAATGTTACCCGAAAGAATTCGTTCGCGTATGACGTGCTATGGAGCTAAGGTAAAAAAGATGCTTGTCAAGTAAGTCAGAAAATTTTCGATTTATGCTCGAGAGGTAACTTTTGATTTATAGAGAGATTCGGGTGGTCCATTAGTTGCTAATGGGAAACAAGTTGGTATAGTTTCATGGGGTGACAAATGCCCGTACGAGGGATTTCTGGAGTTTACACTTGTATTGAAAATAAAGAAATACAAGATCACATAAATAGTTGTCTTAAACTATAAAATGTAAACTAACGAATTAATTTTATTTTCTCTGTATGTATTAAAGAAATCACTGAAGTATATGTTTTTTTATTTCGAAATTTTTTGTTTAAAAATTGCTTAAATATCTAAAAAAATAAGATACGAAGAGGGCAACTTTTCGTATAAAAATCAAAAACGTGTCGGAAACCTTTTAGTTGCTGAAACTACCACCTTTAAAATTTCAAATGGCAATTTATACTATGTGTGACAACTTGTAGGAAAGGTAATTTAGTAAGAAATTCATTGCACTATTTAATTTTTTATTGACTTAAAACTAAGAGACAATCAAAAACATAAGAAACTCTCTGCAATTTTATATTTCTCTTGCTAGAGAGGCTTCAGGGGCAACTACTTGTAGTATTTTTACACAACTGTGATTTGTTAAATTTAATATAGTAATAATTACTATATTTTAAATTTTAAATTACTGAGCTCTTTAAAATAGCTTAGTTGTTATTAATTTAAGTAACATTTACAAGCAGGTAACTAGTTAATGATTACATGCCTATACCATCACCGTACGTTAGCTTGCATAATAACTGGGACCTATCATTAATGAACACTGTGTACTACTCATTCAAAATAAGGAAATTGTCCAAGGCTGAACTTATATTATTTCTATGAAGATGCCTAAACACTGAAAGGCATTTGTGTATTGTTGTCTTTAAGATACCGGCCCGTCGTTAAAGAAAATTAAATTTATAAATACTACGTTATTCGTCGCCTTTTTTATAAATTTTTTAAACTCTCTTCAAAGTTTCGTGTTTACTTGGATCACTCTTACTAATCAAAATTGCAGCTTATTTACCTATCCATCCAATAAAAGAAAACTTAAATTAGTTTGAATTTGACAGTGTTGACGAACCCGTAATTAACTTTTAACCACAAAATTCCTTAATTGCCTTTCAATTAGGATTCGAACTAAAAGCAGGACGGTCTCCTAACCATAAAAATATTCTAATTCTACAATGGGCGTTTAGTCAAGAAGTTTATTTTTAAACTTCAAAATGTAAATTAGGAATATTTATTTACAATAATAGTTTTCCAAAAATAAACAATTGACGCTGAAATTAGATACGAATTTAAATAATACAATATGCTAATTGGAAAAAAAACTCTTATAATGTCACCTGTTACAACATTCATTTCCAACGACGTTGACGTTGCTTTTGTACTAGTTTCATAATATTAACTTGCGATTTACGTCATTTAAAACGAATATCTAAAATGTTTCTAGGTTATTTATTAAGAGAAACCCCTTCAAAAATCGTTTAAAACTTTAAGAACATTTATCGTTCAAAATATACAGAATATGGTAGGAAAATGATATTGAACCACTATTTAAGCACGTGACAATGATAAAATATTAAATGAAATTTAATGCTTTACAACTTCTTTTCTGAAGATTCTTACTGTAAAACGAAGGGTTGAGGAGCTAGAGGCAAAAGTTCGACGAAAAACGTCAGGTAAAATTTTTTTTATGACTAACCATTTTTCCCGGCGGATATCTCAGAAACTATAAAGAATAGAGAAAAAATAAATAGAAACAATCTTGTAGTAAATTTAATAAGCTTTCATTTCTATAAAAATATTTTTTCGTTAGGACGTATCATTTTGGAAATATAAGCGAAAGTCCCAAAAACTAGACCTTTCGAATCCTCTCTCTCCCAGAGCCATACCGGGTTGGCCATTTAACTTGTAACCCCTAACGATTTTTTCAGCAACTCAAATTACAAATATCATTCGAGTCTAAATCGTTAGGGGTTACAAGTTAAATTGTATAACTCGAACCGAGGAGTTTTATGGCGTATTCGATATCCCAGTTTTACGTGTTTTATTGGTGTTGCCCCGCAACAGTGCACCCACCTATACCTATGTAAATCAATCACGTGATTGCACGATGTAGGACCGCACTGGCTCCGTGTCGGTGCGGTCCCAATCGAATACGCTATTAGTATTTTCGCGGGTTTCCTGGAATTTATACTCGTCTTGAAAATGTAGATATACATAATCACATAAATAAATGTCATGTATAAAATGTAATATAATGAAAAACTTTTCTGCGTCAATAAATAATTAATGGCATCATTTATTTTTTTAATCCCAAAACCTAGAACCATTGCTTACGATGTTTATTGGCTCTCAAAACTTAGAGGTTTGAATAAAACCAGAAAAGCAAAAAGAAGAAGACGAAGTCTTACAATTGAAAATTCTAACATAAAATATTTCAAAAACGCTTTATGAAAAGTATATTTTATTGCACCCAAGACTACTTTTAATAATTTTTGGCACATCTCCCAAGTTACAAAGAGTTAGAATTACACATTTTTCATACTTTTCAGTATTATTTTGCAAAAGTGTGTTAAACTATACGTTTGGCAAAACTTCTAAAAAGCTCAACAGATCAGAATATTTTAATGGATTTGTAATGACTTGTAAAAGAAAACTCTTAAGAATTTGCTTGTAAACTTGTCAAATTCAACAATTCCAAACACCTGTTATATGTTGGCTACATTCATCAATTTGGATCTTCAATTTAAATAGGCTTCTTACATTTGGCAAACTTAATCCAAATTGTGCTCGTATTTTTACTTTAAAATATTTATATTACAAACTAAATATAACATTTTAAAAACTTTAAACTTTCCAAGGTAAAATTAAAGTTGTGCAGACATGCAATGGATCGCAATATAAATAATTAATCATTTTAGTATTTTAGTATGGGTAATATTTAACAGATACTTGAATGTAATTAATGAGCTGTTAATAAAGAATTACTTTCGAACATATCAAAGCTAATTCTACGAGGGTTCGCATTATTCAAAAATTATAATAGTTAGGTTTCCATGTTTTTCTAATTTCCGGTTTATCAGAAACCAAAAATAATATCAAAACTATGTTCGAAAACTTCTCTGATTGCAAAAGTTTAAAAAGATACAAATTCGTTTAAGAACTATTTAAGTATTTATACACTTAGTATGTTTACATGCATTTGCTAAAGCGGCTTTAACTAAATCGTTTTACCGTAAAACGATTTAAAGTGACATGTAAATGTTTAAAATGTAACCTGTTGCCAGGGTTAAGCATCTAAGCGGCTAGAGCTCTCGCAATATCTCTGCGACTATGGGCACCTACTTCAAGCAACCGCTTAACCACGTTTTATATCTACTTCGGACACATGATCGATCTAAAAATATTAAACTGCTTTTAAGTTTGCATGATCTTTATCGTGTATCATTTTTAGCACAATATTTCGTTTGAGACCGGCATAAAACGTGGTTAAATGCTAGCTTGAAGTAGGCGGTCATAGTCGCGGAGATATTGCGAGAGCTCTAATCCGCGTTAAGTTAAAGCGATTTAGCTAAAACCGGTTTAGCGATGCATCTAAAAACAGTAAGCGTCTATAACATATTCAAAACTAATACATTGCCGTAACCGATTTGGGCGATTTTGAGAAAATCTAATTTACCATTTTAGCCAGTTTAATCCCTCAAATGAAGAAAATTTTTAAATATTTGAAAAAATCGATTATACATTTAGGGTTCAAATGCAGTTTTAAAACTTTTACAATAATATTTACAGACGACAACTTTTAAACGAATTTCTTTTTGGAGTTTTGTGTTCATAGACTAACAATGTCCAGAAATTAAATAGGTATATTACTAGTACCCAGAAGTATATCCACGAAAAAGTAAAAATAAGCAAGTCAATAAAATCGTTAGATTATGCTAACAAGCAGACTAATAAAAAGTTCAAATTAATCGTAACCCATTTTGTTTACTAAAAAATTGATAACATTAAAAACATGTATAATAAAAATAGATTATTCAATTAGCCTCGTTTATGAACTATTGAAAAAATTGTTATTTTGCTCCAAATATGTTATTTCGTAATTTACAATTTAGAATTTACGCATCTTATTTCCTATATGTTTCTCCTGGATTTCACAGCCTTTTATAACCAAACTCCCCTAAAGTGTTGACAAAACCACAAAACCAGGGAATTTGCTGACTTTGAATTTGAATTCTAAATTGTTGTAATCACAATGTCGGTTACGCAGGAGATGCATCACTTAGAAGAGTTAAGGAGTGAAATACAGTCAAAAAACGAAAAGTCGATTTTAACTTTTTCCAATCCAAGAAAAAGTTACTAAATCCAGAAAAAAAATAAAAAAATTTTTTTATTGAAGTTCTCGACGTTTTGAGTCACCCTGATTCCAAAAATCGAAAAAAAAAATTTTTGCATTTTTTGAACCAAAATGTCTGTCCGAAAAAAAAAAAAAAACTACTGAACCGATTTAAATAAAATTTGATTTTAGTCACTTTAAAATTATTTCATCGGCAAACTAAGCTTTTATAAGAAATCTATACAGGGTGTCCAAAAATAAGGTGGTTATTTTGGGCGCATATTTGCAAATTTGGGCCAAATTCGTTTCTACTTGGCTATAAAATAGTACATGTGAGCCCAAACTAAAAAAAAAAAATTCAAAATTTTTTATTTAAAATGGCGACCAATAGAACGATTGTCCCATTTTCTGGTTTTTCCCTTATAACTTTGCCGGTAATTATTATTATAAAAATTTCAAAATGACATTGTACAGCCAAAATATAGGGCTTTCGTCCTAAACAAGTCGATTTTCAAAATTGTTTTAAAATTGCCTACCTTTAAGGGGCCCAAGTAGGTCAAAATTTTGATATCGATTTTCTCAAAAACTGGTCCGAACATTTTTTTAATTTTTATCTCTTATAAACTCTAATTTATTTTGTAATAAAAATAAAAACTTGAAATTGGATATTTATATCAATCCTATGAAGATCTATTATTTGACACTATTTTAGATTAAAAAAACTCTTCCGGTTAAACCGGAAATTACAAAAATATCAAAATTTTTAGGAACACCCTTTATATTTTTTAATATTTCGGAAGATCGTAAGGTTAGCTATTACACGATACCAAATACTTTATATTTTAGCTTCCGGTTTAACCGGAAATGGAATTAAAAGGCTTAATTTAAATGGAACACCCTGTATATTTTTCAATATTTTGAAAGCTTGTAAAATTAGCTTTCTTAAGATATAAAATAATGTATATTTTGAACTTCAATTTATGCCAAATTTTTCAAAAAAGTGAAATTTTTGAAACAGTTTATACCTAAAAATTTTGATCATATGCAAAATTCCGGTTCAATTCCGGACGGAAGCAGTTTTAAAAAAACTTTTTCATTATACTTGCATTATAATCTGCCAATTTCACACTAAAAAACGTTCATAAAATCGTCTTTATAGCACAAGTGCTCTATAAAGTCGTCTAGGTAACAACAATAATATTAACTGTTGTGTGACTGTTGTTTTCCAATGTAAACACAAAGCATCTCTGTGGCAACAAATATATCCAAAATCGGCACGGTTAATTTTCAAATTTTAAATACAGATTTTTTCTCTTTTATAGAGGTTTTAGTTGCAATTATAATAAAAAATAGCGTATAATACTCGTGTATAAGTAGACTTTATCGCATACGCGCCATTACAAGCACTCGCAAGCTCGTGCTTGTAATTTTCGTCGCTAATGCGATAAAGTCTTTCTTATACACATGTATTGTAATATACTATTTTTTAAATTTTTAAAAAATTTTTTTTTGAATATCCTGTAATTTACATTAAAATAAAAATAAATTTAATAATAAAAACAAAGGATGTGGCCATACAAAGTACTTTTTCCTGTCCGTAAAATATTATAATTTTATGTTTTTTTGATTAAAATTTTTTTATTATCATGTAATTTAGATTAACATAAAAATAAATTTAATACTAAAAGCGACGGATGTGGCTATAGGAATAACTTTTCCTGTCCGTCAAATATTATAATGTTATATTTTTTTATTAAAATTTAATTTTATCTCTTATAGGTAAATGAAATTAAAGAAAATTTTAAATTATAAACTTTTAATGAAATGCACAAAAAAATACAACAGGAAAAAGTTCCTCATATGGCAACATCCGTTGTTTTTTAGTTTTTTCTGAATATTTCAAGAACTAAAGCAGGTATGAAACTTTTTGTTTTAGATTATTAATCATCAAAAAATTCTGCACCTTTGGCCCAATTTAACCGTTTCTGTATCTCTTCAAATAAGAGCCTCCTGGTGCCGGTCGAATATGACTAACCCTGTATGTATATTGATCCCATCCAAGTGTATTATATTCAAATGATAAATCTATTTTTTTATAACATCTTCTAAACTTGAACAATAAGCAATCAATTTTATTTTAATTTTCAAAAATTATTATGCAGATGTTTTCAGTTGTTCGTTTATTGTTTTCGTCAAAGCTTTCAAAAAGTTTTACGAACAGCTTAAAAGTTTAATTATTTTACTAATCAATTTTAATTACTTACCATAAATGGTTTGGATAATAGATTTTCAGCTGAAAAACATCAAGACATATTTTTGACTAATACAAAAGTTTTTATTCGACTCACGGGAAATTTTTGTTGATACGTCGAGCTTTTTATAGTTTGAAATTACACGACTCTTTGCATGTAAATTTTAACGACGTAATAATGAAGGTAGTCAATTAAGAATTTAAAAAATTGCCCTTTTTTAAGTTTTACGACAAGCTCCATTAGTAATGTTGTTGTGATTTGTAGAGCCCTATATTTCATTTCGTTGTTGGATGAATAATACAAAAAAATTACATTTATTATTTTAAAGCCTAACTAGATTTCACACAAAGTTAATCACGATTCCTCTTTTAAACAAGATCAGGAAATAAGTTATAAGGCTTTACATGTATGTAATAGTACACACGTTAATTGAATTATATGCAATACTTAATAATTTTACCCTTAATTTGCTTATGAAACGTATAAGATTAATTTACACCCACATTACATTTATAAATAGGTATACGACTTTGTTATACAAGGTGGCTATGAATTTCGTTTAGTTAAGTTTTTAGAGTTTTGGCAAAATAAATAGTAAAAATCAAGTCACCACTATTCTGTGCCCGTATATTGCTAGGTAGTAACGCTACAATCTTTTGTATATTTAGTAACTGGGGAAACGTGGTCAAAAATCTAGAATTAAATGGACCTATACTTCTACGGCCAAGCACATAACTAGAGCCCGGATTTATATGTTTTTACATTCTCAACCGCCCAAAGGAAGACGATAAAAAGCCTATTCTTCTTTATAAATAGCTGGAAAATTTCTACTCAACACCAATTCTTCCTACTGGAATTTTATATTTTATTTCAATTTGTGTTTGATTTTATTGTGCACAGGTTTAGTCTAATCAACAGGTTTAGGTGAAGTTTGTGTGTTTTATTTATTTTATATCTCTTTTTAAATAAATCTATTTAAATCTATTTTTCTCACTAAATTTCTATAATTTAAAAATTAATAAATATTTTTTGATAATATTTGAAGGTTATAACGCATATCTACCGCAAATATAACATGTTTTTAGCGCACAAGAAATGCTTATTGCACTACTTTTTACCGCATATAAATCCGAGCGCTACGCATAACTAGAAAATGATGCACTTCGGAAATAAAAGATTTAGAGCTAGACCATTTGCTATAATAATATTGAATTTGTCATTTTATCAAACTGGTAAAATTTTATCAAAATTTATACACTTTGATCTGAATCATTAGTAATTTATTGATAATTTCAATTTGTTTATACGTGCCTGAAACTATGCACAAAGTTATTTATTATTGTTTAATGCAAAATTAAGTTTCATGATTAGTGATACTTCATCATCTACTCAAGGGACAAGGTGTATGAATAGTTACTTATGCACCTAAGGTAGTAGATAACCTCGGCTGCGCCTCGCACTGTAACATGTTTCTATTGTTTCTATGACTGCTAAGCCACGTAATAAGTGAAGTGCTTATTTTCTCCACTTTCGTGCTCAAAAGTTAAAAAAAGTTCGTTTTTTGTTTGACATTTAATTAATTAATTTTTAAAACTTAAGTAAAGCACTAAAAATCTGCTTATTATGATACACAAATAGACTACTTACGTCCCGTCGTAAATAGCAATCAATACATTTTTGATATAAGCAATCTACCTCCCTATAAATAACTTTATAATAGTCTAGTTACCATATTATGAGAAGTGGTAAAAAAGAAAAGGTAGAAAAGTGTATTATAGATACTGATAAAATGTGGAGAAAAATTAATAGATGGATGTCATGATAGCTTTTGAAGAGTGTACTCCATCAATGTCTTAAAAAAATGTAAATCTATCATTATCGGCTACGTTTAGAAAAACAAATGCTTGAAAATTTAAAAAAGACAGTATCTATTAAAAAAGCCATAATTGATCTATTACTCATTTGTTTGTTGTTGTTTATTGAAAAATTGATTTTTAAAAATTCAGTCGTTTTATTCATGAAAAAATTTTCTCTTGAGGTAAAGTTATGACGCTATTTTATATAGCTCATTCATAACGGAATGAAGCTTTTCATTCCGAAATTGAAGTACTTGATTTTTGCTAATGCTAATGATGAGTTCCACTATTTAATTATAATAGACAGGACTCACATTCCTGAGAAAGCTTTTCATTCCGTAATTGAACAGTACTTGATTTTTAAAAACTAAAAATCAGCTTAATAGTTATTTGTTTTATAAGGAGACAAAGTGACATTTGTGTGACAAGACTGTGTTTGGCTGAAGAGCGAGAGTAGCGAGCGAGTCTGGCAATACAGGCGAGTCACACAAAACTACTTTGACTCCGTATAAAACATTTAATTTTTTCTGCAAACGTAAAGCGTAAAGCGCCATGTCTTGTCAATTACTTGTAGTTCAATTGTCAAATATTTTTTTTAATTAACTTTAATTTGTAAAAAACGCTAATTATTAAACGCAACGAACTAATTATAAAGGAAAATTTAAAAAACATTAAATTTATTACATTAAAAATGCTTAGAAAACATGTTTTATGTTATAAAAATAAAAATTAACTTGGGTTAAGAATTTACTTCGCTGCCTAGACAGTGAAAAATACTTTGCTGACAATTTTTCCTGCCTCGGCGGGAAAGTTAAACTTCACCCTGACGTATTGAGTGACACAAAGTCGACTTTTTTTGACGTTTGCAGAAAAAAGTACTTTGTTGACAATTTTTCCTGCCTCGGCGGGAAAGTTAAACTTCACCGTTACCTATTGAGTGACACAAAGGCGACTTTTTCTGACATTTGAAGAAAAATTTCTGTTCAGATGAAATTCCAAAACATTAAAATGAAATTCCAAATTTTTTCGTGAATTATACCTATAGTAAAGTCAATCCCTGGACAATAGACACACTATACAACGGGGAGTCTACAATACATAATTAATTGATGTAAATGACTGTGAAAACGCCTTTATGGAATTTGTAGGTGTTCAACTGTTTTCATGTCAGCAATGCAGTGAAGCGTTGGGATGAACTAAAGCGTATTATGTTATTTCATTTAGATTCCTACTTCAACTAATGTTTTTCACCATCTGATGAGTCGCTATATGACTTATAAATAATCAGTGCAATCAACCATTTATTTCCACAAGTTAAAAAGATGTTAGTCCACGTCCTGCGGGACACATTTGATACGTATCGAGTATTTCAGGGACTCTTGGAATTCTATCAGGGAAATGTACATGTTCGCCTCCCGAGACTAAATGTCTACGGGTGATTTATATTGATTAATATGTATTTTTGTTTTATTTATATACATTATTTATTTCTTTTATTTCCGTACGCACTTTATATTAATTTAAATAGATATTATTAAAATGTATAATACAGGAATCCTGCAGTAATGTAACTCACGCTATACGCAGCAGTCTCCTCTGCATTATATAAAAATAATTTTATCTTTGTTAATAAACAATAAATTTTTTAAAACCGTATAAAGATCTAATTCAAAGATAAAAGAGACGATAAATAAAAATTTAATTAAAAAAAAGAATTTGAAATGAAAAAAGTTCTGATAGAAAAAATTTTTTTTGCATAAAATTTGACCTATAAAGAATATTTGATTAACATCCTAAAACAAACTTATCAATTCCAGAAAGTCAATATTTAGCCCTACAGTTAACCTTGACCTAAATAAAGTTTTCTTCATTTTAAAGGTTTCTTAATTAAAATTTAATTACTAAAATTATTTCATTTTCGTAATTACTTTTAAAATTTATATCAACATATTTATTTATATTTTTGTATATCAACTCAACATGCGTCAAATTACATTGTCGAAATTGTTCGAAAGGGTTGGTTTAAATGTCAAATATTTCATTAATTTATTTCAAGCAATATTAGATTTCTTCTGTGGTAGTTGAAGCTACGTTTCTGAAAACTCGATGGTGTACTCGTACATATGGTCAGAGAAGCTACGAGACCCATCATGGGACTGTAATATTATATTTTATCTAATTACTAAGTCTTATAACAGGAAATATTTTTTTCAAACTAATCCAACAGAAAATGTATATTTAAAGCAAAAATATAATTATAGAAAAGTAGATCACACAAATGTGATAAACACTTTCAAATGTCAAAACGTGAAGTGGAAAAAATCAATCAAATTTAAATAAATTATATTGTTAGCAGAAAACAATACCATTTTCGAATTTTTTATTTCAAACTCACTCTAATTCGAACATAACCTAATTTATTACTATACCGCAGCAATACGAAAGCAATCACCCCTAAAATGAGCATTTACGCAAAAGGTTTTTTTAATGTTCATCATTCGCTCTTTTTTTTATGACATTCTTAATTTTTTAGGGATACAACGTATTCTACTAAATGTTACGTGAATATCAAATTAAAAAAATATTTAAACACTAGAAAGAGAAAAATTCGTAACCCAGTCATACAGTGCGTTTATATGAATCTACACAATAAAAAACACATGGATCATCGGAAATGAGCAGTGAAGACCGAAAGAGACAAAGGCATAAAATAAAAGAAATAGAGATAGTGAGGGAAGTAAAATAGTTATTGGTTTAGAGAATTTGAGAGTGGGGGAAGTAGGGTGGTTTAGAGAAATTATCACCATAGTTACCACGTTTCAAATGTTTGTCACCATAGTTACCATATGTCAATGTCAGTGGAGGTTATCTGTCAATGTCAAATATCAGAGGTCATCTGTCAATGTCAATTTTGTCTGTTACCATATGTCAATGTCAAATGTCAGGGGGTCAATTCTCGCCATAGTTACCATGTTTCAAATGTTTCTGTCACCATAGTTAGCATTATGTCAATGTCCGGGGGGTTATCTGTCAATGTCAAATTCGATAGGCATAATTTTCATTTTATAGTGGGTTAAAGATTTTAAGGGGTTGCCAACGGTAAATTATCCTAAAAATTTAGGATGTAGTAGCTTTCGACTTACTGAACCAAAGTCTCCCAGGCCAAAAAGTCCAAAAGTTAATATTTTCCTTGCTATAGAGATTGTTGTTTAACATGTTTAGGAAAATTCTTCCCATTTAGTGGATAAGGGTATAATTAATTCTTTTGTAAAGTGGGGTGGCGTAGAGACCCACCGTGATACCTGGAAATATCTAAGTGCCCTGCTAACTTGTTACTCTGGTGAACAAAGTAAATATACGGCCCTGAACAAGGTAATTTTTTTCTACTTTTTGAGGAGTCCCTTATTCATAATCATAATCATAATAAAGCGTTTGATTTATACTTTTTTTTATCATCTTCAACAACTATAATATTTTTTCATTCACCAATAATGGGCACTTGAGCACACTTTAGATTATGAATTAATAATAGCCCATAATAACCTGTAGCATTAATAAATTGCAAAATATTACTAATAACCAATCAATCCAATCATTATGAGTTACTGTGCATAATACTATTATTATGCATAATATGCATAATATCCAGCGATTATCACTTTTACCAAAACAAATACTAGACACATTACTTTTCGTACACACTGTATAAGGTGTTAACTCGTTAATTTGTTAACAGCTCCATAAAAAACTATAATAGTCGTTTGTATAATAAAGTAAAAGCATTTTTGTAGAAGTATCATAATAATAATTTATTTAATAAAAAAATCAATATTATTATTTACTTAACTGTAATTGTAAATCAATCTCGTGGCAAAGAAAAACAAAACACATTAAGAGCGGTTTTTTCATTAAAAAGGTGTGAATAAAATATTACGTTACGTATTTAAAATTTAATAGACTTTTAGGTGAGAATTTTGCCTTAAGCACTTATTTAAAGTGTTCCTTCATTAGAAATTAATTATTCATTAGTGAGAAAATTAAAAAGTGAAATAACGAAAAAACAAGAAGATAAAAGAATTGGGAAAGGACGTAATGGAAAAGCTACTTAAGAGGTGATCTCTTTAACGTAAAAGTGGATACACGAGTCTGAAAAGGAAAATTTGCTCAACTAACAACGATTTTATTTTACAAAGTTAGATGTGTTTGAAAACCAAATTGCTCACAAAACTACAGTTATGTTTACTGTCACTGCTCTCTTTTATTGACTGTTCTATTAACTTCCATACACTTAACATACATTTGTGTAAATAGTTCTCGTGTAACGAAACAAATTGATTTAACGTTAAGTTAAATGGGTAATATGAGTTCCTTTAATGATTTCAGCAGATATTATGTTATGAAATGTTTTAACCCTTAAAATAGGGTGCTTACCAACTAGCTTTTGAATTTTACGTTTTTGTACTATATTTTGAAAATCATCTCCATTCCATATACAGTAACAGTACATAGATAACTAAAAATTTCTATCTAGACATAGAACTAAAAAAACATTTTTTTTTCCGATAGAAAATTCTTATTTACCAAAGATAGCAAAAAATAATCTTTAATACCTTAATGCAGACTTCTATAATATCGTTATTTTTTTATTGACTTCCAAGGTAAAATTTTATCCGGGTGATATTGACACAAATTTAATATCTTTCGCAATTTTTTAGTTTCGATCCCTTCGAGTTACGCTCAGCTTTCAATATTTAAAATAACACTCTGTATATTGTTAATTTTACGCAATAATACTTTTTATTTTTATTTTTTTAAATCAAATTATTCGGAATAAAACGTGCTTCCCAAAAGAATCAATCCTGCTAGTAAAATTTTTAATGGTTACCCACTTTGCGATTGTTTGTCTACATTTCCCATCTTCGGAAGTGGATAAATAATAAAATTATAGAAATAGCATTCCGGTTATTTCTACAGTCTTTTACCAGTAAAGTTATACAAGGAAGCTCGAATTGATTTTTGCTACATAGGGCATCTCTGTAATAATGATAGCGGCCAAAAAATACGTTGTACATTCTGCAGCTGCTTTTTCAAAATAAATTTAAAATCGGAGAAATAAAAATCAGTTTTCTATTTTTTTTGAGGTGTTAGTTTTTGCCCATTTTATCTTTCTATTGCCTCTTACTTAATAAGCATTAGTCCTTCGCTCGTCGGGTGGGGTCTACTAGTCCATCATTTAAAATAACAATTCTTTTCTTTTAATTTTTTATAAATTTCCATCAAACAGTTCCTCTGTGGCATTTTGTCCCGATCGACTTTGTAATATTCTTTGAAATGGCTATCTGTTGCAAATTTTGCTTCTATGCTGTTTTCCGTCAAAAGGCGATACAAATGAGAAAAAATCTTGCTATAGAATAATATTAATTTCAAGGGCACATAAGAAGAGAATGACTGATAAACCTACTAAGAAGTGTCTGTACTTCAGTGATGAAACTTGCAGGTGTGTCAAATAATAAGATTATTAGTATCTAACAGATAAGCAATCTTCAAAGCTCTGAATGCCTGTGAGGTGAGGTCCGGACTAATAACAGACTGCATACGCAGACTGAATGCGCTAGTGGGGAAAAATTTCGTCAAAGTGGTATAGGTGCCAACTCATGCCAACATACCAGAGGGGACGAGAAGGCGAACGGTCTGGCCAAACAGAAATAAGAACTTAATAAGACTTAATAAGAATTTAATAAGACCAAACAAAATAAAACTTATTGGACCAGAACCGGCCTTTGGCATTCTTTATGAAATTGCAAAGACAGATAAAGTCACTTCTGGCGAAGTAGCATAAAACACTAAGGAGGGGGAAGGGACTCCTAGAATAAGGCATTCTAAAGCCGTGCTGGAGAAACCCTTTGACAAAAGAACTCTCTCTCTACTCACAATGAGCAGAGATGAACTACAACTGGCAAGAGCAGTAATAACGGGCCATTGCCACCTTAAAAGGCACTTGTATACGATGGGCTAGAAGAAGATTCCCTATGCAGAAGATGTGCAGAGGAAACTCCAATTCATCTACTGCTACACTGTGAGGCTTTCACAAGAACTTCTTACAGCATTCTCGGGAAGAGAAGATGCTCCAAAGAGAACTGTCCAACTTTTCAATAGGGAAAATTCTGGGCTTTATCAAAAGCACAGAACTTCCATTAAGGATGACCAAATCCGAAGCGCACAATAGATACGAGAGGTCGCGATGCAAGAAACCAGTTCTAAGGACCAGTCTCAGAACTACAATCATTATTATTATTAAGATGTGGCAGCGTCTCAGCCAGGCAAGAATGAATTTATTTCAGAAGGTAGAAAGTACCTTTTTTTACAATTTTTCTAAAAATGGACTAGCACTTAACAGCTCGTTATGGTGATTCCACAATTCTACATACAGTTGTAGCTCCAAGGGTGTCAATTCGTAAACATGAGTCAAAAATTTTTTGCTCCCAGTGCAAGAACCTCTACTTTCAGATGAAAAAAAGAGGTGCGCAAAATTTTTAAACTGTATCTCAAAATTAACCTGTGCCGAAATCCAATCGAAGTTTTAAATGCAAATAACATGGAAATTTTATAAAATGATATTGTTAATTTTTCTTCACATCCAGAAAAAATCAAAAAAATTTTAGTTTTTCGGGAATTGCTCGGGAATCGAGTCTACTTTTCATAGAATCTTTGTCGATTGGCTTGCGATCGATTTTATGCATGCCCAAAACCTCAAAGCCTCAATACAAGGTACAGATAAAACATAATTTTTTTAAATGGCACACCCTGTATATTAGTGCATATTTGGATTGGATTCTTCTATAGATAGTGATCAAAATTATGTATGGGTTAATGAGTCTGAGATGGGTCTAGACCAAGATATTGCCCATTTTATGCCAAATATAAGTCCGATGCAAGTCAAAACATTACATTTTTGCATCTATCTTGGTTCATACCCATCTCAGACCCATTAAGTCATATATAATTTTATAATTTTGACCAAAGTTTACATAAGGGAAACCCCCTACATATTCCAAGAATTCTTTACAAGCCCAGGATTAGCACCCAAACCGACACCAAAATTACTAAAATAAAAAATTCCCCTGTGCTCTCAGATTTGTTTGGGAGCAGTTGGGAGCCGTTTTCCTTATTTACTTGATTAGAAAAGATAAAAATTTTTATGAGACCTCGTATTTGCACAAACTTAACTTAATGTTTGTGAAAAGAGTACAACTCAGTATCCCACATAAACCGATTTAAAGTTAAACAAAATACATGGTTTTATTTCCTTTAAAGGTTTCTTCTCAATAAACTTTTCAACCTTTATACTTCGAAAATAAAGTTTTAAAATAAGCCTTTTCAAATGGAATGGTGCATGACCTAAATATATTAACTCAAATTTGTTTAAGTGTAATAAAATATTGAAAAACTTATGCATTATTTTTAAAAGAACTAGATGTCCATAGCTTTTCCATACAAATCTGTGAGTTAAAAATCAATTAATGGACGATGAAACTAATCCTTAATTGTTTCATCTTCTCGAAAACGACGAAAGGATGAATTAGGACAACTAACTGAAAATATTATTAAAGGTAAAAAATAATATGTATAATAAATGCTACTTTATTTAAAAACTACTTAGTTAATAAAAGATTAACCCTTGGATAATTCATCGAGGTCGTTTTAATTAAAATAAATGTATTATTTCCCCTAACAAACCCTCTAAATAGTATCACAGTTATTTCTACAACTAGCAGTCATCAAATGGTTAGAAATAAAAGTCGTATGCACACATGCACTATTAAAGACTATTTTTAACTGCACTTCATTGAAGTAGTTACTACTAGAAAGGAAACCCTTAAAGAAGCTCTTCAAAATTAGCATCATGCAATAGCGTGTTATATATTTTATTATGTAAAGTAAAACATACGTGTTATTAGAATACAAAGTCTTCACAACAACACAATTACACAATTACTTAAGAACATAATTGAAAAAACTCGAAACAAACGTAAAATTTTAAGTAGCGACTTGTAAATAATGAAGACGCAAATCCTGAAAAAGTCCCTGAAAAAAGTTTGCAAGCGCAGTTATTTAAGAAATCTTAAGAAGGATCACAATTTGTTTTAAAAAGTAATCAATTTTTCTTTTAAGCTCTCCGTTGAGCGTTCATAAAGTCCGAATAATTATCAATAAGCTCTCAAGCTCACCAAGAAATAAAAAAACGTTAATTGATATTATACCCCTCTTTTAACACCTTTTAACACAAAGCTTTAATGAGTTTTAAAAGGTGCTCTCATATAATTATTAATAATTAATTTTTATTTAAAAAGCAACCCTTAATTATATCCTTTAATCAAGTGTTAACTTAAATAAAATTATTATTTAAAGTAAACTAATTTCAAGATAATTAACAAAGTAAAGAAAGAAAATATTTTTGAAAAGTTTCAATAAACTTTTCTTTGAAAAGTGAAGTTTTAGCAAATTCCACCTCAATTTTTCAGATTTGTCTACAACATCATTCGCTTGAATGATTTCTTTGTTATTCTAACAACAGCAAGCAAATAAAGTAAAACGCGACCCTACTACAAAAAGGCAAAAATAGATATCTACAAATTCAGTGATACACCTTAACGAGTCAACAGATTTTTTCCTGCAACATAAAACTTAAGCACCTCGTAACCAAAAAGTCATTCGACCTACTACGCTTGGCCTACGTCGTGTAAAATGTGTATGAATCGTATGTTTGTTTAGCGAGGGTTGAGTAAAATGTACGTTCGCAAAGTTATAATAGCAACGCAGTCGAATAAATTTTCATAATGAGCTTTCGAGAAATATTCAGCCTTTCTGCAGCACATTTTTTTTGACTATACATTTCATCGTGCCAGATTTCAGATACCCCAAATTGGAAATTAAAATGAAGACATTGTCGCTTTTTAGTAAAAAAAAAGAAACAGATCATTAAATTGCGATTCTTCTTGACAAGAACACATTTCTATACTTCATTATAAAAAAGCTAAAAGCTAAAATAAAGAATTGATATACCTTTTGATTTTTAACTCCCCAAGCACTCAGGATAAGTACTATTTCTTCAAAACGTCAGAAAACTGCCACAAATCTTGTAACAAATACTTTATTACCCCAAAAACAAATTATTGGTTGATGGAAAACAAAATATTTTAATACTAAACAATGTAAAAGAAAAAAGGAACTTTTAGGAATGGAAAATGTAAAATACTTGAAAAGGGCAAAGTATTTGCTAAAATACAAATTTTGTAATCTATCAATGATTAACCATTGATATTAAAATTACCCTCTTTATACATATTTCATATTGTATGGTCAGAATGTAAACTAAAACTTCCCAATATTTTGCAGATTTTAAAATTGTTTCAAACAATTTCAATTTTCCAATAATGGGGGAGAGAGCAAAACAGTCGAAATTCGATAAAAAGTTTAATACGGGTTTTGTAATTAATTTTTACTGCTCAAATTAACGAGATAAGTATTGATGAATAGACTACTTCTTTTGGGCAAAACAATATAAATCAAGTAAGCAAATAAAAACTGTTCCAATTCTGGAAAAAAAATGAAATGTAGCGAGCTGCGCAGCTGGTTTTCTAAATTTGGTCTCCTGTATTAAAAAACTTTGAAATCACATCCAGGCCCGGACTGGCCCCGCCGGCTGACCGGCAATCGGCAAATGAAAATAAAAGGAAAAATCAAAACGAAGAAAAAAGTTCATAATAAACATACAGAGTGTTTTCACTTTAGATGAGGACATTGCATAACTTTTTGGTTTTACTTAATGAGTTACTTACAGTACAAAAATATGTTTAAAATGGATTTCTGTAGGAAATCTTTGGAACTCAGGCCATGATAGTATTGCTACTCTCTAGGCCACTGCATTTGGCACCAATTTATTTTGTAGCCAGTGGGGTCAACCACTAGTCAGTCCGGCTCTACATCAAATCGAAAAATATGGAGTCGTATTAGACTACAATGTTCAAACGCTTACTCATGGGATGGGTGTAAAAAATTACCTCAACTTTAGCCTTTCAAAGGCCATACTGTTAATATAAATGCATGCTGTGTCATAATTAATAGTTGTGTCGCAGAAAACGCTAACAAACCATTATTAAAAAGGACTATATGTAGTATATTAGGGCCACAGTATAGTAGGGCCATTCGACCATCTGGTCGTAAAGCAGCTCTATAAACTCAAATATCTGATCCTTTGAATCTAAAACCATCATGACATAGACTAGGCACCTCTTTGAAAAACTGCTCTCCTTAACCGTGCCAGCGGCATGTCATATAAAATGTTGGTAACCGATGTTTTCCCAATAGTTCAGTCTTGCTGAATACCAAAGCTACCAAAGCTAAATCTTAACCGGAAGGGTGATATTCAAGATGGTGTCCAAGATGTCCGCTCAGCAGGCGGCTGTCAGAAAGACGTCTTGCAGCGACCGTCATAGATCGTCTAAAATTTTAAACAAATAGTTTTGAATATCATCAGGTAGCTGTCAGACATACGATCAATCACCAATCGTCCATTATCGAATTATCGATAATGTGTGTCTAATGATATTCAAAACAGGGTGTTTAGAATTTTGGTCGGTCTATGACGGTCGCTCAAAAACGTCAGTGTGACAGCCGCCTTATGTTTGAGTTTTGATAAATTAATTATTATATTAACTATCCTATATGTCCACAATCAAATCAAATCAAATCAAAATTGTTTAAATTCCCAAAGTATAACAATAAATTACATTAAAAGAAACAATCGTATACAAAAAAAAAAGTAATACCCGTTTAGCGGGTGTGAGGGAATGTATTAAGATCAAGAAATCATAGCAATTGTAGATAGTGACTCATTCCTAATATAGGTTCATAAGCTTTAGCTAACTATAACGCGGCTTCTATTGCGATAGATGCAGAAACACGTGCCATAATTTGATCAAACCTTGGTAGTAGAAGTGGATCCAAGTACGAACGATTGTCCATAATGCTGGACCGAAAAATCTCGATATAATCTATTCTTCATTTGATACTTGACACGGCTATCTACATTTGTGGATTTAAAGTAAAGTAACATATTTCTATTGACTTTGATAAATAATTTCATGGTCTAAAATTTTTTCTAAAGGTAAAATTACCGTAAGATTAAAAAGATAAAGTGGGGAGAGATGGCGCATGTCGTCAAAACAAGAAGACAAATGGTTTTCTGTATGGTGGACTTTATGGACATGGTTTTCTCTATGACTATAATATGTAACACATGCATTTGGACTGGAAACTGGGAAACTACCTCTTTAAACTCATTATGTACGTATTAATACGCTTTTTACAACTACGCTTTCACCTCTAATAAAAATTAGAGCATAAAATTATCTACGAGTATACGAACCAATATTTGATTTATATCTATAATTTACGATTTAAAAAAATATGGTGGCACACTTGAATTATTTTTTTTAAGTCATCAAGTATCTATGAAAAAACAATAGAAATCTAACAAAACTTATTAAAACAAAAGATACCCCGAGATGTCTGCTTACACTCTATCAATTGTTTTATCATGGCTACTTGATTTAATAAAATTAATATCAAGTGTGGGCAGGGACGCAGCTAGGGGTGAGCACAGGTGGGCAATGCCCACCTAAAGATTCACCACCTGAAAAATTATATGAAAAATGGTTAGGTTTAGGCACTAAATATTGAAAATGACACTACTAAAACATTAAACTTAAACCAGGTTGTTGAATTTGGCTAGATTCACCAAAATATAAGAATTATTTTACACTAGAGTAAGTGTATTCTTTTAGTCATAATTTTATAGCCCTCCCCCGAAATAAGGGTGCCCAAACTTTGCCCACCCAGTGTTTTAAGTATAGCTACGTCCCTGAGTGTGCTGCCAATCACCAAGAATAAGAAAACGAATTCGCCCAATAAAACAATTCACAATCTGTCTCTGTCTCTATCTGTCTGTCTCTGTATCTGTCTCAAAAGCTCTCAATTAGCTAATGTCGACATTAAATTTAATATATAGAATTTTTGATATGTCGTTCAAAATAATAATCAACTCTAATTCGTCAAGGATGTGTGTGAGCAGAAAAAATTAATTTTAGTTTAACATTCAAGTTTTATTAATTTTATACTATAGCAGGTATAACACCAATTTTCAAAATAAATATTTACAAAAAAATCCTTAATAAATATTTTAGAAATTACATTTTCTCACTTTCCAAGGGAAAGCAAAGAAATAACAAATATAAGGAAATAACTATTTTATTGGAAAAAAATACGTAGAGCTATTAAACACATTTCAAATGGCCGTTTCGGGCATCGTTTTACAATAGAAAAGCCGAGAGAAAAGCTATTGCATTAAAAATCAAAGTTTCATTTACAAAAAAAAAGTTCAAAACCCACATTTCCCCTTGTTGGACAACTTTTGTTCCACTGTTCACGTCAGTATGTAAAGGATATGTAAAGGTATAACAAATTTTGCAAATGACGTTGACATATTATCATAAAAGTAGAAGGTACTTTGAATATTATTTAGTAAGCGTCTAGTGATAAAAAGCTAAATTTGTTAAAATGTCAAATAAATAGTAAAAGTTAGGCCAACGACATCGTCTACTAAACCAAACACAGTAATTAATAATTAACGCTCCATGCTTGGTGACTTTAATTGATTAAACGTTTAACTTTTTTGTGGAAAATCACGAAAACAAAAACATCCAGAGTTATTAGAAGGGTTACATACAAATTACTAATTAAATTAATTTTTGTAATGGATGTTTTGTGTAGTTTGATGTGCATTGCTTCTACTTCTAAATCAATAATGGAAAAGTTTAACGAAGTTATTACTAATCACTAAAAATTTAGTAATTTTTTTATTTGGATCTAATTTAATTAAGTCTTCAAGAAATGTTTTAAATTGAGAGTGACGTCAAGTCGTGACGAATTGTCTAAAATATTTTAAACGCCAATTATTGTTATGTCAATTAAAAACAAAATTAAGTTCAAAGTTAATTATAGCTAACGACGATTTAAGGCAATCAAGTTTGTGGTAGATAACCCACTTAATTCGGCCCTAAATCCCTTAACAAGCAAAAGACTGACCAGAGATTTTAACAACTTTGATAAATGCACAATTTGGGACTATTTGGGATAATCTTTTTTATAATTGAGTGACTAAAGAATTGTGTTAAAAAATTTACTAGATTTTGTTTCTTTACACTCTTTAGCTTTAGAACAATAATGGTTCAAAGTGCTAATGGTGTTCAAATCGAATTACAATTAAGTGGGGTCACATTTGTGTCATTAATTACATCATTATCGGTATACTCGATGAAATTTCAATTCAACTGTAAGTGGAGAGCGTTTCAATTCGCATCTCAACTGACTTTTTCTAAGTACGTATGCTGCACTACCTCTAATTATTCTTCATAGTTCTAATTTTTGATTTTTACCTAGTTATACTAAGATGTGACTAAATCAAAGGTTAGCTGAACTTTAAACATTAATAAAACTCTCTTGCTTTAAGTGGTTTAACAGACATCGAAAATAGAACTCCGTCATTTCATAGTTTAAGAATTATGTCTCAATAAATCGTTTTCGCATACATATCCGTAAACCATTTTTGCGTTTTTTTAATATGTTTGCTCTTCACATTCGCTCACACCTTTTAAAATAGTAATAGTAGCGTGTACTAGCTAAACCAGCGCTTTTCTCAGTGAGCAACCTCGGTTCACTGGGCTAAAGCTAGCATTTAGATGGGTCACCATTACTATCAGTAAAGTTGGTCCAGGTCCAGATTAGCATGTAATTAGATTATAATCCTGTTTGCTAAATAAATTTTTTTCAATGGTCATTCATAACAACCATTTAATATTTTTCTAAAGTTTTTTTAATATCATTGGTTTTATTAATTAAAGGTGACGAAAGAAAAACGAGTACTATTAAGTGGAGTAGTCCCAACGAGAAAAAAGCCCACCAAGTGAGCAAATCTGCGCGAGGCGTGACTTCAGGCGACAGTACAAAAATATACTGCGTTGTAACGAAGCAGATTTATTATCAGCTCAGAGTAGTTATGATCAACTAAGATTCTTGCTCTGATCTGTGAAATTCGGCATCGTTCCTCTCTTGTCCCTGGTGGTTCAGAAGTAATCACATTAGTTTACCATTGGCCCCCTAATTAATTTCCTCAAATTTCATTTTTTAATTAATTTCCTTGTATCTATGTACAGTACACGCCGTATAAAGTTTATCCGAGTCCGGCGCGTTCTATCCATGAAAATGCAGCAAGGTCGCCACACAACATTTGAACCGGCCGCTTCATTCTATCGTCTGCAGCTGGAACTGTCAGACACGCGATTTTGATTTAATTGACAGTGTTCAGTGAAAGTGTGTGAGTACTTTCTCATACATTCCCATTATTTTCAAAAACGTTTTCAAGATATATAAAAAGTACTACCCTTCTAAAATCAAGATCATTACACGTTTTGTTTTTCCTGGAAGAATTGGTAATTTCAAACTAATCATCAAATTTCAGAAAATCAGGAACCAACTTAACGAAAAACTTACTAGTGGAAGCTGTTTTTGACTAAAAGTCGAAATGAATAGAAGTTTACAGTTATCCCAAAAAATATGGTTTTTCCATGTCACACTGTTCTATTATAGCCTTTCCATATTCGATTTTAATCAACAGAGTCTACTGTGCGCACACAGTGATCCAAATGAAGTTCTCACAATGCAGAATTGATGATATCGCCAACCAATAAAGGCTCCTACAGACACGGCCAGTAATTTAGTCGAGTAGCGAGTAATTTAGTCTGTAGGAGCCTGAGATAGACCGTAGTTAAATTTTATACTGAAACGGAGAATTTAATTTACGTTTTTCCCTATTTTTCCTACAGGCATAGATTTGAGCTTTTATTATTATGAGTTCGACGTTATTCTACACTTCAGAGTGTAGAAAAACTTTTATTAAGACTTTTTAGAAACGGGTTCGCTGTTCAAATCCTATTCTTATCACATACATACTATAAGTAAGCTGTAAACGTATCAACAAACTCAAATAAATTTATTAAATGGCCTCCTCTTGTGTGAAGTAAAACAACCATGCCATTTTCAAATAAAAAGGAGATATGATTTACGTGCATCATCATTCACAAAAAAGAGAAAAATATCTTCCAAATTTAGCAGGATATAGTTCATTTTCTACAACAAACATTTTCTGATATAGCAGTAGAACTACTACAAATGAAGAGAAAGAAAACCCTTAAATGCAAATTTCAAAAAATGGGAATTTGTCTAAATAAAACTAGTTTGTTTCAATAGGTTATTGGCAATCCAAAAACTATCATTAAAAAATTATGCAACTGCGTGATTTCAAAATTCAAAAATCTTTAAACAAAATCAATTTTCTAAAACTGACTAATTTTCACGGCCTGACGATGTTTTGAATGGACTTTTTGATGGTTATTGGTAAGAATTGAAAAAAGTAGATTTTTTGGGCAGCATTATTCAATCTGATGAACGCCGTTTTGCCAATGCTGCTCTGTTTAATAGACATAATTTTAATCACTGCTATTTGGAAAGGCAAAACCATAGCAAAACATAACAATAAACAGTCCATGTTTGACCACACAATGACTTTGAGATCACAATGACTAGGGATTGGTTTGTGAAAGAGTTTATAGATCGATACGTCTCTAAAGACCGGTTTTTCAATTGCTGGTTAACCAGAAATTTCTTGATTAAATTTTTTATTTAATGGTTAAAGGTTTTTCAGTTGACGGTTACGTTAAATTTCATTATTACAACAAACAAAATTAACCAGAGTTTCCTGTTTAGGTAACCACGATTTTAACCAGCAACGTAAAAACCGGGGTTATGACGATTAAATTTATAGCTTTGCTATAAATAAATGCAAGCAAATGTTTGGGCATCCGGAATATTGCATCTAGTACAGTCATATAAGAAGAAATAAAGGGCTAACCTCGTCAGCAAGTCGGAAAGCTAATTACTTGTATAAACTTATATTTTGACGTTCTAAAGACTTGCTCGATAGATTGATTGTATGAGACTTTTGAGAAAGTCTTTAGAACGTCAAAATCATAGACTGATACCTACAAATATTTAGCTTTCTAACTTTCATACCGAGATTAAACCCTTATTTAACTGAACTAATCGCTTATATTACGACACTTGAACTATCAAATTTTGAGTATCTGGGGCAATTCATTAATTTATAAGTTAAAATTGAATGTTTTTCCCGATGAAATTTTAAAATAAAAGTTCTGTTTTACTATCTAGAAATGTATACCAAATCAATTTGTATTTTAAATTAGAATAAATTTATGACACACTCGCTTTTATTAGTTGGCTTTAAATATTTGATTATAACAATTTACTCTAATAAATTGCTTTAAAATTGGATAAGTTGAAAGATATGTATTTATTTATTCATTTTTATTTAGTTAGTAACAACATTTATGTATTTTACTCATAATAGAGATAAATAATTTATTAAATAAAAAACTACTGATTTAAATTTTAAATTATGTTGAGGTCGTTCGTTAAACTACGGGTTGAACACATTCGTTCTTTAAATTTATTTTTATTCAATAGTACAAATTCCAAACATTTTTTGCAGGAACTAAAAATTTGTAGAAATACGAAGAATTAAAAAGGTAGCTGTAGTTTAATGAAGAAACAGTGGGTATGCCAAAGTTGCTCACCACTTGATGATCTTACTTGATTATTAAAGCTAACGAAGAACATTTTCATAGAAAATAATCCTTTCCACGTTCCTGCAGGCTACAGGTATTATTTCTCGACACAAGTAAGGCAAACGACGCAATTAGAAAAGTACAATAAAACAATAGACCGCCACTTCAAAAGCTACTGAAACTATTCACACAATTTTCTAAGTGGGAAAATAAGTTTTAGAAAAGAGAATTTAGCTTACCCCAAGTAGGGTAAGTGTTGTAATGATAATGAAAATTTAAAAAAAAATTCAGATTTTTCCAAATCTTATGAATAAATAGTTATTTGTTTTATAAGGAGACAAAGTGACGTTTTGTGTGACAAGACTGTGTTTGGAGAAGAGCGAGCGTAGCGAACGATTCCGGCAATACAGGCGAGTCACACGGACAGTGGACAGTGAACACACTGTATATGTAGATTTTGTCTCAAATAAAGTGTAACCTGAATAAACGACTTTCCAAGCCTTACAAATCCCTTTGCAATATTTATATTACCCTTGATTCTTAACTATATCGGTAAGTACCTAAAGCCCACCAGTGACACTGTATCACTATAATGAGAAATTTGTAGTCCGAGGCAAAGCAGAGTCGCGAGTGTGACGAAGACATTTTGAGCTCGAGGTAGACTCATAATTTTTTTGTACCAAAAACGAAAAGAGAAATTAAAAAATGTTAATTTACGTAAATGAAAGGGTTTTATCAAGGTTATAACGCATTTCGCCCTATCCATCCATTGTCTCGCATGTTTTACGTGAGCAAAATAGTCGTTTGCCGCTCGTTGCTATGGCGACGCGCCTTCAACTACTTTACTGCTCATCGTTACTCGAGAAACATCAGTTTTTTGGCTATCAAATGAAAGCGCAAAGGCCGAATATTGAATTTGGGAATAAAAGAAGTTGAGGCAAGCTGCTTCCTTTGGAAATATCAAGAGTCAAGACCTAATTACTCAAAAATTTTTATTAGGAAAATAAAATTTTGTTTTGAAACTGAATAAATAATTGGTTTGAATTTGTACATCAATTCAAATAAAATTAGTCTAATTTTCTTACTCGAAATGTTTATAATTCTACGGTCAGTCCCAGAACTGTGGTTACGTTGATAAATGATCGTGTCTCCTCCACTCTCATTTTTTATTTACTAAAAAACCTTAAACTTAAGATCTGCAAATAAATACCCACATCAAAGATGTTGAAGTTGAAATTTTGAATTTAATATTTAATGAGACGTTGTAATTTTTTATTCATCAATATTTTAGATAAAAGTATGTTTAGCGAACCCTTATAAATAATTTAGACTTCAGAAAAAAATTTTGTCAATTTAAAGAATAAATCACAGACAAATTTACATTTACGCGTTCAGTTCGACCGTGCAGAGGTTTCCTTATAAAGTAGGCGGTTTGATTGCGTGGCCATCGTGGCAGAAATCAAATCGGTTGCTGTGCACATAAAGCAGTCGCTTCCAGTTACAAAAACGATCACAGTAATCCTAAAATTAGTGGATTATGGTAACACCTTCCTATCAAGTTGGTTTCTAACAGAACTCATTGAGTAAATCACCCATGGGGGATAGTAATATTATTATCACCTTGATATACCTAACAGTGATATTATTAACAGCCCTAAACGTACATCAATAGCCATGAAGTGCGAAGCGATGAACAGGTTCTTTTAGGGCCAGTATTATAAACTTAGGTTGAAACTCTACCTGAAGGTGGCTGTCATTTTAGTTTGACATAATTGGACAAAATAGTGAAATTGACGTTTATTTATAATTTAAACCTTCGGTTGACTAGGCTTTATATTACTGGCCCTTAGAGAGACTGTGAAATAAAATAAGCTATAATTAGCAAAACTTCCATTTGAATTATGTAGACTAAGGCGAGATCTTTAATTTTGAATTAAGGTATTTCGATCCCTATTACTAACAGCCCTAAACGTACATCAATAGCCATGAAGTGCAAAGCGATGAACAGGTTCTTATAGAGAGGCTATGAAATCTAATAAGCTATAATTAGCAAAAATGTCATATTAAGTGAATTATGTAGACTAAGACGAGATCTTTAATTTTGAATTAAGGTATTTCGATCCTTAGAAGATTATTAACAGCCCTAAACATACATCAATAGCCATGAAGTGCAAAGCGATGAACAGGTTCTTATAGAGAGGCTATGAAATCTAATAAGCTATAATTAGCAAAAATGTCATATTAAGTGAATTATGTAGACTAAGACGAGATCTTTAATTTTGAATTAAGGTATTTCGATCCTTAGAAGATTATTAACAGCCCTAAACGTACATCAATAGCCATGAAGTGCAAAGCGCTGAACAGGTTCTTATAGAGAGGCTATGAAATCTAATAAGCTATAATTAGCAAAAATGTCATATTAAGTGAATTATGTAGACTAAGACGAGATCTTTAATTTTGAATTAAGGTATTTCGATCCTTAGAAGATTATTAACAGCCCTAAACGTACATCAATAGCCATGCAGTGCAAAACGGTTAAGAGGTTCTTTTAGAGAGGCTGTTAAATCGAATAAGCTATAATTAGCAAAACTTTCATTATTAGTGAATTATGTAGACTAAGACGTTCCCTTTAATTTTGAACTGAGGTATTGTGGTTAAAACAAATATTAATTTCAATAAGGGAAATTATGAGTTTTAAAATTAAAGATCAAATTTTTGACAAAATAATATATGCTTTTCCCCTTCTAATAAAACAGAGGGTATTTATACCAAAGATAAACCCTTTTCTCTCAGAATACTAAGCAACAAGAAAACTAATTTTGACCTACACGCTTTTTGTTATATTATCTACGTTGCGTGAAAATTTCAAATTTTGTGTAGATAAATAATTTTAATAAAAATTTAATTTTTTGAAATTTTCAAACTTACAATAAAATTTCACGATAGCTACTACTTTCACAATTTCGCTTATCGTTCACCCCTTTTATCGCGAGTAATAACATGCGAGTAATACGAACATACTTTGTTTTATTAAATAATAGGACACGAAACGTAAATTATGTTGTAACAAAATTCTATACGATATTTCAGATACCATTTAAACTATATCGATTTCAAATCATATAAAATACAATTTAAACTTACTCTGATTCGTTGTTTTCAAATACAATATGACCTTCGGCAGCTTCATATTCCTTTCCATTCTTCGCTGTACCATCTTCGGTCCAGTATGGAATAATTACCCGACCACGCGCCCCAGAACACCTCACAACTTTCAATTCAAAAATTCCCACGCTTTCGACGAGTTCGTAGTCGCGAGAAGCAAACTTAAATAACCCGCCGTGATCGTCATCGAGAATAACAATCGTTGCCAAAGTCGGTGAAGCTAAAGAACCAGGTGGTTGGGACGAATTTAAACGTACGTAAAAATGCTCGTCCGGCTCGAAAACGTCGTCGTCTATAACTTCCAAAGTAATGCGTTTTTCTTTTTCACCCGGGCCGAAATGTAAAGTGCCTTTAGCAGGGATGTAATCGCTACCGGAGGTAGCACTTCCGTCTTCTGTACAATATTGTACCGATAAAGCGCCATCGACATCGCCGGTTCTAGCAACGCAAATTTCAAATCGACCGCAACTTTCTAAAACCGTATATTTAGCGGGCTCAAAGAAAACGCGACTACCTGAAGGATTAAATTCCGCCGTGCCAGATTCCCTACGAATTTCAGCTTTAACTTCGCTAAGATCGCTTTGTGCTCTTTCCGATATACGTTTCAATAAATCACCGCTACCCATTAACTTCCTAGTAGCCTGAATACGATAAAATGCACGCGATTTAGGTCCTTTGTTCAATAACAGTTCGTGAGCCATTCTTTCGAGAGAATCTAAATCGCAATTAGGATGTTGTCGCTTTAAATCTTTTAAAGTGGCCACGTATTCCTGTTTGGCTTCCTCGTGAATATCGTCAATATCTATATCAGTTTGTCCCATCTCGAGTGCATCGGGGCCTTCGGCCTGCACGATAACCCCTCTCACGTTCATTCTATAACTTTTCTGTATGTACTTATACATTTTTCGATCGGCGGCGTAAGCTGTTAAAACAGTTGCAGGGAAAAACATAAAAGTTAATACGGCTTCCCAAACTTCAACTTCCGAAGGAGAAATAACCGCGAGAATTATGTATAACCAAACGTAAGCAAAGACGGACCAACCAGCTGTTACGAAAAAGACGCGAAGGTGCTTGATTTTTCTAACTTCTCCGTTAGGAATAACAATGACGCATATAGCTATTATAACAAACAAATTATAAGCTGCAGATCCAACAATTGTACCGGGTCCTAATTCTCCAGCGTTAAAATCTTTAGCCCATATTTCGATAACAGACAATAAAATTTCGGGTGCGCTCGAACCTAATGCCATAAGAGTAAGATTAGCAACTGTTTCGTTCCACACGCGCACAACCACAATATTTTTATCACCATTTGCTTTTCTTACAGAAACTTCGCGCTCCTGAGATGTAATTACTTCAATAGCCGCCATAAAACGGTCCGAAATAATTGAAACTCCTATAAAAAGATACATCAGTACGAAAGCATAGAAAAGTCCACGCCATATTCTATCTGCGATGGGTACGTTATCCAAGGGCAGCCAGCAGGGTAACATCAACCCTTCCACGCAGTTTATATACGAGCTGTTACGCCCCTCCTTCATGACGATCACCGGATCGCGAACGACGCTTAATAGTCCTACATACCACACTATCACCACAAGCGTCGAGGATAAACTAACGGTGCCGACGACGACGGCGGCGACGGCCTAACCCCCAGTTAACGTCGCGCACACTCCAAGATCCTAGTATTGAGCTCTCATTATAATAATATTGCATTCTATTCTTATAAACTTTCGTAATTATGTTTTAAATAACTGTTAAAAACAAGGACAAATAATTGTGTGATGTCATATAAAAAAAGTTTCGGCACGTACCACTAGACGGGCATGTCTACTTAATAAGTAACATGTTTACGCCACGCCTGCGAATCTTTTAAAAGTATGACTCATAGGACACGCTTTAGGAGAATCGCGATAAATTATATAATTATATCCTAATTGAGAGTAACAATATTTATATAATATAATTAATAACAAAATTTTATCAAACTTTCTATATTTTAATATAAAGAGCGCACTTAAAAATGTACCGGAAACCGGACGTAGTCGCGAACCGCAAAATTACAAGTACATAAAGTTAAATACATTTTAGTGAATGCACTATTTTTGTGTATTGTACTCGTATTATGTGTAGGTAGGTGAACTAGTGAACTTATAAAAATGGGTTATTTTTATAGTTGCTTTACCTTTCAATGTTTCAATTCATGTTTATGTAGACAAGCATTTATGATGATGATATGATAGTAAATATACGTGTGTAAAATAATTTTAGCATAAGTAGGTACATATCGTGGGCCGATGTTACAGTAAAATGTATAATGTCGATCTTCGACCTCGTTTAACTTAACTGAGTGTATAAAATTTAAAAATTTAAAATTAAAGAAAATAGTTTTATTAAAATTTTAAAATTAGATTAAATTTTTATTTCCATCTGACCCTGGTGCCTTACAAAATTCTTGCCAAAAATTTTAAAATGTAAATTGATAATGAGGTAAATATTATACCTAGGTAAAAAAAAAATTAATTTTGGGTACCTACATAATTAATAACTTTTATTCATTAAAACAATACAACTTTTCTCTCTCTGAATTATCCTCCTCTAATAAACCTATTTACCAAGAATATAAATAAATTATAGAAGATTAGAAAAGAACAAATTGTCCGTTTTACACAGGGTCAGACTGACTTCATTTGGCCCCGTCCACAACAACTATATTTTGACCCCTGTGTCTTTACGACCCACTAGAAAAATCAACGATTTTCAAGATGTAAAAAAATGATAACTAAACCTAAAAATTTTCACTTTTATTTTTGTACAAATAGGTATAGGTTAGGTTTAGGGTATGCGCAAATTAAAACTTTCGACCGTAGAGCATAGCATAGACCATAGCGTTTTGGGGTACTCAAATTGAAAGCTGAGAGCATAGAGCATATAGCATCCATAGAGCATGTAGGGACATATAATTCAAACTGAAATTTTAAACAACTCTATGTAAACTCTCAGACGCATCCTAGCCGATGCCCTACCTCTTTACCATCTTCACAAGCGATTTGCCATTAACCGAAGCTACTAATCTTTATATTTTTGCAAATGACACCTGTTTCATGGCCAGCAACAGAGATCCGCGCCTGGTACGATACCGACTTCAAAGAGCAGCCTACAGCCTGGAGCTCTGCTTTAAGTGCACGCACAGAAGAGTTCGCCCATTTACTTCTCTAAGCGACCAAGTATGGTATGTATGTATGGTCTGCATCTTCTTGATGTTGGACGGAGCGGCGTAGCCCCAGGCTGGTGCAGTAGGGTGGCCCTTATAAGTGTTACAAAATTTTAACGCCTCCCCCCCCCCTAAAAAGTTTCGAAATGGATAGAAAAAATTTGTGTAAAATTTTCAGCTCGAAATTTTAACGTTTAGAGGTTCCGCACGAGCCGTCTATTTTTCCCATTTTAATAACATGTGAGACTTTTAAATTTTTTGAACAAAAAGCAGGTGCATGAAAAATTAGTTTGAGTTTATAAATTTGTAGTCTAAGGATACCTCTTACTAAAAAAAAAGATTTCAGACCTGTAACTTCATTTTCAACAATTTTTTCGAGGGCCTAAAAACACGATATAATAGTAATAATAATAACTAAAATTTCGAGCTGAAAATTTTACACAATTTTTTTTTATCCATTTCGAAACTTTTTAGGGGGGGGGCGGTTAAAATTGTGTAACACCTATAATAAGGGCCACCCTACTGCACCACTCTGAGGCTACGCCGCACCGTCCAACATCAAGAAGATGCAGACCATACAGAACAAGATCCTGAGGACCATAGTCTACGCACCATAGTTCACCCGTAACAGGAACCTTCAACGGGACCTACAGATGATCAGCATCCAGGATTTCATCCGAGAAGCAGCCTCCAAGTTCCAGGAGACAACACTCGGCCACGACAACCCTACCATCCGAAAACTATGGGAATACAATATCAACGAGTCTAGGCTTCGGAAGAGAACCAAGTTGGTTCTTGACTGAGCTTAAGAACCTCCTTACCGTCACCATAACAGACTAACGTTTATCGTCAGTGACTTCGGCCTCATTTCTAAACACATTTAATCAACGTTTTTTCTTTTTCAGATCCGACCGATGAAGGAGGTACGATGCAAAGCCCAGACACCCCAATAGTCATTCTCAAGATTATAGAGATATAGAGAGAAAGAGTGAGAGAGCACTCGCTTCTTTTATTTCTACCTAGGGGCGGATCTACATATGGACTAATAGGGCTTAAGTTCTAGACCCCAAGTACCAAAGGAGCCACAAAAATTTAATTTTCATAAATTATTAGAAAGATATTATAGGTAATGAATTTTAAACCTCAATTTAAAGATTCTTAATCTAACAAAAAATGCAGCCCTACTGAGACTTCAATAGCCCTGTGCCCCGAAAAAGCTAAATCTGCCCTGTCTGTACCACGCAAGATATTGGCTTCATCCTATTGTTCTTTGTTCTCATAAATTTCGGATTCTACTTATACATCCACGTTTGGCCCCGTTGTCAATGAACGGCCTGCGGATATGACCAGTCCGCCTATGATATGAGGCGATGAAAACAAAAAGTGAAAACATCTTGCTAAGCAAGTTTAAAATGACCCTTGACCTAACATGTAGAATGAATTACGCAAATAATTGCCCCTATGTAAATAAAAAAATGAGTTCGCAAAGAACAACTTAACCGGTGGAGGAACCCGTTCTGTATTAGGCACAACAAGTCCATAAAACTTTCCAAAAAACTATCACAAGAATCTATTTGTTTCTCTCTCTATGTCTATATAGTTAAATATGAGAAATTGCGCTTTTTAACATAAAGACAAATTATTTACCTTTTTTCTGACGTTCTATTGAGGAATGCGTTTTTCTCCATGCCCAAATCTATTTTTCGCTCCACCCATCACTCCTAGTTTAAAACGAATCGAACGAATAATTATTGAACACTGCACACTCACGAACCATGCACTTATTTTTAGAGCAAAAACCGAATAACGAATTATTAAAGCTTCCATCAAGCTTCCAACATCGAACTCGATTTTAATAACGCGTACGCGGGAGTTTAAACTCAATTCCGAAAAAAACGTTTAATTACTTTGCGGCTGAAATAGAAAAATTTAGTATTAAACAAAAATCAGTTCAATTTTATGTCATCCAATGGAAATGGCCTGAAAATATAAATTTTATTTAATATTATTTTTACGTCTTTCTGGGCGAAGGAGAAGAGGAAGAAGGTTACGCAAATGAAGCTATGATCTTTAGATGTATTCTAAAAGGCGACTGATTATACAAAAAAGTGGAAATTTGGAAGTGGTGAGAAAAAGCGATAGCTGTAAAATACTCACCTGTTGCTAAAATTTCTTGAAATGATGTAAAAGTTCTTCTGTTATCTCCTCGTCGAACGACACGATCTGAAAATAGAAATTTGATTTAGTTATTATTTGTAGGTCTTTATTTCTTCTCTTAATTAAAAAAAATTAAATTTTAAAGAAGAACGAATAAAGTCAAGCAATAGTGTGAAACTTAATATAGCCTGTAGATATCGGATTATATTATGGCACTGCTTGAAGAACAAATATTAGAATATGTAGAGCAAAATGGTTTTAGATTGGGACGTGTATGTATATTGATAGAGTGTTTGCTTTTCGAAACGGATAGTCCATGGATTGATTAAAACCATTCACGTAACGAAATCTGCCTGTGTTTGTCTATGTCCTCACGATAGCTATCGATTGCCGTAACCAATTGGATTAATGCCACTCATACTTATTTGAAAACTACAATCATTTATTTGCAAAAAAACTCTAAACTAGCTCATTTCACTCCGCAGAGTTTACCAAGAAATAGCAATATAAAATGCACACACACATAAAATTTCAATTAAAAAGCACTGAAGGTCTCGCGCTAGACTCAAAATTCTCATAACAAGAGAAACTTATAGACTGTAATTACACATGAGCTTTTTATTAGGGCCGTAAGTATAAACGACAAATAAAGTTTATCTCAAGAATAAAATTTATCTTTTTTAGACATGGCAACGTAGCACCTTTACAAGGTCAAAGTTTGACGTTTGAATATAAATATTAAAATCTGAGGTTAAGTTGTTTTCGTGTTGTGTTTATATTCAAACGTCAAACTTTCACATTGTAACGTGGCTAAGTTGCCATGTCTAAAAAAGATAAATTTTATTCTCGAGATAAACTTTATTTGTCGTTTATAATCACGGCTCTAAGTCAAGTCGGATAAATTTTTGGTTTCATCGAAAGCTTGTTGACTAGCAATTTGACAAGAAAAACTGTCATTGATCAAAATCACTAGGCCTCAGTGGAGTGATTTTGACAGATGACACTTTAAAGCTTATGTTGTATTAAAGGCCAATTTTACAAACACAACTTAAGTTAGAGTTTAACAAAACTCGAGTTTTACTACGGTAAACTACGGCTGAACCTAGTTTTACAATACGAATTTACTCAGATTTACTTGAACTCAGATTCAACCGGAGTTTAATTTAAACCGCCGTTGAGCTTCAATTGTAAAATTGACCCTAAGTGTTCTGCACAACAAAAATGTCAGAGTTGAGTCTGACGACTTCAAAAAGATTGAGAATTAAAGCCTACGGTATGGAAGATCTTGAAGAAATTACATTTTTAATTTTATTAATTTCAGAATAGAGAATATTTGTATAGGTGGCAAGAATTTACCTTAGTAGCTTCGTTATTTGTTAACAAGCCGAAGAAAAGCGATCGTAATGAGCAATTAAATTGTATAAAATAAGAACAAAAATCAAAAAAGTTGCCTGTATAATTACAGCATTGAACTTACTTTGAAAGTTGCATAATGATTTCAAAGAACTTATAACGACTTATTTGTCTAAATAATTTCTTTTGTTTGTTTTATAAAATGGAAGAACAGTGCGTAAAAAATAAGAAGCGTTAATTGAAGCTAAAACTTTCATTTATCACTTAAAATCTCATATCATCTTGATTTTCTTGAAGATTCGGGATTAAATTCTCTTTCCATTACGTATCGTCGTCGCTTAGTTCTATTATGAATGAGTTTAATTGAAACACGTGGCAAATAGTTTGTGGTAAATAGGTCACCAAAGCTAACAAACCCTCGTTTCTGTTGCAAACATTGAAATTAATTTTGAACATCAACTATGTATGATTCTACATAAGACTTAAAAGCATAAAATTCCAAGACGATATTAAATTTTTCCCATACTTATATGTACTCAAATAAAAATAAATATCGATATGTATGTATACGTTTATTCTATTATAACAATAAATTCATGAGAAAAACTTTTAAGTAAAAAAATAATTTTCAAAATCTATATTACCCGATAACTCTCGAAACAAAAAATAAACAGTGAATTCAATAAATTCTAAGAGATATTTTGAGCTATTTAATAAAAAAATGTTTACTGGAAATCGGAAAAAAAATTTCTTATATTGAAACCCTTTCATGAAATATTAAAAATGAACTTCTATAAAATGGAAGAGGAATTCTATTTAATCTTTTTAAAGAAACGCAATTTTCTCCTCCTTGTCAAAGACCAATGTAACTAACATTGGTCTGTTGTGGTTATAAGCTTACACAAAATTTCTTTTCTATTTTGATAAAAAAAATTTAAAGTTTACATAAGATGAAACCAACTGAATTTGTAAGAATAAAAAATTTTCGTTCAAAGTTCAATAAAATACATACATCGAATATTTGTTTTTAACTTATTGCTTTTTCTTCTCAAATTTCCTTCCTTATTTTTTTTACATAAATATTTACGTAGCTTACGAAGGACCTTTTCGAACCACCAAAGCAGTAAAAAATAAAATAAAATAAAAAAGAACTTAGGTACGTTTTATCGAATTGATTGAATTAAGTCATAAATAATTATCTATAATATACACGATCGAACGTAACTCTATGTCACGTCCATTAACAAAACAAGAAACTCCATGCAAGAAGAAAATCGCATCTAACTGTGAGTTTAATTCAGAAAGGAACCGACGTAAAAAAGAGTCTTGAACATCAAGTGAGGCGAAAATCTCCTATTTCTGCGTGTCACTCGAAAAAGTACGAATTGGAAATTTTAATGGAAAACGACATTTTTCAGCTTATATTTACTCAACCGTTCCAAACGTGCTAATAAAATATTTAGTTTCATTGTTATTTTGACACGTTCTAAAGATAATGAATGTCTATAATTAATTAAATTTTAGAAGGGGCACAAAGGAAGCATAAATAATTTGTAATAGATCCCTAAATATAAAAATAAATGGATAATCCTTATAATAAATAAAATACTGAAAGCGCTTAATTATTTAAATTTGAAGAGTTGGTAACATAGACCGTATCGAATGCATCCAGATTCGAGTTACCACAGACACTCTAAAAATGAAATTACCTTCACTTAATTTCTTTAAACTTATGCTTAGGAGGGCACGTAAAGTCCTCTGTTCGATTGTCGAAGTCTAAATAACCTCTTCTGATGTTGATGAATGTACATACATGATGGGCTGACTCATCATAGTACTTCATCACTAATCTGACTTGAATTTTTTTAATGAAATGTACCGAAACCTTACACTGTCCCTCCATACACGATGTATTCGCTCTACATAACGCTGTGGTACTGTATTTTAATTATTACTAAAATTTATAGATACTGTTGTAGTAGTAATAAACTAATTACTAGAGATGAGATTTTTAGTTTTTTACCTTTTTTTTGTTTATGCTGCTATTCATATATTGTTAGTATTAAAATCTGTTTAACGGAAAAATATGTCATATGAGCCCTATTTGTTTTTACCTTTTTTACCTTTTTTAAAAAATTTGCTAAAAACTACCTATTTTTAAGTTTTTACAACCTATTTTATACTTTTAGAAACCTTTTTCTTCTTTTAAGGTTTAAGAACGATTTTATCCGAAAATTATTTTTTGAAACCAAAAATTTGATATCTTTTTCAACAATTCTGCGTCGACAATCCACTTATCTCGCGATATGAACGTGAATTTAGGATCTTTTGCAGTTGTTAGTATTATTCTAGCTTGATGTAGTTGTGTATGTGTATTGCTTTTATTTAAAATGCATGAGTAAACGAAACTTATCTTTGAAAGTTAAAGAATGGATCATTGGCAAAACAAATATACATGGTGTCCCCAAAAAGTCTGTAGTACAAATATCTACCACATATTCCTGTACCAACATAGATCGATTGAGCTAAACTTACCTCCATCAAAAGGTTCTATGTTAGCCCGCTATCGACTGCCAAAATATTTAAAAATTGGTTGCCACTTGTTAGATTTCGATATCTAAACGGTTTAGGCAGAAATAAACTTATTTTCTTATTTTCGCTTGTTACAAATATTTCTACTGTTGAATGAGTCTTGTACAAATACACATCTTTAACATCTTGAGATATAGAGGTCGTTTTCAATGCATAAAAATATCGTATAACTGAGAAAAGACAAAATCATAGTACTCAAAAAATAATAATATGAATATTTTAAGTAAAAATAATAATATGAATATTTTAAGTAAAAATAATATAAGACCAATAAAATTGTATAACCTAATCATAGGTTTTTTTTTACCTAAAACTACAAAATAGCAACCTAAAATAGCTTTTATTAGTACCTTTTTAGTTACCTTTTTTTGAATTTATACAACCTAAAAATCTCATCTCTACTAATTACATTAACCTTTTTTGATATGATAGACCCTAAACTATACAGGGTGTCTCAAAAAGAATGGGACAACGCTTGATCACAGATTCTCTAGGTTAAAATAAACCGATTAAACCTAATATACCTTAATACAAAGTCCTCCGGTTTCCAAGTTAAAGGACCTTAAAGTTCAATTTTTTATTTTTTATTTTTATGATATTTTCCATACATGTAAAGATATTTATTTCAACTTTGGTACAGATGCTTACAATTACGAACTAGATCAACAGAAAAATTTTTATAAAGTATGCTTGACTATAAGAGGCACTTAACCTAACTTCTAAAACAAGTTTTAGCGCTAACTTTGCTGTCGGTAAAATTTTCTTCAATAATGTGTTATTTTCTGAAAGAAAATTTAAAAAGAGAAAACTAAGGTCTTTTAGTTCATATGCGTAAAATCAGCCATTTGCTTTAAAATTGGTATTAAAGTTTTGATTTATCGTTACGACGAGCAACCATCACGTAGCCATCATCACAAAAACAATGTGTAAAATATTGGAAAACATGTTAAATCAATAATATTGCCTTAAAATCAAAGCTACCACGCGTAATAGTTCATCCAGGTTCTTTTCGAAGAAGTTTGAATACTGATTAAGTTGAACCTTGTTATGGAAGTACCAATGGGCGTACAAAACAATTTCTGATGATACCACACTAAACATGCTTTGTAAACAAACGTTTTCCACTATTTTGTCTTTTGTTTTTATGATCATTGCTACTTGATAATTGTACGTCCTAACGACAACTCGACACTTTAACGGGGATTTTAAGGCCAACGGTTGGTTTTACGCATATGAACTAAGAGTACCTTAGTTTTCTATCTTTTAATTATCTTTCAGAAAATATTATAATATTGAAAACAAATTCGCAGATAACAAAGTTATAGCTAAAACAAGTTGTAGAAGTTAGGTTAAGTGCCTCTTATGGTCAAGCCTACTTTATGAAAAAATTTTTATTAATGTACTTCGAAATAATAAGCACCAGTTCCAAATTTGAAGTAAATATTTTCACATTTGTGAAAATTATCATAAAAAGAAAATATTAAAAACTGAGCTTTAAGGTCCTTTAACTTGGAAACCGGAGGACTTTGTATTAAGGTATATTAGGTTTAATCGGTTTATTTTAACCTAAAGAATCTGTGACTAAGCGTTGTCCCATTCTTTATGAGACACCCTGTATAGTTATGAAGTTATTCTCCACCTATTTTTTTTAAAAAAAGTTTAAGCCAAAATTCTGTGAGAACCGTCCCTAGGAAAAAGGGAATTTTTGATATGTAATTTTTATTCATGTATACTTCATCAGGTATCCGAAAATAGCATTGACTTCTACAACTTTATTAACTTATTAGCACCCTCCTGGATGCATAATTGTATGTAACGGACGCGTTAGATAGGGCGATACAATCGGCTTTGTACGAGCGATGATGGGTGCTTGTGGTGAACGGAAAAGCTTTTTTACTTGACAATTTAAGACAAAAATTTTATATAAACATATTTTTAACATAAATTAAACTGTAATTTCATCTTTAAGTTGAAGATTTTACCTGGTAAAATAAGAATTTTAATAAAAAAAATTACATTTTTTAGTCTTCTGTATGTAGTAGTTAATAGTAAGTAACACCCTTGCTTTGGTTTATTGCTTTTTCCATAAAATCGCTATTAAATTAATTTAAGAAGTGTTCTTGTTTTTCAATCCGTACGTAGTATACGTTATATCGTGTTTTCTTAATATTATTATATACTCCTATGTTCTAATCACATAATCACGTTATAATCAAGTTATAATGCTGAAATTACAACACATAAACTACAACAATATCTTGATCTTATCGATATAAAATCAATCAAATAATTTCTTAGGTCCTTCTTGTGTTTTTTGGAGCGTATATTTTCCAACATTTATACCTTATTTTTATTCAAACTTGGAAAAATGTCAGTAAACCAAAGCAAGAGTGTTTTACAGTTAACAACCACCACTACAACAGATGACTAAAATTTTAATTTTCTTTATTAAAATTCTTATTTGTATAAGGTACAATCACAATCTAAAGATGTAAGTACTCAACAACTTAATTTATGTAAAAAAACACGACGTCGACGTCTCTATGAATAGGTAACATAATTCTACAGATCTCAGATTTTTAAAAAAAGGTCTTGATTTTGATTAAATAATTAAAAGCTCAAATTCATTTTTGGTGTGTTTTGATATTAAATTTCAATTTTTTTATCTTATAACTTATACCATTACAAATTCAATAAAAAAACTACAGATCTTTACTGGACCAATTTTTTGAATTAGGCTTTCGCTTAATTAAAAATTAAATTTAACTTTTGTTCGAAATTAGAAAAAAATGCAGTATGTCATAGGATGTCAGGCAACCTACCATACTTTTTTCATTGAAGTAAATGCAATTATCCCTCACAGCGAGAGGTAATACGACAATACACCCTTTTTCGTGTAGCTACAAGCTAAGTAATAAAATAATTTGCCGGATTTGTTGTAAACCTTTACTTTAATTTTGAGAAGTAAACCCACAATTTCAACTTTGTTTATTTTACGACTTTTTAAAAATCATTATTTTCTTCTAAATGATTTTATAGAATTTAATCAAATGACATATGATACCTCAAATAACCCACCTTAGCACTACCTCATAGTGACTTCTAACCTTGAGTTGACTATAGTTAACGGCCAGCATAAACGACCCCTTAGGCTCAGTTTTTCATTGGGAGTTTAAACTATGTTTCATCTGAACGAAGTTCAAACTCATGCGCCGTAACTCGTTTACGTTACAGTAAAAGTACAGATCATGAGATTGATCTTCGTTCAGATGAAAAAAAACTCGTGCGCTAGGTATATGAGTACACAAGCACTCATCGTTCGGAAATAGCCGATCGGTGGGGCCTATCTAACGCGTCAGCTACGTACGATCATGCCTCATGGGTTGAGAAACAATAAAATAAATTTTCGAGAAGAAGATAAAACTGAACATTGTATGACAAATTCAAGTAGAAATCCATTTAATATCCATTGTAAAAGAAATTAAAAACTATATGTACTTAAATATTTTATAGTATTTTGGAAATTTGTAAGATGAAAATGATTGACTACCTGGAAATGGTTATTTTATATCTTCACATTTTTTTCTCATTGTTACCGGTGCTAAAATACAGCAATAAGGATAAAAAATTCGGTTTTGTCATGATCCAGCGGATATACCTCATGGTTTAGGTTATTTTGAAGCGCGTCTGCCACTATAAAGGTTACTCTTAAAACCGTCTGCCATGGTATATTTGAAAACTGCTCCAGTTTCAATAGGACCAATCATCTCTATAATTCTCAGAAATGTTTAACCAACTTCCACGAAGAGTTTTACATGCTTACTAACTTTATAGTTAACTGATTCTGTGTGTGAATTAGTAACTCACATACCTAACCTATACGTTACATTTAAACAATCTCTGGTAGATATTTTGAAACGTAAAGACAATAAAAATAGAGAAGGATGGATAAAAGTTGTATAATTCATTTAAAAGAAAACAAAAAAAACTAATGAGTAAAGTCCCCTCACTTCCCCAGCTAAATTGGTGAATTACACCGACCGAGATATTTTATTAATTACTTCTTGGAACAACAAAAAATGTAATAAGTTTATTATTGAAGGGAGCAGTTTTAGAGAAAAATCAGCAAAAAGCACAAAATTTGGTAAGTGAACAAGTAAACTGTCACTTTAGATAGGTTTTTAATCAAAAGCTTGTAGTTGCGTCTCTTTGAGGCTCTAAACGAATCTCTACAAATTGATTACAGTGTGGCTGTAACAACTTTTTTGTTAACGGCATATTTTCTTTTCAACTCAAGGGACGTCAAACCATATACCAAAATTTTAAAAAAATTCAAATTTTAGGATTGATGGCAGTACAACCTAAATAAAGTAAATGAACTAAATAAAGTTGAAACAGAGTTTGAAAATTTGTCATCCCCTATATAAGTATGTTTAAATTTTGGTCCATTGGGAATGTTAATGCTTTGACACCACCCAAATGAAAACAGGCAGTTCAAATACTTTGATGGGAAGTTTTACAAAATTAGAGTGCTCTAATTTAAAAACTATTATAAATAAATATTTTAAAGTGAAAAAAACAATTGAATATTTCAGTTTTTTCAGTTCAGTTAGTTCATTATTTTGATTTGTAAATTTTTCTCTAAACAGTACTTAAAACATACCTTTTTATTTGTTCTTAATATTTATTTAAAGTTAATCAAAATAGAAACTGCACTTAAAGCGGGGTTTGAGAGTTATTTTAAGATAGAAAATAGGTGTGCATTAATTCATAATCTAAATATTTTCGTTTCAATCAAGAACCATTTTTAAATTCTTCGCTTTAAAACACCTATAATAAAATTAAAATAAATTGTAAAAGTAAGTACCTATCAGTTATCAACAATTGCAGGCGTGTAATTCAGATTTGAAATTAATAATTAACACCTACCTTCTATCTAAAAACAACTCTTTCTCTCTCCTAATCATTTAAAAGTATTTCTTTTCTACTTCCACTTACTATATTCCTATATGCTAACTCAAACTATTCAATCTGTATATTTAATAACAAGCGAGAATCCATCCTGACATGGAAATAATATACTTGTGAGTCTGTGGGTGTCTGAAGATGACAAGTTACAAGTTAAAAATTGAAGTAAATACAACAGCAGTCTTCAAGAAATTTGCTAAAATGAACTACTTTTCCAAGTATCACAATAACATTGTCAAACAAAAATGTATTCAATTAAGTACCTTAGTAAACACGTACGTGTGAGATAAAGTTCAACGAAACTTGACGTACATACTTAAGTACAGATGAAAATGAACAGAAACTTGAAAAGTTTAGACGAACTTTACTATGTTCATTATCGTTACGAGTTCCGCAAGTTTATTTAAAACGACATGGAGAAGTACTTAATAAACTATACATTTTAATTTTAGCGCAAAACTTTTAAAATTTTGAAAAATTACAAGAAACGTAAGAAGAGAAATTTAATTAAATTAACAATTTTCATTTATAGATTTTCATTTGTAAAACGATACCTTCAACATTACATTTCAACGTCTAAACGTCATTCGCGTAATTATGTTATTCGAAACGTATTGCTTACCCCACAAATTAATTAAATTTTTTCAGAGGGTAAATTTTGAGTGGGGTAAGCGCCCGATCTGATCGTTAACGTAAGATTTATTTAAGAAATATAATAATGGGCGAGTGAATAATACCAAACAATCGAAATTCTAATCAGTTCAAGTAAGCTGAAGAAGAGTTATGTTTGTTTTGTTTTTGTCATGCTATTTAGTTCCATATAGCATAGCTTTCTCAAACCTATTAGAGTTTGAAAGGTTTTATATTGATGCAATAGGAAATCTCATAAAGAGAGCATACCTTTGTTTTCAGTCGCATCTACCATCTTTGTTTCATCGCCACACCCAACTCTTCCAATAATCCTGAAAATAAGTAAAAATATTAATTAAATGTTCATATTTTTATTAAGTCGTTTGGGTAAAGTACAGTAAACCACCAAAATACTTCCTTTAATACAAAGTTGTAAACCAACACTATATTTACTTAAGAAACCATTAAGATGAAGTTGTTCAACTTTGTTTCAGGCAAACTTTCAGCTAACAAACGTTTTCAAATATAAGCATCGGCAGTAGTGGTTTTCTAATTTCTTTATCTTGCCTACTTTGTACGTAAAAGAAAATAACTTAATTGAAAATAAAGAGGAAGGCCTTAAAGCGAATTTTGTTAAATTTCGCAACTGACATGACTAACAGCGTTTCTAAAAAGTTATTTTTTGCTTTTATTTTAAATTTTTTTAATTTTTAAAACTGAATAAATTTGGTTAAAAAAAGTTAAAAGCAAAAATTTTCACGAGCCTTTTTAGTTCATGGGAAGTATATGCTCTAACTACTGTAACATAGGACTGAAAATTTATGGTTCGTCTACACTGTAGACTCTACATATTTATAGCAGTAGAACACACCGTTTCGAACGAAAAGACTTGAATGTTCACGTTTTTTGTATTGTTGTAAACCAAATTTTATTTTTTTTATATGCTGTAATAGTGAAGAGAAGGATAAAAATAGCAAACTTCCCTTTTTAGGAGCTCAAGAGATTTTATACACTAATATTTAAATAAACAAATTACAAAGATAAGCAAAGTTTTGGGGCGTTTAATTTGAATTAATTTATAATTCGCTTTCCCATCTGTAGCTTTCAAATTCCTTTAGATTAATTCTAAAGTTTGTTATACATTACATATTGGAACAGTTGAGTGGCACTTAGGTTAAGTTTAACAATAACAACGTATTAAACTTTTGTTGATGATAGCTCAATAAATGAAACATTTTGATATAAAATTCACCGGAACAGCAATGTTATGATTGAATCTTATAGATTTTGAGGTGCCGAATACGAAAAAAATAACGCGCCCGCGCGAGATGTGGGGCTTCACCCCTAAAAATAGGGTTAAAGTGTGAAAATCTCACTTTTTCATCGTTCATTCTTTTTTTTTCGAAAACCGAATGTTAGAAAAGAAATATTGTAATAGAATGTTATAGCTGACACCGAAACGAATCGATTGACATAAATTTTATATAATTTCTTTAAAACTCAACCCCTCCAGGAAGCGAAGAAGACGTTACAATGCTCCATTTCTGATTAGTCGGTTAAAATGTTATTACGGAGGCTGTGATTGACCTACAGGAACGTGCTTGGGCTTAAATTCTTCCTAAAGCTCGAGAGAACAAGTATGAACCATAATACTGTCGAATATTCTTAGTAGTAACAACGAAATTGCCTAATGTTTAAAGGGGTGGGTCGAAAATGTGCAAACAAATTGTATTTTACCAAAAACTTCATAAAAAAATCAGGGTTCAATATTTTTTTTCCAAAATTGCTGGATAAGTTCTATTTGTGTCTGCGAACATGGCCTCAGCGTCAAAACATAATTCACGCATCCAAACGCTTATAAATGCGTATCAAAGATTGTCGAGTCGCGTTTTCTTCAATAAAATTACAAAATATTATTCAACGTGTATATATGAATTCACAACAACAAAACACATGTATATGCATTCATATTCACCCATAGTCACCCACATCAACCGAGTTAAAAGGGCAAAAGAAATTAAAAGTTGTTGTTTGCGTGTTAGTGCAGTTCATTGTAAATAAACCATTATGAACAAAAAACAATGAGAACTTTTACGGAACAGCTATGTTAATATTGATTACAATAGATTTTTGGGTGCTGAATACGGAAAAAAATACGCGCTCGTCCGGAGGGTGGGGCTTCGCCTCTAAAAATGGAGTAAAAGATCGAAATTAGTTTTATTTCATTTTTTCTCTTTTTCCTCAATAAGTTAATCTTGGAGGAGTAATAAAATATGATTAGATATTATTATTGGCACTTCAGCAGAATAAAGAACTATACAGGCTGTTTCAAACGAAGTGCGCACTATTGCTAACTTTCTTATTATTAGAGCTACAAAGCTGGTTAAATTAGCAAAGAAGCATAATTTTTACTACTGATTGCGATGGTCAACACAAACCAACAATTGAACATCTAGTTTTTAAGATATTTATAAAAATAACTTTTTTTTAATGGAACATATTTATTTAATGGTATATATTTTTATGTTTTTGAAAAGAACAATGAATTTAAAGTGTAAACTGTCATACGAGTTTTGTCCTAAATGAAAAAAAAATTACCGTTCTCGTATCTACAGTATTAAACGGATACGGTAATAATGGTCTCTTGGTAGGAACACCCTGTATTTTTATACAGATTTGGATTACTGGTAAAATATAGATACTAAACTAGCAAAAATACAGGGTGTTCGTGCCAAGTGACTAATACTGAAAAATACACCAGAACGGTAATTTTTTTTTCATGTTAGTACAAAACTCGTATGACAGTTTATACTCTAAATTCATTGTTCTTTTCGATAGTGCCAATAATAATATCTAATCATATTTTATTACTCCTCCAAGATTAACTTATTGAGGAAAAAGAGAAAAAATGAAATAAAACTAATTTCGATCTTTTACCCCATTTTTAGAGGCGAAGCCCCACCCTCCGGACGAGCGCGTATTTTTTTCCGTATTCAGCACCCAAAAATCTATTGTAATCAATATTAACATAGCTGTTCCGTAAAAGTTCTCATTGTTTTTTGTTCATAATGGTTTATTTACAATGAACTGCACTAACACGCAAACAACAACTTTTAATTTCTTTTGCCCTTTTAACTCGGTTGATGTGGGTGACTATGGGTGAATATGAATGCATATACATGTGTTTTGTTGTTGTGAATTCATATATACACGTTGAATAATATTTTGTAATTTTATTGAAGAAAACGCGACTCGACAATCTTTGATACGCATTTATAAGCGTTTGGGTGAGTGAATTTTTTTTTTACTTTAAGGTCATATTCGCAGACACAAATAGAACTTATCCAGCAATTTTCGTAAAAAAATATTAAACCCTGATTTTTTTATTAAGTTTTTGGTGAAATACAATTTTTTTACACATTGTCGACCCACCCCTTTAAACATTAGGCAATTTCGTTATTACTACTATTAGTATTCTACAGTATTATGGTTCGTACTTGTTCTCTGGAGCTTTAAGAAGAATTTAAACTCAAGTACGTTCCTGTAGGTCGTTCACAGCCTCCGTAATAACATTTTAACCGACTAATCAGAAATGAAGCATTATAACGATTTCTTCGGTTCCTGGAGGGATTGAGTTTCAAAGAAATTATATAAAATTTATGTCAATCGATTCGCTTCGGTGTCAACAATAATATTCTATGACAGTAATTCTTTTCCAACATTTAGTTTTCGAGAAAAAACGAAATAACGGTGGTAAAGTGCGATTTTGACACTTTAACCCTATTTTTAGGGGTGAAGCCCCACATCTCACGCGGGCGCGTTATTTTTATCGTATTCAGCGCCCCAAAATCTATAAGATTCAATCATAACATTGCTGTTCCGGCAAATTTCCCATATACGAGTATGCATGTTCGTCTGCTTTAATTATTGAGCTATGATCGGGAAAGTTTCGGATCAATATTTTATGATTCATTAATCTGACAGAGCAAGAAATTCAAACTGGGTGACAGAACAGGCCACCTAAAGATCCTGGACTTTCGACAGCCATAATTGTTTAAAAAACCCTTGGATGTCATTCCAAGAGTGTTTGACGTCCAGACACCGTTCGAGGTGGTCATTCAGACCCGCAACACGACTAGAAGTCGATCAATACAACTGGAACAAAACTCCTCCATCTAGTATTCAGATGGATCTAAAACTGAACAGAGAACAGGTATAGGCATATATGGCCCAAAATATAGGGCGTCAATAGCCTTAAGAACCTACCCTAAAGCCAAATAGGTTTGAGTCTTTATCCAATTGGGAATGCAGACAATCTCTCAAAACTCTGGCAAGGGACAACAAAGTTGCCCTTCATTGGGTGCCAGGTCACGAAGGAATTGAAGGAAACGAAATAGCTGATAAATTAGCTAGAACAGGCTCAAAACACCCTTCCGATCGAACCCTAACCATTCTGTAGACTATCTAAAACACATAGAAGGACGGATATCCAAAAATAAGAAACTGGGTACAAAAATTCTCATGCACCAGGCCAAAGACAGTCAAATAAATTCATTGAGTACTATACCACGAATGCTAAAAAGCTTCTTCTATTATCAAAGAACGAAATCAGACTCATCACGGGTCTATTTACTAGACACTGCTCAAAGAGGTGCCACCTCAAGAAACTGGGACTGAAGGATAGTGACATATGCAGACTCTGTGAATAGGAGATCGAATCCGCCCAACACATTCTCTGCACTTGCGATGTACTGGCTCGGCTTAGACTCAGGGACATTCTATGCTTCGCTAGCAAGATTGAATTCCTGAGAACAAAACTGCGAGTAGGGTCATGAACCAAAGGTCAACACTGGTCGCAGCTCTGCAAGGCTTAGAAGCCAATCGACCCCTGAGTACAATACAATATTAATCCGACATGACATATGACACCTCGGCTGCAAGAGCACAGAGCCTAAGGAGGGTGGATGGAAAAACGCTTGTAACTACAAATTACCTATTGATCAATGATCTACAGGAAAATTTAAAAAAAATTATTCTCCTCATAATTAATTTTCTCAAAACTAGAACTCTAATATTCAAAAGGATCAAAAATACTTAAATAAGTAATTATTTACTAAGGGATGATGAGTTGTTGGATTAGCACTTCTAAATACTAAATTAACTTTAAGCAAAGCCATTTAAATTTATTTAACGAAAATACTTTACAACATTGTCGCCTTACCCCAATATTGATATACTCGTAGGTACATATATTATGAATTAAGCTTTAATCTACTTTTCGTCAATATTAAATGTTCTTTATAGGAATTTAATGCTACACAACTTCAAGGATATTATACAACATACTACAACTTTATACAGGGTGAATCCTAACGTACGGATCAAACTGATAAGGCACCTAAAGGGAACCAAAATATAATTTTTTTGAAAGTAAACTTTTAATCAAAATCGAATAACTACAAAGTTACATGGGTTTTAAGTTCTTATAAATTATTACCCACCTATTGAGTACCGCTGTGCATATACAAAATAACCTATTTAATTTCTGACATTTGATTAATTTTGACTGATTTTGACGTACATGATTGAATTAAATAAATCAGCGGTTTCCAATAAGTGAGCACCCAAGCTGGGTATTTTAAAGAACAATTTAAATAGGTATAACTTTCATCTTATAAAAATTTTACTAAAATTTTAACTGAATTTTGTTTAAATAATTCTCAAATATTCCAAATTCGAATTCAAAACGTAAGCCATTACTCTATTTTTAATAAAAAATTCTCAGGTTTACAAGAACTTAAAACCCATGTAACTTTGTTGTTATTCGATTTTTATTAAAAGTTTATTTTAAAAAAATATATATTTTGGTCCCCTTTAGGTGCCCTATCAGTTTGATCCGTACGTTAGGATTCACCCTGTATAATAAACAGGAATTATTGAAGGAAATAATTAAATTTAATCAAATCGTGCTGTCATATAATCAATTCTCACAATAAATTAAACCCTTACTCTGTATAATAAGTTATTACAATAATAATTTACAACTGAAACCTTAGAATAAAGACAAATCGTATCTAGAAGGCTTGGGAATGATTATAACGTGACTATACTATACACTCATGTAAACGCGAAACAGTAACAAAACTACAGAAATTAAGCTCTTGTTCTGTAACATTCCTAAGCGTTTTAGATCAGATGTAAGTCAGAATATTAGTTTATTTCGTAATAGGTTCGACATAGCCATTAAACGCATTGGGCGCATTCACCGGACGTAACAGTTGTAGAGCAGCTACCAACTGCAACCACTAGCGCTTTTGTCGTGTGGTAATTTTGTTAAGTGAGTAGGTATCGAGATAGTTCAACATAACGCAATTGAAATGAGCTTGATAAAATTGCGAGCGCTCCGTACAAGCAGAGGTAAGTCACCGAACGATTTGGTAGCTGCTTCACAACTGTTACGTCCGGTGAATGCACCCATTGATATCAGCGAAAAGTCAAAAATAAAAATATAAAAAGGGAAGGATCTTAAGCTCCATTCAGAGATCGACGACAGTCGCTTACCATACTAAAATCAACCAATCATATTGCTCTAAATATTGACGGCAAATTATTTGTCTATCTGTAGAGCAATATGATTGAACAAACAGTTTGCCTTCTAATAGCAGTCGTGCACTATTTTCAGTTTGTTTCGTAAAGCTTCGGTTTCCTAGTTTCCTAGGATAGCCGTGCTCTCAAATAGTGTTCCTAATATGAGAGTGCTGACGTCACGTAGCGACGAAGTCTAAAAACAGCCGTTAAAGCGGTGAGACAGAACCGCTATCTAAGAAACCATGTATGTTTTAATATATGGGAACGCTTTTTGTGACGTCATTGGCCATCATATTACGGCCGCTATTTGACTATTTGGTTTGGTTTTTCTAAGAAATCCAAACTTAACCATAAAGCTAGATTTCCGTTACTGCGGTGTGTCGTGCGTCGCTGATGCGTCGCGCAGTTCTATTGGTCGATTTTAAATATTCAATGTTAGTTACTTAAAATCGACCAATAGAATTGCGTGACGCAGAGACGCTCGACGCAGCGACGCACGACGCACACCGCAGTTAAGAAAATCCAGCTTAAGTCCAGCTTTAAACGAGACTGATTTTAGTTCTATTAAAACTAAATTAGAAGCTTCTTGGCTTAAATAAAATATTACGATTTACAATTGAAGGGCAGTCAAACTTACTTTATGTTATGGGCTACACCATAAAGAGTCACTTTATGACCGCTAGCAATGTCATATACCATGTCATTATGATACAATCGAACACAAAAAATATTTTAATTACTAGTTCAATTATTTTAACGACATAAATATTATAAATGTGCCACTTACCAAACAATTTACCAGAGAACATATTAAAACGAACTCATTATTAATTAACAAATTCATACTCATTACCATAAAAGCAGCACTTTATGTTAATTTATGATAAAAGCACAGCGTTTAAGTCATTTGAAGCTTAAATGTACAACACACTACCACACAGCTGCTATTAAAGTGTTTCAAATCACATTTAATGCACTAAAAAAATCTGTTAAGTATCAAAAGAAGAGCCTCTAATCAACGCTACGTCAGTCAATTATCCATCTTCATTATTCGAGCAGTTTCCACTAGACTACTACTAGACTATCTTCAATGTATAATGAATGTATTACATACCCAAAAAATATATATTTTGCTCGGCATCTTGAAACTTTGGTAAAAGTGCATTAGTTGTGCAAATATAGTTTTAACTCTAAAAGGAAAAACTAGCCAACTTATGACTCTAACTCTGACGAAATTGTGATGATAAATTCTGCGAACTACATGCATCGCAGGCCAGACTTTAAATTAAGACTACCCTTAGTTTTATATTTTCCCTCTTGTCTAACCTCCTCTTTGAGATTTGGTTGTCTTGCAAAATTTTAAAAAAGTTTTTATATTAATGGAAAACCCAAGTTAAAATCCATTAAAATAAATAAAACTTCAACTCTAACTTGAATAATTTTAAAACAGCGAGCTTTGCAAATCTACGATAGTTTTACTTAAATTTTTAAAACTAAAACCGTTTTTACATTTCGTTTCTTACGTTATTTAATATGACAACTGGAACGAAAACTATAATTTTTTCTTAAAACCACCCCCTGCCTGATTAAAATTAAAAAGCTGATTTGTTCATTCTAACGACAGTTTGAAAACGAATTAAAATTTATTCCTGAAAGAGTCGTCTTTTCATGATGTATAGGTAGCAATTTCTTAAAATACGTGCTATCAACTTTTATTGTATCAAGTCACGGAATCATGAAACGTTTATGTTCTTAAATTGAAAACTGAATTTGTCAGCAAAAAGTTCAGGAGGAACTCGTCGATTACAAAAAATACAGCAGAATGTAGGTACGAAAAATCGCACGTATGCCCGTTTTCCAAAAATAGTTGAGACAACGTTATGATTTGAATTTAATATTATAATAACTGTCGAAGTCTTGAAGTAATTACGTACGAGCGAAGCGAAGTCTATCCTTTGTTCCTACTGAAATCGATATTTGACTGAATTTTATGAGTGTTACAACACACAAAACCTACGATAGAAGTTTGAAGATGAAATTCTAAACAAACACTAAAATAGCACGCAAATTTTCGAAATCCGAAGTTCTATAAAACGAACTCAAGGGCGTAAACGCCTATTTTTAAATTGATTCCCTTCATACAAAGACCACGTAAACAAAAACTTTTAGACAGTTGATCAAAGCGTGTGCACTTTGATTTAATCTCTTATTGGTTGTTTTATATGTTTGACATATCAATCAAGCTACCTTTATAGTTGAAGTAGAAAAATACAAGGCACGTGACTTTTAGGATTTTTAATAAATAAGTAGTTTAACAATAAATTTTCTAAATAAATATTTAATAATAATTAATAACTAAATTAAAATAATTAATTAAATAAATAATTTAAAAAATTAAACTCAATAAATAAGTCGTTTTCATCTTATTCTATGCAGGGTGGGCTACGAAACTTGTAGTGCCTGACAATTTTTGATTAAAGCTGGCAAAAGTATTCGATTAATCCAAGAATCGATTAATCGATTTTGCAAAGAACCGTTTATTATATGCTATTCAGTTAACGGATTTGTATATATTAAGGTGGTCACGTGTCGGTAAAGAATGATGAATCCAAGTATAAACACCTAAATGCATGCATGCATAATTAATAGATATGCATACAGTGTGTTTGATTTATTGTATCCGAGCTGATGTTTCAGCTATTATAAGAATTTCAAATAAATGTAATATATGAAAGCTGTTAGTCGCCCTATTTTTAATCATTTTTCAAAATCAAAAAACAAGTGAGCATCAAATAGTTGCGATATTGCAAATACATTCAAAATTTTAAATTAAAATCAAAAGCAACCGAATTTTTAATAAAATATTTTCCAAGGAATAACTACTACGATTAGGGGGAAAGCGCTATGAAAAGGACGCGTTATGAAAAGGACAGCATCAGTATCTTGAAAACCAAAAGGCATTTAAGTTTGAAATTTTAGTATATGTAACTTAATATACTTATAAACAAACTATGACGTGAACATAGTCCTTTCGTTTAATACACCGGAAGTAGAGTGTTTTGTTTTTTATTCATATACAAAGTAAATATTGTTGCAAGTTTTGGAAGCTTCAAGATAGGGATGTATTTACTTATTTTACTTACTTTTATGGCAAAACGTATATCAAGGTATCTATTTATATGGACAACTATTAAAAACAAATTTGGTTTTTGCATTTTAGTTTTGAACAAATATTCTTAAAAAATGTCTCGGTGTCATGAAACGGACACTTCATGGCGCATTGAAACGGACGTTAGTTTTAAAGCGTGTAAAAGATAGAAATTTTTAATACATTGGAAATAGATGTTTCAAAAACAAAAAATATTTCTATTGCTTTCAGATGTGTTCTGCACACGTAAATTAATGCCACAAAGGAAATTTAAGCTTTTTTTTGCAAAAAATTTATTTTAAATTTTCTAGATTGTTTATTTTGTTATTATTAATTATTATAGCTTATTTTTTTTAAATTTTCTTTTTGAACAAGTTTGTAAATGAATCTACAAATCAATGATATTAAGTTTCTTCAACTTTTTTGTGCCAATGTCGCAAAACTAAAGAATGTCCGTTTCATAACCCCATGTGTCCGTTTCAATGCGCAGGGTGCCATGAAAAGGACATTTCCCGATTTTACTTTAAAAGCTTACAACTTTTCAGTTTTGATGAAAAACTTAGTTTTTCTGCTTGCTATGTTATTATGAATAATTGTTTTGTTACGTTACCAAGTATTTATTAGAACTTATGTTTTGTTCAGAAAATAGAACTATTTGAAAAAAAGTGTCCTTTTCATTGCGTCTTTCCCCTACCTATGCTATGCAACGTTGTGTGAAAGATAGATCACAATTTTTAAACTTAGTAGTTTAACTCTTTAATAATAATCTTCTAAAAATTCGTGCAAGACATTAATAAATAAAAGCTGTGTGCAGCGGCGCGAATTTTGCATATTTTACACACATTTTTGCACCAGTAAGTTCCCACGTAGGTAATAGTAAGTAGAAACAGAATTTAAAATTTTATATAATTTTAAAAATGGGGAAGACATAAATAATTTTAAAATGTGGAAAAGAATTTGTAATCTAAAACCAAATCTTTCCCTAATAAAATAGAATCCAAGACGATAGAAATTCTTAAGATTTTTCAGTTTCATTTTATTTTCCGCTTAAACCGAATCAGTTCTGTTACAATAAAGTACTTTTTGACTATGAAAAATTTTAATTAAGTGTTAGTATTTAACATTACAAGTAAAATAAACCGATTTTTACTAGCGCAAAGAGTATTATGACTAGCGAGCCGCAAGCGAGCCTGTCACTTCTTCGAGCCTTTAAAAACAGTTATCTTGCGTGGAATGTATAATACTTTATTTGAAATTTTCCTAAATCGTTTTTAGAAAGCTTTGAAAGAAAAATTTTTAAACATTTATTGTCAAAAGTTATAGACAACTTAGTTAAATGACGTTTAAATAAGTGAGTACCAAATAAAAAAAATTTTGAACTACCTACTCGTGTACTAACTATCTACTGCTAGACAGATTTATGTTGGCAAGCATCAACGCAGTAGTAAACCTATTTTAATTATTAAAGGGGCGTGACCAAATCTGCGTGAACTTATCCCTACCGCTCTCCAACAGAGTTCTGTGTTGCAGTACCTATCAATACATAGATTTACGTTCTACTTTCCATATACATGGCAGGTGGTACGCTCTGAATGTATAACACCCTGTTGATCTAAAACCGAAATCCGTGGACCCTTAAACCTTATATTTTCAATGTGCATTTTATTAAGTAGTCGTCAGCGCAATTTATATTAAACAGAAACCCTTATTTTTTCTCATGGATTTAGATTCTCTTAAAAAATTCTGCTTCTGATTTTCTAAGATTCCTTCGATATTTTTTATAAGATATGGAAGTTTAAAAAAAATATTTTTGTATCAAACGCCTACAAGATTTTAATATTTAAACAAGCTCCTTCAAGAAGGACGACTAAAGGAATGCTACGTTAAAATGACTAATATATTGTTCTTTTTTAATTTAAGAAATTTAGTTTCCTACCAATATCGACCAATATCAATCTAAAAAAGATTTTAGACAAAATTTAAACGCGTTCGTGCTCAATGGACATTTCATTCTTTCTTGGGTAGCCATTAATAATTCAATCTTTTTAAAAAAATTGTTATCGTTAGTCACTCAACCTCGATTTTTTTTCAGATATATTCTTTCAACCTCAAGTCGATTTAAATTATTAGCGAAAAATCGCACACGTTATTAAACTCGTATTTCTCTTTTCCCCATTACTATATTTCATATCAATAACAGAAGTTATAATAAATTTTTCCACCACTAGAGACTAAAGAATTGCCGATTATATCAAAATATTCCATAACAACCTAGCAATTTCATTCCCGTTATTCCATTTTCAGAAAAATACGTCATTTTAGTCAACAAACTGAAGCTGAACATGTTTACAAATAATTTCCAACAAATAATCAATTTTCCTTTAAAAAGCACAATTTCCAACAAGTTCGTGTAAGAAATACTAAGTAAATACAAAAATACAACACTCTTTAAAAGCGCCAAAGTTAATTCTTCTCGAAGTCTGCTTTTCTAGCAAAATACGCTAATAAAATGTTTCCCCATTTGTTGTAAATGAACGCATTTAAAACTCATTTTGCGTCTTCATTTTCCTTTACATTTCCGTTCTAAGCATGTTGTGTAGATATTTTAACAGCGCAACACATTTTATGGAATGATATAGCACGAGTGGTAATTTTTTTAAAAACTATTACTAAATGTTGTCATAAATTCAAACTTTAGAACTATAAAATTAAATGTAACAGATTTTTCTGTGCCTGACATTATAACGAGCTTTATAACGCTTTATTTATTATTTGTTAATTTTTAATCAAAGCTTGAAATATTTTAAATATAAAAGTTAAATAAAGCATTGCGTCGTGTGTTTTAGTTTTATTTACCACAGTTTGATTTATGACAAACCGAGCACTTGTAAATGTGAATGCTGGATTGTAACCTAAAAAGCGTTAATTCCCAGCACTTAAGACACTTATTTGACTCCATTGTCTAAACTCTAAGTAGCCTATTCTGGCCCATTAGTTCTCAACTCAAGACATCCTTCTTGTACGATGAACTTGTAACGATGCAGAATTTTATCTGGATGTTGGACCAAAATACTAGTCCAGTATTACACCATCCTAGAAATGTTGAATCGTTAAAAGTAGCTACCTGCCACCTTTGAAACCACAATGTAGATAAATTTTAGATTCTTTTGTTCAGCTCTTCAAGCACTGTCATTTGAGCTCAATCTCGATGAAATTATACCAAAATTCACTTTGACTTTCATTTTCGTATTTTTATCATTAGCGTTATCAGTGATAACAGCTGATTTCCCTGTAACTCGGCAACCATAGGAGCTAGAGCTTCCGTTTTATTTAAGGAAGCAAGAATTTATAAAAACGTGATTTTACGTGCTATTGCCCTATGTATTAATAGGTCATTCAACACCCGGTATATATGTGTGTTGCATTGTGGCTTCGAACCCTTCCCTCTCCGTCTGAGCGATGCTAAAGGGAGAATTAATGTAACAAAAAAAACAATATTGGTAGATACCTAGTAGTTTATTTGACAGCTAGAAATTACAAAATAAACACGAAATGGTAAGTTTAAGTGGATATAATTATCTTCTCATAATTTTTTTAAACAATATTTTCACAAAATTAGAAAAATGTCTATGTAACACGTTAAAATTGCTAATTTTTTGCATCAACAAATTGAATCACTCGCGCTGACGCTCGTGGTTCAACTGTTTCTCTAGTGCAAAAAACATGCTTATTTTGCAACTTGATAAATAAATAGCTATTAAAGCACTGCTATTAGAATAAGTTAACAATACGAAACTGAAATTACAATTAAATCAAAATTGAATGTAGAAGCCAGGATAGGAAAATTACTATAATAATAAAATTATTCAACCCCTAAGTAAATAATTAAATGTTTTTTATGGTAAAGTTTTCAAAGAGCTTCGCTTAAATTTTTTTAAGATAAAAAGTAATCAAAAGGTTGAGACTTGAGGAAATTAAATAGATCAAACACTGAAACGAAAAAGCGTCAAGTAAAAAATCAAACTTTATACAATCAGTGTTACGGCTTTTCGTTTCAGTTAGAAAATTTTCTTTGATCATTTTATAAAGAAAGATAAAGCAACATTCTATTTTTTCTAATATCCTAATACGCTTATTTTTTCTTATAAAAAAGAGGCTTTGCAAGCAAGCGTATGAAAGAGCTTTTTAAAAAAAAATTGAAGGCAAATAATAACAATAAAGATTTCCGTTTCGAATAGAACATTTGGAAAATTTCCTTTTTATATATTTCATAATAGAATACAACAGAGGGATTTAAAAGTGTTACAACAAATAAAAATCGTTCTTTAGATTCATCGAAAGGGCCAAACCTTACTCGTACACCATTCTTTTACTAGAAGCACTAGATACTTAACGATTTTCTCTAACCTTTAGAGTAGAATCATAAAAGCGACCCTATTGGGATACGCTAAAATCCCATTTTGACTTTTCATGATGTGAATGTAAATTCATCAAAATCCCTAAAAACGATAAAAAAACAAACTGCAAGTTAACCTTACGACAAATATTTTATACATTCAATTCCCTAAACAACCTACTCTCTACTCTGTAGTCTGATAATGAAGAGAAAGAAAATGTGGTGTTTTCATTAACAATGTGGAGCTGACTACAATTTTTACGGTTCTCCTTTTCGTTAAACTTCTTTTGCGTTTTACAATTTATTGTAAAAATTTTAAACTAATTGGTAAACTGAACAATTGGTTTCTTCCAAAAACGTGCAATAAAAATTTCTAATAAAAAAATTACGAATGAAGACAACCATCCCAAAATCAACAATCCAAAAACACCATGTAATTCTTCAAAACCCAAATCGTCGTTACTCGGTCTTACTCTTTGAAATTGTTGATGAGCCCTATCGTGATAATAATTGTCTTTTCTATAAAAAAATTGCACAAAACCGTAATCTTTAAACTTGATAAGCATTTCGTTCGCTTGCTGAAAAATTGGAGAACCTTTCGTAAACGGGGGGCTAACTAAAACATTTTGGAGATTATCTTCAAATATATAAATTTTTGATCTTCCATTATCTGAAAAAGCACCCCTTGTGAAAAATAAAGCAATTCTTTTAGATTTAATAGTAGCAAAATCTCCTTTAGAAACCAACCTATTAATACAAGCATTTCCAAGAGGACATGGTATAAAATTTTTGTAAATGTACTCGTCAATTGTATCATTGCTATTTGAAAATATCCAAGCCCCTTGAGGAAAGAAACCAAATTTTAATTTCGACGCAATTAATTCTTTTTCGTTCGTAATTTGTTTCTCATAATAATCAAAATTAAGCACATTAACTAATTTGCTTTGAAACGCTACAGTAATCCATAAAGCAAAAATAATCCACAACGCTAAAATGAGACGTATACTGTGAGCATTAGGAACGTAGCTCAAAGCTTGAATAACTAAACATTTAAAACAAGTTAAAAAACAATTTGATAATGATCGGAAATTTTTCGTTTCTGAATTTAAATTGCACGAAAAACAAAAAATAAATGACACGAAAATTAATGTTGCTAAAATTAGTAGCCAAATTCTCAAGGTGAAAATTTTTATAATCCTTTCCCATTTCGGTAGACTTTTTGCTGCTGGAACTATCCATTTTGACGAATCTTCCAAGTACGGATATGAGCTATCTAAGAACCAGCTTGTAGTTGTATTTGCATAAAACATTCCAATTCCGACATCCGCAGTTCCATTTTGTATGTCACCAAAAGCTTCTGAAAATGTGTTGTTTCCAATATAGGATCCCCAAGATTTATAAGTTTTGTTTAAGAAAGTTAGATTAAATTCCATCACTCTTGCTAACTAAGAAATCAGTGTTAATTACCATTATCAGTGTTCTATTGCTAGCATAAATGGAGCTTTTAAGACCTAAAACCGCTTTAAGGTTTGATTATTTTAGCAAAAGTGCAAATGAACATTTTTCATCCATTTTACATTTTGAAATACTTTTTATCAATTTTATTTTTTTAAACAATGTATTCACCATTGTCAATGGATTGAAGTGAAGATTTGAATCGTCGCCAAGAAAAGGTGGATTTACGGTATGAACGAGAAAGCAAATTCATCTCTTGTCACTTTGTCAGAAATAAAAATATGTGAGAACATAGTGCAAGACAGATTTATGTTGGCGAGCGGTGGGAATGCGCAGATACCTAAATGGCGTAGCGTAGCGTAGTGCCTGTGTTGCACTATACAGGGATAGAAGTTTGGACAAGTACAACGAATGTGCAACAAAACTAGTCAAGACAATCATTGAGTGTAGGTATGGTTAAGAAAAAGAATGACATTACATATAAATTCTCGAGAGATGTCACCACATCACAAGTAACCACGGTTGTGTACTTAAACAATGATTAGGTGATAAGTCCGTTCAGACGAGAGACCAGTTAGGTCTTTCCCATAAATAGCTCAATAATTAAAGCAGACGAACATGCATATATGGGAAATTTGCCGGAACAGCAATGTTATGATTGAATCTTATAGATTTTGGGGCGCTGAATACGATAAAAATAACGCGCCCGCGTGAGATGTGGGGCTTCACCCCTAAAAATAGGATTAAAGTGTCAAAATCGCACTTTTCCACCGTTATTTCGTTTTTTCTCGAAAACTAAATGTTGGAAAAGAAATATTGTGATAGAATATTATAGCTGACACCAAAACGAATCGATTGACATAAATTTTATATAATTTCTTTAAAACTCAACCCCTCCAGGAAGCGAAGAAGTCGTTAAAATGCTCCATTTCTGATTAGTCGGTTAAAATGTTATTACGGAGGCTGTGATTGACCTACAGGAACGTGCTTGGGCTAAAATTCTTTCTAAAGCTCCAGAGAACAAGTACGAGCCATAATACTGTAAAATACTAATAGTAGTAATAACGAAATTGCCTAATGTTTAAAGGGGTGGGTCGACAATGTGTAAAAAAATTGTATTTCACCAAAAACTTAATAAAAAAATCAGGGTTTAATATTTTTTTACGAAAATTGCTGGATAAGTTCTATTTGTGTCTGTGAATATGACCTTAAAGTCAAAAAAAAATTCACTCACCCAAACGCTTATAAATGCGTATCAAAGATTGTCGAGTCGCGTTTTCTTCAATAAAATTACAAAATATTATTCAACGTGTATATATGAAATCCCAACAACAAAACATATGTATATGCATTGATATTCACCCATAGTCACCCACATCAACCGAGTTAAAAGGGCAAAAGAAATTAAAAGTTGTTGTTTGCGTGTTAGTGCAGTTCATTGTAAATAAACCATTATGAACAAAAAACAATGAGAACTTTTACGGAACAGCAATGTTAATATTGATTATAATAGATTTTTGGGTGCTGAATACGGAAAAAAATACGCGCTCGTCCGGAGGGTGGGGCTTCGCCCCTAAAAATGGGGTAAAAGACCGAAATTAGTTTTATTTCATTTTTTCTCTTTTTCCTCAATAAGTTAATCTTGGAGGAGTAATAAAATATGATTAGATATTATTATTGGCACTTCAGCAGAATAAAGAACTATACAGGCTGTTTCAAACGAAGTGCGCACTATTGCTAACTTTCTTATTATTAGAGCTACAAAGCTGGTTAAATTAGCAAAGAAGCATAATTTTTACTACTGATTACGATGGTCAACACAAAACAACAATTGAACATCTAGTTTTTAAGATATTTATAAAAATAACTTTTTTTATAAATATCCTGTTATTTTTTATAAATAACACCCTGTATATATTTTTATGTTTTCGAAAAGAACAATGAATTTAAAGTGTAAACTGTCATACGAGTTTTGTCCTAAAATGAAAAAAAAAATTACCGTTCTCGTATTTACAGTATTAAACGGATACGGTAATAATGGTCTCTTGGTAGGACACCCTGTATTTTTATACAGATTTGGATTACTGGTAAAATATAGATACTAAACTAGCAAAAATACAGGGTGTTCGTGCCAAGTGACTAATACTGAAAAATACTGAAAAAACCAGAACGGTAATTTTTTTTTTCTTGTTAGGACAAAACTCGTATGACAGTTTATACTCTAAATTCATTGTTCTTCAAAAAAAATCGAATGTTTACTAGATAATGCGCAGTTCGCCCCCCTAGAAAGCTGAAACTAAAGCCCAAAACTCACCATTTTGCATCAAATTCTCAACAAATTTCAAACTCCCCAGTGTATCCCGGTTCGCCCTTAACCCCCATGACCCGGGCAACAAACTACCATAATCTGTCTTACTTTTTGAGTCAGCACTACACTACTGAAAATAAGGAAGGACTCAAATAGAACGCTGGCTTACAACTCAACCCAACTATAACGAAAGAAGTGGCTGATTACAGTTAAATCTCTATGGGCGTCTTCTAAGTGAAAAGCTTAGTTTGACGAAATAATCGATCAGTAAGGCACCAAGTATGCCAATGTGAAATGGTTAAATCACTGACACTTGGGAACGCCAGAACAGCTGGCAACAGCTTAACAAATAACAAGAGGTGAACCGTGAACTGATGCGTAATATTAATTTCGATACATTTTTACCCATAATGTTTAACTTTATTAATCAAACAAGTTCAAAATTAATATCGAAATGAAAACAAGAAATATGAAACTCAAATGGTAATCATAAATCTCAATCAACCAAACGAATATTTAAATCAATCAAATGACACGAACGATAGTAAATCGACTTGGAGCAATGCCAACTATGATGGTAGAGTATCATTCAAACGAGAAGAACCCGCCTCGTCATTACGCACTAAAGACTTAAATTGGTAGTGAGAGTCCAAATTTCTATTGGAGGTACGGTCGGTACATTCAGGACCGTACTCTCGGTCGCCTAACTCTTTAAATATATGTCTTGTTGACGGCACTCCTAAATGATCGTCCCACCACTTTCTGTGCACAAGGGCGTAAGCAGATGAATTTTTTTTGTAAATATCACTTTGCTTTCTATACGTTCGGTAGAACAGTTCGAATTAAAGACGTTACGATATACAATTTATAACAATCGAGCCTTCAAAGCCCGATTTATGTGAAAAATCAAAGCATAAAACTAATTTTTAAAGCTTACCAGTTTAAATAACTCTAATTCAATTCCAAATTTCTTACTATCTTCACAATTTTGACAACCAATATAAGGAGGATAATCAACTAATGCCGTTTTCACAGTAAAATTATTCCACTTTCTAGGCAACTTCTTTGGAAACAAATTTTTATTTTTTACTAGACTTTCTCCTTCCAAACATGAACCTAAAAAATTTTTTCGCATTCTCTCTTCTTCACTTTTCCGAAAATCGTACGGAAAATACGTGTAAATTTTTACATCCTCATTTTCAAGCAATAAAACTGCCACGTTAATAACATAATACTTTTTCAACGTTAAAAATAATTCGTCAACTTTTTCATCGATAACAATAACAAACTTTCCTCTTGGATTCCATTCCAAAGTTCGAACAAGAAATTTAAACAAATTTTCAACTTGTTGAGGCATAATTAAAATATAAGCGTCTGCTTTTAAAAGAAAAGACGTAGCTAAACTTTGTCAAGTTTGGCTTATTATTGGAAAGTTAAAATTTTTTATATTTTCTTCAAAATCCATAACTATTATTGATTTACAATTCTGCATATAAGTTTTTTGAATATTTTCCATACAATTTTTCAATATTGCACTTGACGTTGATGTCTTAATTGGAATTAATTTCGTCGAAATTATAACAATTAATTTTAAAATAATTAAAACTTTTATTAAGCTCATTTTTATGTCTTTACTGTGAGCTTATATTTGCGTAAATAAATACAAACAGTGTTAGTTTTATAAAAATGTGTAAAAGGTTGATGCAAAAGTCATTTTCCATGTTTAATTTAAAAAACTCTATGATTTACACTCCTTCTGTAAATCAAATTAGATAAATGCATTTATTTTATTTTTTTATAAATTGCGTGTCTGTAAAATACATACAATGTGCGTGGTAGCAATGTAAAGGCGTAATATTGCATATTGCATTATTCGCCTTGTGAGTGCAAGACTGCGATATCTCAGAAAATCTCGAAAATGGGATTAATGGCAAAATGGATTGCTTTAAGGTTGATTCATCAATGCAAACCAAAAAAAATTAAAATTACATCGGTTTTTAATAGATAACTTGGCGTATTAACAATAAGTAAACTATGCGTTAAATACGCCCTAAAATAATTTTTAAATCAATTTTTACCTATGAGGCAAAAAAGTCATCCCCTTACACATTCAAAATGATAGCTTCAGTTGTCACTTTAACAATAATATTAATAAGATATTAAACCGAAAGTGAAATATCAAAACAAAGAATCTAATTTTCTACAATACTTTAAATTATGAGTTAGTACAGTCTTGCACTAACAAGGCGAGATATATTTTAAAGTTATTCCAGTACGAGCTATGCTAGGGACTCTTTGACGCTAGGATGGTCCCTATTTATAGAATTTCGAATTTGTCTCACCCTCTGAATATTTTCTTTAAACCCATACTTATACCTAATAAGTCCTTGCAAAAACTTAAATGATGAGAAACCTTGTCGCATAGGGGTTGAAATCTACCTGCAGGTGCCTAGAATTCGCTGTTATTTTTTTCTATAGCAGATCTTTAAGTGTCCTTTTTTCAACTCAAAATAGTACAAGTCTCACTTTAATCTCAAGAGTAGCTAAAGTAATCCTTTAACCATCCACAGGCGTGCCTTGGTCCTTTGTGCCAATTTGAGTGCATTTTTCTAATATTTCAAAAAAAGATTGAAATATCGCGATGGACCTTTGTAACATCTCAGATTGATTTATTTACAATAGTTTGCCAAAGTCTCATGTAGATAACTATCATAGCTTAAGCAAGTGACGTTTAAACGCCACTAGGCGGTCTGGACGTAGCGCACCGGCTCCTTTCTGTGTCTGTGCTAGATAGATATGTTATCAAGTTTTATTACTAGAAATTGCTAAACTAAGTATTAGAACTTCTCAAAATTCTATTATAAGACACAAAGATAAAGGATTATTGTTTATTATACTGTCATCTCGTATTCCTGATTTTTATTGAAAATGACATTTAGTTATTGAAATATATAGTTATTTCTCAAAATCAGTGTAGTACTTTAAGAAAAAATACAACGATACTTTTTTTGTAGAATCGAAATCTACGTTAAAGTCAAAAATATTTTACACAATAGTTATTTGTTTAATTAGTTCTGAAAGTAATGCTTTGCAACACGAGCACCATAATCGCAGCATGAGCGCAGAGAGGGCTGCGATGGTGCGAGTGTTGCAAGGCCTTTTTAGAAAGTGGTACACAGCACATTATTTTTTATAATTCTGTAGAATATAAACAACAACAATAATAAGAATAATTAATATTAACTTCTTTTATTATATTTTTCATTATGCGTCTATGCTTGTCATGGTTGCTATTGGTATTCAATAGTAGTCATGCAATTTTTTAAATATATATTATAAATAAATAACAGCTTGAACTGAAAGCACATATACTATTTGTTCACAAATGTAGATAGTTGTGTCATTTATAGAATGAAGACTAGATTTCATCGAGATTTTTCTGTACAGCATTATGAACAATCGTTCGTACTCGGATCCACTTCTACTACTAAGCTTCTGTCAGCTGCTGTCAAATTATAGTAAAGCACGTTATTCTATTAAAGGGGCACGTGTTTTCTGCATCTATCTCAATAGAAGCCGCGCTATAGTTAGCTAAATTTTGTGAACAAATATTAGGAATGAGTCACTCTCTATAATTGTGAAATTGGAATATAGCAATGAAAGTTGACGCTGCATGAAGTGAAAGTGATTTGTTACCATGCTAACTTTAAGCAAACGTAACCTAACGATAATGTAACGAACCTCCTTATTATAGTTTCTTACTACTTTTTCTACGGAGTTATCTTTGGTAGCGTAGGGGTTGTTACTTTCGCACATATATAAAAACTCGAAGTTATGTTTACGTAGTTTATTTTACTCTACTTAAAAAAATGGTACATAAACCTTACTCCAATAAAATCCGACAAGTATACAACAAAACAATATAAAAATTTAGGACTCTTACGAGTCGTTGAATAATAATCCTTATTGCTATATTTACGTTTAAAACCACTGAGTGTTCGTTAGAACGATTTGAGTTATTTTTACTACTATCCGATCAGAAGACTTTAACAATTATATAAAGATTACCAGTGTAACAATGATAGAAAACTTCAACAAAATATTAACTGTCACGACGATCCTCAATTAGGTCTTTTCAGTTTCGTATGTTTATGACGACTGCCGTGTCCCTTGAACTATTTTTTCTTTAAATCCTGAATACTTCGTAATCAGCAATAATTTATTATAACGCAATTCGTTTTTAATAGTTCAAGAAACTGCAGACCTCGGTAAAGTGAACAGCCAGCAATTTGTTTAAATATCCTTAATAGACGTCTAAGTAATTTCCTTGACGTATTTATGGGAAATGCAACTTGTGATATTTATTGTTTATTGAGTTCACATTTTATTTTGTTACTTATAATGCAATTCCCATAAGTCCAGGAACTTGACTTCCTACGTGAATGAACTTGAATAAAATTTATTTAATTTACTAATTTATTTTAATTTGTTTTATAAAATTTGGAATATTTTCAATATTCAAATTGCTGGTTGTTACAATAAAATAGTACAGGTGTAATATTTTAAGATGAGGAACGGTAGGGATAAGTTCGCGCAGGTTTGGCCACGCCCCTTTAATAATTTAATATGTTGACTACGGCGTTGGAGGGGAAAAATACCAATTTAGATATCTGCGTATCTCCTCATCTCGTCAGCTTAACATATTTTACCTCTATAATTTTCAATTAATGAAAACATAAAAGTCAACTTTCATTGACATGGTTATAAAGTTAGTTATAAAGTTATAATCGTTATAGTTTAAAAGATAATTTATTAAAATTATTTAGATATTTACGGCCTTAATAACAGTTCAATTAAATCGGCATTTAAGCCATGTTATAGAGAATCTTTTATTCTAGGGTATGACATATTTTATAATTTTATTAATTATTTGGAAACTTGTATATCGCCATTTTATTAATTTTATTGTGGCTACTTTTGTATTATTGAGGCGTATAAAATTGAATTATATAAGTTTCCAAATATTAAATAAAATTATAAAATATGTCATACCCTAGAATGAAGGATTGTCTATAACATGGCTTAAACGCCGATTTAATTGAACTGTTATTAAGGCCGTAAATATCTAAATAATTTTAATAAATTATCTTTTAAACTATAACGATTATAACTTATATATTTTACAAATATTAAGTACAGCCCTAGTTAACATTCCTCACATTACCAATTAATTAAAATAAATTTTTATAAGCCAGAAAAAAAATGATTAAGTTCAACAAATATTGCGGGTACCTTCCGCCCTTAAAGTCATTGTGGTAATAGTTAATAAAATTCATACAAAATAAAATTTGTTACTACACAAGAAATTACTTCTTCTTCTATCAAAAACTAAAATTTTAAAATTTTCTGTAATTAAAAAAAATGCTTTTATGTGTCGTAAAGTGAGATTATCGACATGTTCTATCTTCTCCATTAAGAATTTTTCTTTTATTATAAGGGATATAAAAGAGTAGCATGGATGAACAAATTTAAAACGATTTTTGATAATAAAAAAGATAAGCGATCGACGTCCATTGTACGCTAACTGTAGGCAAGAGAGAAGCGATTATTTCTAGATTAATTTGAAGAAATCGTGTTGAAAAGCCAATCACAACCGTTAGAAAAATTCTTTTTGCAAAAAGCAAAATATTTTGTTTGATGATATACAGTGTGTCCCCGGATTGAGTTCACTATAGGTGTAATAGACAAAAATTTTCGAAATTTCATTTTGATGTTTTGGAATTCAGCCCTGCTTGGTCTGAAATGAATTTTAAGCATATTTTCAATTTTTAAAAATGAAGGCCCTCGTGACAATTGAGAGAAATATATTTTCTGTTTAGGTAAAGTGTCTTTTTTGGCAACAATACAGCAAAATGTCATCAACAAAAGTTGTTCAGAATACGAAATTATGGCTCTATGCAAAATTTAAAAATGATCGGTACACTTTTATTAACATGTTGTTCTACAGTCAACATTCTAGGAAATAATTTTTGAAACATACAAAAATGCCATGCAGCTACTTATTTCTTATTTATTTTCACTCTAAATATCAATATCACTCATAATAATAAGAGCAAACCACGCCTGATCTATCAATTCATTATTAATTTTATTTAAACATTTTGAATAAAATTTTATCTCAATTTACAAAGCAATTATGATTCATTTCTTGTTCGGTGACACCCCAATAAAATAATATTACCACCAGTTTTCTGTTATGGGCCCATAGTCTATACGTACGATGCGATTTTTCGTTGATACATACAATCAAAACCGATTTAATCAAAGTGTGTCGATCATTTTGTAATTTTGTATGGAGCCATATTTTCATATTCTGAACAACTTTTGTTAATGACATTTTGCTATATTGTTGACTAAAACGACACTTTACCTGAACAGAAAATAGATTTCTCTTAATTGTCACGGGGGCCTTCATTTTTAAAAATTGAAAATATGCTTAAAATTCATTTCAAACCAAGCAGGGCTGAATTCCAAAACATCAAAATGAAATTCCGAAAATTTTTGTCTATTACACCTATAGTGAACTCAATCCGGGGACACACTGTACATAGTTTCTAATAATATTATTAGGTATTAAAGAAGAGTTTTCCACAACATTACGTCAGCAGATCTATTAATTGGCCTACCTTACAATTACTTTGATGAAAATAGTAAAATTGTTTCTTTTCCGTTCAAAGCAACTTTTAATTAAGTTAAATGCTAAATTTTCTTAAAATTTCCCATAGGTCCATTCAATTCAATGCTAACCTTTCAACAAAATCTAATCGATACGCTGTAATCAAAAGCAAGTTACCTATATAAGTAATTTTAAATTTTAAATTATTAAAGCAAGTCATTAATCATTGTAAAAGCTTATAAGAGTTTATTAAATTTTTCCACCTTTTTTGGCTGTAAGTATAAAATTTATTCAAAATAATTTCCAAAAATGTAGAAGAGTTTTCCCAGTAGGAATAAATTCCTTTAACATCGCTTTATCTTCAGTTTTTCCAGATATCTACTAATCATCTTTTAATTATATTTTATCGAAAAAATCGTCCACCTAAGTGGCACTAAATTAAGATTTTTGAGACGCTTTTAGACAATTTTATATTAGGTATTACCTAAGAAGATCAATAAGATATTTTCTTTTAAATGTTAAATCGAAATTTATATCCAATTACTTTAGAACTCCCAAGGTTTAAATTGAATTTTTTATTAAAAAAATATAGTATAAAAGAAATTAATTTGATTAATCGCTTAAATATCTAATTAATTAACTGGGAATTCAAAATATGTAACAGCCATGAATATAATGGCCCGTCTACACACACAGCTTGCACAGACCAAACCGGCATTCTATTACAAACTGCACGGATTCCAGGAAAAAAAAATTTGAGTGCTTCAAATGCAATAAAAAACAATTTTTCTGCATCTTTCAACAAATTTAGTTGACCCGTATTTCAGGATTTTGCTGAAAAAAAATTGTTTTCGAAAATACTCACATAGGAATTTTCGATAATTTGCTGGATTTTCTCCAATCTTCTCATACTTGAAATTTATTATCTCCAGTTGTATTGATCGAATCAATGTTGTTTTTTTTTATTTTACACTTTATTACATTAGCTTTGGAAGTGTATTAAAAAAAAATTTTTAATCTCAACAAATGAAAAATAATAACAATTAAATTGTTTAAATAATTTTAACATGCTCGCCCCCCCAACTTGAATTAATAGGGAAGTCTCTTCAAATTTATATCACAATCAAACACCAATTTTGAGGTGTAGAATATTAATCCATTCACAATTATGTGGTTCACTAAAATTAAATAAAAATTTTTAGCGTAGTTTTTGCATTTTCTAAACTGGTTGTGAGCGAGAAAACAGTAGGCATAAAAAAACGATTATGTGACGTCAAAATATATGCTTTGGATTATCATTACACAGCACCTACTACGTCATACTTGTCACATTTCATATGTTCATTGAAATTGCATTTATTATGGCTGTAAAAGGGTACAAGATATCAAATTTCGGTGATTTGCCTTATCTAAATATACTTCATATAAAAGCCCATCAATTTATTTGTGCATAGATTTTGTTTAGGTATATAATATTCAAACATTTCCTATTTGCACGAGGCTCACACAAAATAATTTGGGCTCGCTTTGTGCCCACCTGATTTTTTTAAACCTAGTTACGTGCCTGTATGCTGAAGTTACTATGCTAGTCATACTATATTCTGACGTCACAACCGCCAAATACCGTTTTTGACGCGATATCTGTGACTCAAACTTTAAATATTTTTTAAAATACGAAATATTATCGCAAAAAATTAAAAAAAAAACCGCTACGTTTTAAAATAAGACGAACAGTAATTAAATACTTTTGAAATTGAAGAGGCTTCCCTATTGGAAAAATTATCATTTTGTTCCTTATTATCTTATCTATAAAACTCATTTTACAAAAAAGTGTAGTCTTTATTAGATCGGAAGTTATTAAATATTTTCGAGCGCAAGTCACCCAAAGCGCTCCACATGCGGGAGCGTCAGAGATCTTCTCATACTTGAAATTTATTATCCACAGTTGTACTGATCGGATCAATGTCGTTTTTTTTATTTTACACTTTATTACGTTAGCTTTCGAAGTGTATTAAAAAAAAATTTTTTATTGTGAACAAATGAAAAATAATAACAATTTAATTGTTTTAATAGTTTTAACATGGTCGCCCCCAACTTGAATTAATTGGAAAAAATGTCATTTTGTTCCTTATTCTCCTTTCTATAAACACCCTTTTTAGAAAAAAGTGGGGTTTCTATTAGATCGGAAGTTATTAAATATTTCCGAGCGCAAGTCACCCAACGGGAGCGTCAGAGATCTCCGACGCAACAATTGCTCGATTACAAGTTCTTGCGCTAGAAAATATTTAATAACTTCCGATCTAATAGAGACTCCACTTTTTTGTAAAATGAGTTTTATAGATAAGAGAATAAGGAACAAAATGATAATTTTTCCAATCAATTCAAGTTGGGGGGCGAGCATGTTAAAACTATTTAAAAAATTAAATTGATATTATTTTTCAGTTGTTCACAATCAAAAAAAATTTTTAATACACCTTGAAAGCTTTATTTTCTCCAGTACAACTGGAGAAAATAAATTTCAAGTATGAGAAGATTGAAGAAAATCCAGCAAATTATCGAAAATTCATATGTGAATATTTTTGAAAAATTTTTTTTCAGCAAAGTCCATGCAGCAAAGTTTATGGGTCAAGTAATTTTATGAATATAGGCTGTAAAAAAGTTTTTGAACGAATTGGTGTGCAATTTGCAAACGAATGACCCACCAGAGCGTGTAGTTGCCGTTTAGGCGGCCTGCACAGGCCAAACCAGAGCGTCTGGACAGCGTTCAGGTGGCCTCTACCAAAACCGAAAGACAAAGCAAACACACAGGCCTTGCATTCCGGTTTGACCTGTGCAGGCGGCCTGGGCCCCAATTCTCGACACTTCGTGATAAAACGAATATTCGTTTATGACGTCAGTAACAATGGAATCACAATGTGTTTCTAAGTGTTTTCATCGCTATTGACGTCATAAACGAATATTCGTTTTATCACGAAGTGTCGAGAATTGGGGCCCTGAACGCTTTCCGGACGTTCCGGCTTGGCCTGACTTGATGATGTTTCAATTAAATAATTAAATTTCAAGTAAACAAGGTATAAACGGAAAACGAAAATGTACTTTTTCTGTTATTTACAATAAATTTAAAAAGTAAAAGAAATCTTTTCAATATTAAAATGAGGTATAAAATTATGCAGCTTTATTAGGACATCTACATCGCTGAACATCAAAAAGCGAGTACCTGATGGCTTAAATTTCAGCTAAATCTGCTCATGTTTATGCATATTTATATTTACATATATTTTTGAAGATGTTATTTTAGGTTCTAAAACAATGAAATTAATAAGCAAATTGGTTTTATGGAGCTTATTCAAAATGGGATTTAAAAGTAAGAGTTTCGAGCTTTTCCAATTTTGAATTTTAGTTGCAAACTTTCTGTGAGAAGCTCTTTTTCAATACAAAATAAAGTTTGTTTCTTCACTACTAATTATATTTAGTCATGGTGTAATAACTTCAGCAAGTATTCGGATAATACTAAGAAGTATTTTAAATATTCACAATAATAGAACAGTTACCACGTTTTCAGGAGTCTGAAAATATTTATTCATTTTAACCGAAAATATGTGCTGCTTCAAAAGGTTATCCTAAATGACAATAATTAACAATTAAATCAAACAACATGGGGGAAAGTTTTCTACTAATAAAGGTAAATAATTAATTGTTGAAACATTAATTGCTTGATAAATTGTACTTACTAAACAATAAAAGCATATTTATTGGAAATTAATTATTTATTCATAAGCTCTATTCTACTTTAAAATAATGATAGGTTTTAGTTTTTAATTTAAAATGTATAATTAAATGTTGATCGTTGTTAATCATTATTATCTATCAGTTTGCACGATTATGTTGTGGTTAATACGTCTAAATTAATTACGAATTGTTTAAAATTAAGAATTTTGTTGCTTTTATATTTTGCAATTATTAATTGCGTGAATATTTTAAGAGCTATGACGATTATTAGCGACGCGAACTAATTTTGATGTTAGGCCTCTTTCACACGATCCAACAACTCTGTCTCATATCGTTTCACGCAACTCCTAACGCCGAGTATTTCAATGGAGATTTAAACTTTTAAAGCTTCTAAACCAATAGAAATACACCAAATTGTAGTAAAGCTCATCTTAATAATACGCTTGGATTTAAACCTCGATAGAAATGCTCGGCTTAAAAGGACACAATCAGAAATGTTTAACCTTCGCATGGGCAGGGCGTACTTTTGTAAATATTTCAATTTTAATTTTTGAATAACTCCGCCGTTTTTCAACCGATTTTGAAATGCTGTCGGCTCAGTTATCAACTTTTTGAGATCTTTTCGAAAATGCAAAAAAAAAATTGAAAAAAAATGTTTTTAATACTTTTATTTGCAATTTGTTCGTTTACTCCACTTAGTGAACTGGAGTTACAGATGTTAATATTTTTGAATAAGTCCGCCGTTTTTGCACCGATTTTGGAAAGTTTTTTAGTCAGTGATCAGATTTTTGAGATTTTTTCGAAAATGCAAATAAAAAATTGAAAAAATATGTTTTTGATAGTTTTATTTGCAAATTTTGATTTTTTTTGTCTTTTTGTTTTTTTTGAATAACTCCGCCGTTTTTACACAGATTTTGAAATGCTTTTGAGTCCGTGATCAAATTTTTGAGATCTTTTCGAAAATGCCAAAAAAAAATTGGAAAAATATGTTTTTGATACTTTTATTATCTATACAATTATAGTTGTGTTTTTTTTCACTTTTTGACTTTTTTGAATAACACGGACGTTTTTAAACCGATTTTGAAATTCTTTCGACTCAGGGATCAAATTTTTGAGATCTTTTAGAAAATGCAAAAAAAAATTTGAAAAATATGTTTTGGTAGGTTTTTTGTAATGTGTCTTTTTATTTGCGGCAGTAGGTTATGTAAGAAGAGTTACATCTTTTGTAAAGTTTGGTTTTTGAATATTATGAAATTTTTTTAGCAACTATAATTAAAAATTTAATTTTTATAATATTTTTAAAACTCAAGTTCACTTGCTAAAAATCACCACTAAACAAATTTTTTGTTTAGCATATAAAGTGCAGTGATATTGGTAATTGAAGAATATTTTTTGTTTACAAACAGATGTATTGTTGAATTCAGTTATCTAATTTCACTTAGTCAACTAAGTCGTAAACGATTATAAGAGTTAGCAAACATTTTTTACAATCATAAACCAATTAAGATTTTCTAAGTAAATACTAAATTAACATGTGCAAAAATTTTTTAAACATTTGTGTAAAAATAAATTGCAAAATACCACCAAAGGGTTAAAAAATTCGATTTTGAATTAGTTGTGTTCACGTATTGGTTCGGAAAGATTAATCATAAACCAATTTTATTAGCAAAAGTTAGCTCAATACAATAAGAATTTTACGTTTTACCTAAAAACTAATTCTGCTTGAAAATATTCCATATAAAATACATTGGGAACAAAAAGGTTTACAAATGTAACTCCTGCCTACTAGTGCAAAAAAATTACGTGCCTATGCGAAGGTTAAGTAATAATGAGCAAATGGTAATCACAAAATTGAATCGAAGAATTCTAACTTGGGGAGAGGGCTAAAACAATTTTTAAAACCCTCATTATTTCGGGCAGGCTAGCTACATGATTGGTTGAGCTGCTCTAGGGATGCCAAAGCTAGCTTTTGGTTTAATTTCACTAGGTGTAGATCGAACTAATTTGCTCTAGTAAAAATTGCCGTATAAATTATTCATAAGCAATATCATAAGGGCATCTAATTTTTCCGAATAAAATCGAAAAAACACGTTGCTAAGTAATATTTTAACAAGAAGCAAGAGTGCTGGTGGCAACAAAAATCCGAGTCGAAGACGAGGATTTTTGCACCTGCACGAATGCTTTTTGTTAAAAAAATATTACTTTTTTCTATAGCAAACGTTAAAGTGTGCTTTGATCAACTAAAATTAGTCGATAAAATAGAATTTTAACAGCAAGGATAGATAAAGTAATACAACCCCAATATCAACCATGAAGTTATAGCAACCCACTACTCACATAGCAACCGCACACTACTCAAATATTTTTAATAAATTTTGTAAATAATAATTTAATTTGTAATTGGTTTTTCTTTAACATTTGCTATAGAAAAAAATAGCATATTATACAGGACGATAAAGGTTCTTTAACTACCTCGTGAAAGTTAATTCACTCGTGGCTAACGCCACTCGTGAATTAACACTCTTCCACTCAGTAGTTAAATTATCCCTTTATCGTCTTGTATAATAAATAACTATTGCATTGTGTTTTTTCGATTTTATTCACAGGAAAAATTAGATGCCCGAATGGTATTTGACAAGACTATTTCATGAGTAATAGATTATTCTGCATACACATAGCTTACTACTACTACCTATTATCAAAGAATTGCTATTATACATGCATACATAATAAATATGTAGGTAATAATTTGAAAACTGAAACACAGGTAATTTATTTAATCACAAAATACTACAAACTTAATTATTTATGGTACAATTAAAATTAAAATTGCAATTTTGGTACACTGTAGGAGTATTGTTTGAAATCTTTGTTAACTCATTGATAACGGTGTAGGTAAATCATTTATGTTGTTGATGGGTCCAGCTGTAGAGTAAGAAGCTCGAGGAGTGGCTGCAGGATCTTCTGTTATCTGTTTTTTAGCTGGAGGTTCTGAGACGTCACTTCTAAGAGTGTTTATGATGTTGGAATAATGCTCATTATCCATTTGCAGATAAGGCTTAATTGAGTTAGCTGAACTGTGGCCAGTAATTTTAATTAATTGTTGTTCACCCACCCCTCCTTTAGCCAGATTACTGACTGCTGTCGATCGCATAGAGTGGTTTGTTATTTTTATTTCTTTTGTATTTAATCCCGTCTTCTCTGCTGCTTCTTTAGTCCATTTCGAAAGTTCGTTTTTTCCTACTGGTGTGTTTTTGTACCATCCACTTGATTGTTCTTTGTTCCATGATGGGTTTGCTGTTAAGAATAATCTATCAGTTGTTATTCTAGATGAACGTTTAACCATTAGAAGTTTAAAAAGACGGACTGGACAAAAGGTAGGGTTCTTCGTGTTGGGGACCAGCCATTTATTATCGGCCATTTTTTTTTCTCCACCCTGGGCCGTTTTATTGAATCGAGGATTATATTCTACTCTTCCTAAAAAGTAGGATTTTTGAAAATCAGTTATTTTAAAAAATATGTAACTATGTTATCTACCTGTTTTAATCCCAGAATTATCGACTTCCTCCGTAAAATAAGGAACTCTGCAATTGACTGCCTCTCCACCTCTCCAGGCAAGTTCTACTGAAGCGATATGGTAAAATTTTCGCTGGAGTCCCACCGGAGTGTCTTCGTCCCATAATAAAACCATTGCGTAATATTCTTCCAATTTTAATGAAACAGAGCTCGATTTTCTTTTATTGGCGCACATCTGCAAATTCCTTCGTTTAGCATTACGAGCTTCCCTACTCGACTTAAAGATAATATCTTTAAATGGATCAAAAATTATTTTCCACTTTATAAAATACATCTCTTGCATTTTTTTTGCAACGGTGTTCCACATTGTCTTCACAACTAGTTCTTTGTAATTTTCACCGTTTTCTTTCTTCATATTCCATGCCCAATCTTTCAGGATTAGATTTAGTTGCTCTAAACTTGTAGTTTCCAAAAGCTCGTATGTCTTTGCCTTGCAGAATTCCATAAACTGTTTCCATATTGACGTATGGGTTTTAACGGTATTGTACGGTACACTTTTCTCAATCGCCAGATCAATATTAGTCATACAATCACTTCCAAAGCGACTCATTTTCATAAATGCATAAGCTGATTACAAAAATTTATTGACAATAAAAACCACATAAAAACAGAAAAATTGTTTAGTGTTGTTTTCTGGTGTCCTAGGAGACCATAATTACTTGTTATCAAAGGTACCTATTGTAATTTTTGGTGTCAAGTTTCACCGCGAGTAAACTCGCTGACAGGTGCTGTCAGAGAGTTTCACCGCGAGTAAACTGCTGACAGGTGCTGTCAGATAGTTTTTCCATCTAGAAACCATTTGTAATTCAAAATTGCGCTTTTGTGATTGGTGGAAATTAAGACGAAGGAAATAGTCTATTTTAAAGAAACGACGCTTACCTAAGATCCAACATTGAGCTGTTTTAGACGTTACTTATTGGAAATTTAACAAATCTTATTGAATATCAACTTTACTTGAATTATAAATCAAAGAAAAGTGATAGGTCGCGTTTAATTTGATTAAATTGAAAACTACAAGTTTAGTAAACTTTAGTAACTTTAGTAGTAAAGTTTAGTAAACTTTGACATATAGTTTTGATGGTTTTTACAACGTAACTTTTTTTGTGTATGACAAAACATGCAAATCATAGTGGACTATAACACTTGATTCTTCCACTATGAATTTACCAAAGAACGGCCTTTTTGCTTCTACAATAACAGAAAAAATAAATAAGAAAGCCGGTGTCGAAGTAACGTGTGGACATGGGGCTACTTTGACATAATTATTTATTTTTATTTTTTAGAGAGACGAAATGTGGCTTTTTTATTATGTCTATATTTATTATTTATTTATTAACGTTTTGCTTATACAGTGTGTCCCCGGATTGAGTTCACTATAGGTGTAATTGACAAAAAATTTCGGAATTTCATTTTGATGTCCTGGAATTCAGCTCTGCTTGGTCTGAAATGAATTTTAAGCATATTTTTAGTTTTTAAAAATGAAGGCCCCCGTGACAATTAAGAGAAATCTATTTTCTGTTCAGGTAAAGTGTCGTTTTAGTCAACAATATAGCAAAATGTTACTAACAAAAGTTGTTCAGAATATGAAATTATGGCTCTATACAAAATTTCACAATGATCGGCACACTTTGATTAAATCGGTTTTGATTGTATGTATCAACGAAAAATCGCATTGTACGTATAGACTATGGACCCATAACAGAAAACTGGTGGTAATATTATTTTATTGGGGTGTCACCGAACAAGAAATGAATCATAATTGCTTTGTAAATTGAGATAAAATTTTGTTCAAAATCTTTAAATAAAATTAATAATGAATTGGTATATCAGGCGTGGTTTGCTCTTATTATTTTGAGCGATATTGATACTTAGAGTGAAAATAAATAAGAAATAAGTAACTGCATGGCATTTTTATATATTTCAAAAATTATTTCCGAGAATGTTGACTGTAGAACAACGTGTTAATCAAAGTGTGCCGATCATTTTTAAATTTTGCATAGAGCCATAATTTCGTATTCTGAACAACTTTTGTTAATGACATTTTGCTGTATTGTTGCCAAAAAAGACACTTTACCTAAACAGAAAATAGATTTCTCTCAATTGTCACGAGGGCCTTCATTTTTAAAAATTGAAAATATGCTTAAAATTCATTTCAGACCAAGCAGGTCTAAATTCCAAAACATCAAAATGAAATTCCGAAAATTTTTGTCAATTACACCTATAGTGAACTCAATCCGGGGACACACTGTATGTATTAAGCTTCTTCATAAAATAAATCAAAAATAATCATTTAATTTGCATTAAAAGTTGAAGTCGCTTGACGAGCCGTTACACTTCCACATTATGTATATTTAGCGTTCGTTTGGTATCAAACGTTTACGCCGTGAAATTCCACCTAACTTTTCTTTTTACTGGGCCAAAAGTACTCACGTCCAGTGACTAAAGATATAACCACCTTGTAATTTTAATTTTAAACGGATCGCGCAACTTCAACATATTAATATCAATGTTGTCAAAGTAGCACTGCCTGTCAAAGTAGCCCCCAAAGTCAAAGTAGCCCCGATTTACGGTATGTACCGCAAAATAATCAGTTCTGTATAAAGAAAGTAAAAAGAGCTGTTTATTACCCCAAAGCCTAGTAGGGATTAATAAGGGCTCCGAATAAATCGACAAATACAATCAATTGCTGAATTTGAATAACCATTATTAAATTCAAACTGAAATTGAAGTTGAAAATAGACACTGAACGTCTAAACAATAGGCAATGTGCTAAAAAAACTCTTATAATCGAATCAAGTTAAAAAACTGTTATGTAGTTGAATTCATTTTTAAATTCAATAACAGTAGGCAACCAAATATACACAGAACTTTCAGGACGGTAGCAATAGCAACGCAGATAAAAATTATTAGATTGTGGCAATTGCTGAACTTGCCAAGCACGTTGTACAAACATGTATTTATAATACCTAAATACTAAATTAATTTTACTTTATTGGTGTACGACCTTAGTACTTAACATGTTACAGTTTGTGCCATTGGAAAGGTGTAGGTAGAGTTAGGTTTTGTTTGTATTCAATAAGAACAAAAATACTAAAACAAAATAATAGATAGATGAACACATCAACTACCCTTAAAATATAACATATTTTCCGCTAGGTAATTTTGCAGCAAGGGTTTTTCAAGTATTTTTCTACAGATAACAATATTATGTAAGTCAGTACCCAGAAACTGGTATGTAAATCCACAAACAAAATTAATTTTGAAAGATTTATAAGGCCAGTTTAATTTGAAAATTTCGAAAATTAGCAGAAATAGCAATGGGGAATTAGACTGTATCTGAATTTGTTATTTTTGACAATACCAATGTATAGAGCAAGTAAAAGCGATTAATTCTGTTTTTTTAATTTTTCTATAACTCGTAAATTAAGCTCTAAAATAATTTTTAAAAGTGCTTGTATGGAAAATCGTCGTTTTTATTCATGTTGCAACTACGCCTACAAAGCGAGTGAGATATAATACAATCGAAAGTAGTTAGACAGAGATAGGCAATATGGTAGCTTTTTCAAAAATGTAATTAAAAGAGATGTGTAAAATCGAATTTTGTTATTCTTTTTATTCAAGTTGTCAGAAAACTGACGGTATTGTTACATAGTTTATGATTTTTCTGACACTTTTAATAAAAAATACGGTTTTACATGTTTCTTTATAATCAAATTCGAAAAAACAGTGGAAAACTGCATTTTTTCGGAAAACTGTCAGAAAAATCTTAACCTATGTTATACTTTCGTCAGTTTTCTGACAACTTGAATAAGAAAATAACAAAATTCAATTTTACACATCTCTTTTAATTACATTTTTGTCTATCTCTGTCTAACTAGTTTCGATTATATTATATCTTACTCGCTTTGTAGGCGCAGTTGCAACATGAATAAAAACGACGATTTTCCATACAAGCACTTTTAAGAATTATTTTTGAGCTTAATATTGAAGATCGAGAAAAATTAAAATAGCCAAACGTATTCTTTTTATCTCTATTTTTATAAAATAAAAAAAAAAAAAACAGTCTAATTCCCCATTGCAATGAAATACACTTCAAATAAAAATTATCAAAAAATGTTTGGCATTCTATTTTTCAAAACAATTTTTGAGGGTAATTTATTTTGATTGAAACTTTATGAGTGGATAGCTACTCCTAATAATGGTCGCTTATTAACTATTAAAGAAGCCACAAGTAAGCAATTATTGACAATTCAACCACGACATTGCTCAAAAATTCATCAGGTTTTGCTACATCCCCTATTCCTTACCCCTTAAACTAGTGATAATGGAAATGTCAGTTTTATAACTTATTAGATCAATCATACTAATTTTTCTCTATTGGAAAAACTGTGGCATTTTTTGTGAATTCCTCTAATTTAATTATCCGTAACCTACAAGTTGCACATATCGTGCCTGAAATAAATAAGCTACTTATTATTAGATTTAGCTGAATATTTATAACAATTACTAGAAATTAACATTACAATAATATAAAAAAGATTGTTTTCTATTATACAAGTTTCTTCTAAAATATTTTTTATTTCCTATAATGTTTAAAAGATGTTAATTTTCTTGTCGTCAAGCAACGAACTTTCAATGGAAAGAAATGGTTATAAATACTTCTTAATCTTTATTAATGAAGTTCTCAAAATTAATTATAAATATTTTTTCAATTCTTAAACAGTATACAGTCTGTCCCAAGACTTGATATCAACTTGATAAAATATTCACACAAAACAAAATTCAAAATTTGGGTTCTTGGGCTCTAGAGGCTCTAAGTATTTACAATTTAAATAAATTAGAGTTTCTTTTCTGTTAGAATATAATAAAGTAGATGCTGAATTTAATCAACCTTGTATTTCTTACAATCATTGAGACATACTGTATAATTATTACTTAGAAATTACTGTAAAAATCATTTACGAAATTATGTAAATTACCACTTGTATAGTATCTAAAAATAGAAAAAAAAAACTCCAAAAAAAAGAGTCCAAACACTAATTAGATTCGTCATCATTCAATGAGTAATATGTATATTGTCTAGCATTTAAATCTACTAATTTTTGTGTTATTTTGTTATTTTTTTTGTTAATTATTGGTGCTAATACCAGAAAAATAATAACACTCTTTACCCCTATTAATTATACAGTACTGTATAAGTGGAAAAATTAACCGGAATTTCAAAAATTAGTTAATGGAAAATCTTAAATTTAAGTATTGGAAAAATCCAATTGTATTCAATTCTGTAATTATTAGTAATGTTACATAAACTTGAATTATTTGCAATGAAATAAACTTGACCGGTCAAATTGAAATTTCTTTAGAATCATCTTAATAAGATTTATTGATTGGTAAACCGCGAATTTATGAATATTTAATTATAACACATTTTTTAATCGCAACACGTGGAGCTCTCTTCTATGAAAATTTGAATTGTTAATAATATGAAACGACTAATTTTTTGTTTGTAGTAATTTGTTAAGAAAATTTAACATTTTTGCCTAGTTTCCAACTTGTTTAAAAAAACTCAAAATTGTTCAAATTTTTAATGGGTTTTCATGTCGTTTGTTGAAAATAGGAGAAAATTGCAGAAACATTTTGTCAAGAATAACGTTGACTTCCCAAAAAATGTTTAAAGAAAAACTTACCTTATTTAAATGCCAACCATAGCCAATGTTGCAAACATTGTGAAAGGTGCGGTGGGTTTATCACCATGTGACTACCATTTGTTCGACCGTTCGACCCAAAGAAAAATGCTCTTAGGAGTATCGTTTCCAAACTTATGATGTGATGGAAAGGATGAGGTGTTACAATAGTAGTTTAAGGTACACCCAAAGTCACTCTTCGCGGATAGTATCCAAAAGCTCCCTATAGGCAATGGGATTTGTATTCCTGTGGCCTTCATTATTTTTGGATCCATTTCTGTAAAATTTCAATTTTTATTTAGAAGCGTCACAATTTGATAAAAATAACACCATACGCTGATGAATGAATGAAAATATTTAACAAAACATCTATTTAAAGTTGTGCAATAAAAATTAGTAAAAGGCCTATTAAAATTCGGTTAGGTCACTGTTATTTTTTTAATTAATAATTATAAATTATAATTTGTATCTACTCTTACGATTTCTCACTTATTCGATTGTGAATTTTTGTTTCAGCTGATTCAACATGGACTTGTTTTTGAAAGTAGGTTCAAGTAAAAATGGAAAATTTAAAGGTAATTGAAAATTGTGATGAAGAACAAGGAAAAGTAGATTATTGCAACTTGTGAGGTAATTTTTAGATGAAAACAACAGATGTTTGACGTCACACACTGAAATTCTGTCACATGGACAGTATGGATCATCTGCTAGGTTCATACGACATAAATGCTTCCTAAATATACCATGGTTAAATGCCAACCGAATAATTGTCACGTACGTTAGCCTAGACCAGGGATTCCCAAAGTGGGTTCCGCGGAACCTTAGGGTTCCACGAATAATTTTTAGGGTTCCGTGCCACCAATTCCTCAAAATTTTGTGCACTTTGTGCACTTTGTCTGAAACTTTTTTAGAATATCTTCCGACTTTGCTGAATAGTAGTGAAGATTATTATTGTGGGTGCAAAATCCTTTCAATACGATTAAAAAACCAAAAGAGTTACTGCCAAGTGCCAATTGAATACGAACAGCTGCTAAAACTAATTTCGGATGAGCAACTCAAAGTTAAGTTTAAAGAAGACGTTGGATTTGTTTTGGAGTGAAATCTTTGATGAATATCCTTGTTTAGCCAGCGACACAGGGGCGTAACTACCGGGGTGCGGTGGGTGCACGGCACACGGGCCCCCGTCCAAGAGGGGCCCCCGACCGTTGTCACCTTCTGCCAAACTTAGTATTTTTTTATTAATTTTGGCTGCCGTTTTACCCTATGGCTAAACTGACTAAAGCTCAAGGCGCCAAAATCTAAGAGGTGTCAGAAATTTACAACGTTAAAACGCGTTGACCTTCAGATGACAAAAATTTTCGCCTGCGGCGCTTTGGGGGTCTGAAACTTCCCCATGCGTACTTTCAGAGGCACCGATCAACTGGAAATGGAGCACCATTTATTTCTAATGAGCAGCTTCCTGATCACAATTTCAGAATTTGCTGCTTTCCAAAAAGTATGAATAAAAAAATTATATATTAATAAATAGAGGTCCCCAACATTAACTTTGCACACCCTGGAGTACTTGTTACGCCACTGCAGCGACATCATATTTATGCAAATCCGGATTTTCTGCGTATGAGTACGAAAAATAAGTACAGAAATAGATTGGATGTTGCACTAGATATGATAATTCAGTTGTCTGATATTCAACCACATTTTCAAAGAATAATAAAGTGTCAAAAACAGCAACATGCCTCTCATTAATTTTTTTTTACAAACGAAAACATATTGTAAGCCCCACGTATGTGTAGGGCACAAAAATGTGTAATAAAGCATAATTATATATATTTATATCATATATAATTTTTTTCAACGTTGGGTTCCGCGAAATTTTATACATTGTAGAAAGGTTCCGTACCAAATAAAGTTTGGGAACCACTGGCCTAGACATTTTGGATATTTAGAAGATAGATGTTTTTTTAACCGACGGACAGATACGACCAACGACCATACATGTAGTCACCATGCGACGGAAACTGTACTGCAATTGTCTTGCCACTTATTTAGAGAGTTGACTTTGAAATAGATATACATATAGTTGGTAAAAACTTATTTTTGACGTGCTGCAGGCAACAGACTTTACGAGTTTACCCGCCTGCTCATTACCATTGATACCTTTCTGCGTCCCTACCTAAAGAAATTTAACAAATTTACCTTTCTGTTGTAGAACGTATAATTTATTGATGATCTCAAACAAAGTGGCTGTAAACTGAAAAATTTCTAATATTTAAGAGAGCATTAAGTAGAGAAGGTGAGTCGGTAAGTATAAGGTAATTCTTGTGGCTTTCATTACAAACAGCGAAGTCAAGAGCCGAGAGGTCAACTTAAACCTCTGCCTGATAGATGTTATACTATTTCCGTAACTTCAAGGATTTAGATATCGTCGGTTAAATAAGAAAACCTCGTAAGTCCACTTTTTAACACGAATTACATTATTTGATGTTACCCCTGTTACGCAATGGTCATATTGTAATCTTAATGTACGGTTTTGGCAAGTTCTATTATCTCTTCAGTTATTGTATATCTCAATGTGTCAAATCTAGACTCCTAAGTCTGTATATCACCACCATGGTGTAAGAAGAACTCTTCTTGCACCATGATCACCGTACCATTTCAAATTTAGAACTTACAGGGTTTTCTTATTTAGCCGACGATAATGTCTAAAGCTGGGATGTAGAAACCACATCCAACTCTGATATTTGTTTTCAACCCATCTGTATAAAGCTGTTTTATTTGCATCAGTTTTATTTGCGCTACCCCAGTGCACCCATCTATACCTGTGTAAATCAATCACGTGATTGCACTCCACCTGTGCAGAACCGCACTGGCTCCGTGTCGGTGCGGATTTTAGCTGAATATTTTTTCTAGTTTTAGACAAATATTGAAAAAACCGTTAAAAATAATTTTTTTAAATGACCTGTATTTTTTTAAGAGGTCGTTTTCGGAAAAAATTTTATTAGAAGTTTTATCTTATTTTGGATCACAGAATCTCCAGTTTTCGTTTGTCGGTGATTTTAACTTACACAGTATAAATAAAAACAAATATGTCAAATTTCATAAAAATGGAGCACCATAAATATACCATGGATAGCAAAAAGAGCGAATTCGGTAGTGTTATTTATAATCAATTATTTACCTTTACATTAATACAATTCTAGATTGTTCATCTGCATAAATCTCACTTTACAACACACCTACACTTGAAGGTTTATTACTAAATTACTAATTTACAATAATTAATCAATTAATACTAATTAAATCGTATTATAAATTATAATCTAAAGCGACTCGTTTTAACACGTTTATAATAACTACATGGCTATCAATAAATAGTAAATACCAACAGTAAGAAATGATTTATCGTAAATTGTTTATCGTCTAGCAGGTGTACTTATTTTAAAAGTTGGTTCACTTCATCATAAAATTAATTTAAATATTTTTCAAAAAAATATTTGAAAATTGTACCTACTCTCTCTAAAAATTGACAAATAAATCAAAATTTTATACGGAGTAAATCCATAACAGAAAAATCTAGGTGATAGTATTCAAGCTTTTTGAGCGCCATTGAACAAGGAGATTGGCATCATCAGGTTTGCTTTAAGGCCCCGGACAGTTAACAATCCACTTTTTATTAGTGAGGAGATGGGAAAGCCATCTTAGGGGATGCCAAAGTAAAATCTTATTTTTTGGGCAACCAAAATCCTGTTTATGAGTTGTCTGAGATTAAGGCGTTAACTTCAGCCCAGTTGCTATGCTGGTAAAGCCGTTGTAGTAGTTTTAGAGAGTATCCAATTGGTTTTGTCGATTCTTTTTATAAGAATGAAACAATTACAAGCTGGCTGTCCTTGAAACCAGTGCCCGATGTCATCAAACGGATTTTCTTGTTTGGTACCACTGATAGCTTACCTTCAAAAACTGGGTCCGAATACTTTCACCTGATTAAAATTCAGATACATTGCATATTTTCATGGTCTTTTAGGACGTCAAAAAAATTCAGAACGGCTTATGTAGTTTCTGAAATATCCTGAAAAACTAAGATCTTTTGTTTTTTTAGTTTTCCTTATCTTTTTTAATATTTAATGACTAATGAGTCGAGTGTACTAATATTTGTTAGATTTCCATCAAGTCGATATGAAGTATCTACTGAACGATTTCAAAAGTTAAGTTCATGTATTCAAATTTCCCTCTTTTGATATTCCTTACATTGGACTACATTGGATTTTTATACCATTAAATAAAGAAATAAGCAAAAAATGTATTCATAGGTAGTCTGACTTGATTTTATTAATTTAGTGAGAAAATCCAGTTGCCATGAAACAATAAAAAATAATTTTAAAAACACCGTATTTAGTTTGAGATTGGTATTTAAAATAATTATTTTGAGACATGATACAAAAGATTTGAAAAAAATTATGCTAATTTTTAACAAATAAATACAAAAAAATTGTTAAATAATTAATACCAAAGTAATAATGATAATTTTTACATAAATTATATTATTTTAATTAAAATAGTAGTTTATGATATACGTGTTAAAAGGAACGGTTTAGTTTGTAAGTTGAGAAGATTACGAAACGAGCGAAGCAGGTTGAGTAACCCAACGAACAAAATAAAATCACTTTTAATACAAATATCATTCAATATTTTTTAGAATATTAATAGTTATTTACGTAACAAGTACTGAAAGTGATTCTTTACCGGATAAGTAGGCAAAATTCAGGACCAGGCAAGTCCTGAAAGCCTGCGAGTCCTCTAAAGACACTTTAAGTATACCCTGACCAGAAATAATTGAACAAAATGAACCAAAATGCAAAAATAACCTTTTTAAGATTTATGGTCGATTATGAATTTTTTTCACATTCTTAAAGAACATGAAAATTGGAACTATTTGGTACTTTGGCCATTTTTAAGTTCCTTCTGTTTTCTTTTCTTTTTTTTTTACTTTATTGTATATTATGATTATTATGATATTACGAAAATTGTATATTTATGATGTCCATAAGAGTATGAAAGGTTTGCTAATTAAAAAACGATTTAATAGCTCTAGAAAATTTTTTAAACATACAGTTTAAACGCTAAAAAATGTGAATACACTTACTACTTAAGTAACAAAAGAGATACAAAATAAATACGAAAATACAAAATTTTATCAGAATATTGCACAAGAATTACACAAGTTGTTCTTTTTACATCCTTAAAGAACATGAAAATTGCAACTTTATTGTAGGTTCTTGAGCTCTTTTTGTTTTTTTTTCTATTTTTTTATCTGATGGTAAGAAAATTCTATATGACTTACAGCTGTAATTCTCCTTTCTGATGGAGTAACACGGTATTTTTAATTCAATACATAAATAATACAGCCAGTTTTTAATTATTCTGCAAACTTGGGGTGACCAACTGAAATTTTATTAATAATAAGTACCCAAAATTGATAGTTTGTTCCTGTTTTATAGAAAGAAGCAATTTTTTACAGTAACTCAAACAACTTTCGATAGTATCCAAAACCTGGTTTAAATTTATTATTTATTTTATTTATTTAAATCTAGAACGCATTAGCGCCATCACTGAATTAAAATTAATTTATTAGTTGTAAATTAATTAGCTTGTCTAATTATAATAATATTGTATAGGCATATTATTAAATCTTTAAAATTTATATAAATAAAAACGTAACATATAACAAGACATTTACTAATTAAGCACTAATTTCAAATAATTTTTAGACAAATTCCATGTAATAATGCCAAGAGAGCTAATGCGAATAGGTAAGCGATTTATATTTGAATAAATTAGTAATGGGAAATTCGAAAATATAATTTTAACAATTAGTAAATAAACTCAAATCTAAAATAAATAAACAAATTTAGACGTTTGAGGTACCTATTTGAATTCACTGCTGATTGATGAATAACCGCCTTGGCTTTGGATTATTTATGATGTCCATCCAGACACAAAAATAAAAAACATAGGTATTAATTATTGGTGTACGGCATCAACTACGGTTATTTAGCATTTAGGTACAATGTGTAGGCTTTGGTTATCCTTACGACACCTAAAGGAACAACAGAACTAATTTTATCCCAACAGTGAATGGTGGACCAACTTGAAATTTGAATTAGAGATCTTTCGATTGTGAGTCAAATAGGATTCACTGATTCATCACTAGATAACTAATGTCAAAATAACTTATAAAATTTTTAAATTATATTTTCAAAATAATTAGACTTTAATTATCGTTTTGCTAATTTTCTCTAAAACTATTAATTTTAACTAAAACTATCAAGTTATAAAAAATGTTTGCTACTAAATTCTCTAAAATATGGAAAAATTTATTTAAAAAAAATGTAAAAGGCTAGAAAGTTCTGGGAGTGGTAACCATCAATACCACCCCAAAACTACCCTTATCTTCAAACAATTTTCCTCAATTTATTTTTCATTAACCATACTTATTATATTACTGCTTGTCACCAAAATTTCATTGTGGTAGCTTAAGCCGTTCAAACATTAAAGCAAAATATCGAAAAAATAATGAAGACTTTAACAGCCTGTATCTCAGCAGGAGTAGACTTTCGGGTCAGGAATGTTTAGCTCAATCGTCTTATTTTGGCTTGTAGAATCGCCTGTATAAGTTATGGTACGCATTTTAGACTCACCCTGTATATGCTAAGTTTAGTTATGTCAAGTGTTACATATTCTCACAGCGTTATGAAAATGCAAAAAAACAAACTCTTGAAACTTAGACTGCGCACAGTTAGCTCATTTTACATTGCATATCACATATTTTACGCCTCATTATTTGTAATACGGCACTTCGCTATTTGGTCGTTTTTGAAAAGCAAAAGTTTGAAATAAACGACTCGAACGAACAAATTCGTCTTGACAATTTGTTTCAGTCAACATTTTCTTTGAAAAATAATCAAATGCAACATAAATGTATTACTTATATTTATTTGTCAAAAGAATAAGCGCTTTCACCATTCCTTATATAAAAGTAAATATTAAAGTTTTCAATCTTCAAAAATAACAAAAAAGTAATTACCTAAACCAAAAGGAATAAGCCATCTTGATACATATACAGGCTGGTAAAAAGAGTGTATAGCATTTGACGCTATTCTTTGGCTAATTTCCAAAAGAAAATTCATATGAACATATTATATCAACATTGTCATTTTTCTGCTTTTTTATTATTGTTAACCCCTCGGGTAACTTTAAAACTATGCTGATTTGGACATACAGTGTTAGGAGAAAGTATGGATCTATGGAAATATCTCTGAAGTGGAATTGGTGATTGTAACGAAATTTTGGACATAAGGGTAAAAATACATGACGCATACGATGGGAATATTTTTGTTTTTATTGAACATCCGGTTTAACCAGAAACGGCACCAACTTTCTTATTTTAAATGGAACACGCTGTATATTTTAACGTATTTCAATAGCCCTGGATCTACTGAATTCATTCATAGTGAGAGTTATGGGCAACAACCGAAAAGATTTTAATCAAACAAAAAATGTGTTTTTATAAATTAAAGTAATGAACTTAACCGGAAAACCAATGTATAGTAGTGGTTTATCTTTTCAGCTGTTACCCACAGCTATCATTATTGTTAAATGTAGAAAAACGAATACTATTGAAATATGCAAAAATATACAAGGTGTTCCATTTAATGGAAAATCAAAATTATTAAGAACGCCCTGTATATTTTTCAATATTTTGAAAGATCGTAAAATTAGCTATTACACGATACCAAACACTTTATATTTTGACTTCCGATTCAACTGGAAATGGAGTAAAATTTCTTACTTTTAGTGGAACACCCTGTATATTTTTTAATATTTGAAAGCTCGTAAAATTAGCTATTACACGATACCGAACACTTTATATTTTGAGTTTCGGTTTAACCGGAAATGGAATCAAATTTCTTAATTTAAACGGAACACCCTGTATGTTTTTTAATATTTGGAAAGCTCATAAAATTTGCTTTCTGCAGATATTAAATAGAGTATTTGCAAGTAGAGGGCGCCACGATGAATGTTAATAAGAATATTAGGACATTGCATGCTTTTACATACAATTTTTTTTTTAATTATTTAAAAGAATAGAAAATTGCAAGATTGTGTTAAATATTTTATTTGGATGTAGTACAAAATACGAAGAACTTTTTCCTGTTCTTCAAATATTATAATTTTATTTCTTTTTATTAAAAATTAATTTTTGATACCTTAGAAAATTTGAGCGTTTACGTAAGCGCGTGCGCATTGAAACATATTTTGATAAAACGTCACAATTTTAAAAATTTTTATAAATTGTGTCGACGGATTTATATTTTACAAATTAAATTAGCCCCACAGCACAGAAATGGAAAGTGTTGATGTGGAGGAGATAAAGAAGGAAGATGAAAGGAAGTTAACACTCTTAAAGAAATACTGTGCTTCAATCTTGTATTGGTTTGTATGTAACGGCCCACAACATCTCCATAAACTTCTATACGAGGGCGAAGGTTTCGCTTTTTTCTGTTCCCTAACGCTAACGTCCAATCGACATCCGAGTCTGATGAGCTATCGCTCTCGGACACACATCTTCTTCTAATTAACGTACTAATAACCGCTGTCATTGACATATCGGTGGCGGCCATGTTTTGTTACGGCAAGCACACTGCACACAACACGTTTCACTAATGAATGCGCCCAAAACGCTTTCCACTAGCGAATGCCCCCACAACATTTACTAGCTAGTGGAACAGGAAATTGGGCGGTCGTGAGCGCGGTCGTTGCGGTCGCTTAGTGGAACGCACCCTAAATAGGTTAAGCCTATTTTATAGATCTCGTTGAGTATTCCATTTTCAATAAATATCATGAGTAAAGAAAAAAAATATCATGCTTTTTAGATGTACCTGCCCCTTGAAAACACCTTTTGAAGCCCTTAATCTTGATTTAAGGCACTTTGGAAACGTTTTTAAACTTACGATGACCCGAAAGTGAAAAAATTCAAACAATGGGCTTCCCAGAATAGAACATAATTTTCTGTCAAACCCTGACTGAGATTTTCAGACGTAATTCAGATTTTTTGAGTCATCAAGTTAAAAAATAAATAAAAAACCAATAAAGAACTGCTACGTGATGTAGTTGCACAAACAATTCGAATTGTAATTTATTCTACAATAACTAATGTTATTATAGTTTTTCCCTAATAGATATTTCAACAACAAGTTTTCAATTTCTATGTCTTATAATTTAATCAAGTATGATTAATTACTTTTTTATACGAAAATAAATTTATAAACTTAAATTAAAATGATGAATTATTGCGCGAACTAATAATAATTATAATAAAGCTATTAAAATAACCAATCTTTTTCTTGCGGGTTGTTGGAATTTTCAATTATTTTACATTTACATAATTGTAATTTTAATGCTTGTAGACTAATTGCCATAGATGGATCTTTAATTACTTTTGGAAGTTAATTTACAAGTCATTTACTCATAAATTGTAAGTTGTGTGCAGTATTTGTCGATGATTACAAAACTCATTACAAAATTTTATGATGGCTTTATGTTACTATTATTATGCATCGTCAAACAATCAGTGTTTTACTTACAATCGTTAGATTATAAATAGTTTTCGTGCTATCGTAATTTAAATAATTACACCTAAATACAAAAGATTTTTGTAACAGTTTGAAACTGGTACTGAAATTTAGGACGTAATGTTATAAGCTCAATTTTAAAATTATTCCTATCTTAAGTAAATTCAAAATTCTTTTTATATACGTTTTTTTTTCTTTACTACTTTTCTACCAACTACCTACTGTTCGTAGTAAGTGATGATTACACTACAACAGATCTAGAACTGCTTAACAGTAGGTACCTGATAAGATATTAATTAAAAAATAAGAAAAGTGAAAAAAGTAAGAATAGTAGGTACGTGTTCCATTATAAGTCGTAAAGTATTTTAGAGTGACAATAGGATTATAGATCATACATACAGGGTGATTCTGTATCAACGTCAAAAAAATCCAAAATGATAGATTAAGTCAATACAATCATTTTTCGTTATATGATATAGGGGCCACGGACGCTTCGTAACCGCGTAATTCATTTTTAAAACGTAGGGGTGAAATGTATAGAGAAATGATATTGAAACTTGAAACATGCACAATTGTGCAACACTACTCACAACCCAAAGTGGCTGCACAACAAATATGTTGTACGAAAAACTTGAAATGTTGCACAAATGCACATTCACAAATCGTCAATCAGAGCCCCTCAGGATCAATAATATTACACAACATGCAAGTTTGCGCAGCATTAACAGCGATCTTGTGATCTATCGATTGTTTATACAAATCACACAAAAAATAGTATCAATCTGCATAAATAGTAACTGATTTACAACTTTTTCATAAAAAATTTAATACGCATTACAATCGACGTAGTATCATGATTGTAAATATATAATAATTTATTATACAAATCAAATAAAATTATTATGTTCGAGTACTTTGTTTTACTAAGAAAAATAAAGTAAACAAAGTTTCCAACAAAAAGCAACGCATGAAAAAAAAATTAATTCAAAATTAAGGTAAGGTAATAAATATTTAAAATGATAAACTTCAAGATACAGATACCAAAATGTTGAATTAATTTGCTAACAGCCCAAAACAACGGAAATTTTTGGAACTATAAAAACAAAAAATAATCTAAATTTTTTTTAAAGATTTATTTAAAAGATATATTTTTTTTAAAGATATATTTCCATTTTCTTATATAACCAATTACTGAGAGAATTGATCAAAAAACATTTTTAAAAAGTTTTTATGTTTGGTTTCTTAGTAAACAACATAAATTTTAATTGAATTAATATTCAAACCGATTAAATTAATAAAAAAAATTAAAAATCGATAAATATGTAGATTGTGAATTAAAAAGAATGTAAGGACCTTATAACATTCGAAAAAAAAACTTAGAAGGTGATCAAAAATAAATCGTGTAGTAGGGGAATACGGGGCACAGAGGACATAATAAGCCTTTTTTATCATTTTCTCTTTTTCTTATTCTGAATCACCTAGGTACACATGTACCTGAAATATAAGTAAAATATTGTTTCTTAACTGCTACTGCAAATCGCTGTAATTAAAGATAAAAGAGCGATTACCTGTGGTCCTCTTCGCCCCGATGTAAGAATCCGATCAGTACAACTGAAGATAATAAATTTCAAGTATGAGAAGATTGGAGAAAATCCAGCAAATTATCGAAAATTTACATGTGAATATTTGGTAAAAAAAAATTTTTCAGCAAAATCCTGAAATATGGGACAATTAAATTTGTTGAAAGATGCAGAAAAAATTTTTTTATCGCATTTGAAAAAGTCAAATTTTTTTTCCTTAAATCCGTGCGGTTTGTAAAAGAATGAGCCAATTCATTCCGATCTAGACTGGTGGTTGAAAACAGTTACTTCTGCCTTTAATAACATTGAACGCGCCTCGTTCCCCTTAACAGTTTTCTCAGATGCTTCCTTGTCTGGTTGAGGAGCATTCGCAAATGGCGAACGAACTCACGGCTGGTGATCCGTGGAAGAGCGCAACAATCACAATAAAAATTTTAGAGCTCTTAGCTATTTTTTACGGCCTTCAATGTTTCGCTCGTTTTACAGGAATATAAATATCCTTTTACGGCCGGACAACACAACAGCCATCTTCTATATCAATTGAATGGAAAGCGTGCGTTTTTCTCAGTTAAATCCTCTAACCAAAAGAATTTGGCAGTGGTGCCGAGATTGGAACATTTGGCTGTTTGCTAGTTATATTAGTTCCCAAGACAACTGGCTGGCGGATGAGGAATCGCAGACACTCTCACCCGAAACAGAATGGTCACTAGCCCCTTATAGACTAGGACTGTTATCGGAAAAAACGTATCCTTAACCATACAAGCGGCATTTCATATAACATTTTGGTAACCGATGTTTTCCCAGTATTTCAACCCTGCTGAATACGAAAATTGCGGTTATCAAAGCGAAATCTTAACCGGAAGCGTGATATTCAAGATGACACCCAAGATGTCAGCTTTGTTATTTTTGATGGAATCATTATGGACAATTAAGACAAATATTTTTATTGGTTCGGATAGATAATTTTATACTCTACAATTTTTATTAGAGGTATAACTATCTTCAAATCACTCCTTAAGGAGCTACAGTCGGAAGAAGCACCTTGAAATTGGAACAAAATCCCAGTATCGAAATGCTAGAGGAATTTCATATAACATTTTGGTAACCGATGTTTTCCCAATATTTCGACCCCCTTGAATCCAAAAATTGCGGTTACCCACAAAGAAATTTAAACCGGAAGCGCGATATTGTCCGAAACTTGGACAACTGTTTTGATTGAATTAGATATACAAGGTTCTCTACAATTATTATTAAATGTAAAAGTACCGTAAGATTGCTTATTAAGGAGCGAAAGCCAGCTAAAGACATCTTGTGCGTAAAAATCGTCGTAATATACATGTTTGCTCTTTTTATTTATTTTGATGGATTAATTATTATGGCAATTAAGACAAATATTTTTGTTAGCTCGGATAGATAATTTTATGGTCTACAAAAAATTACAGTAAAATCACTCATTAAGGGTCTAGAGAGTCGGGAGAAGCACCGTGTGTTGTCAAAACAGAAGACGCAATATCCCCTTTATGATCGACTTTTATGGACTTGATTTGCTATGATCATGTTTTAACAGATACATCCTAACTGGATACTGGGAAAGCTACCTCGCTGAACTCACCAAGATGCTTCCATATACTGCTTTATGTATTAAGACGGTTTATACAACACTGGTGCTTTTATCGACTCTAGCTCTTTTAGGAGTGATCTGAAGATAATTTTACTTCTAATAAAAATTGTAGGGTATAAAATTATCTATCCGAACCAATAAAAATATTTGTCTTAATTGTCCATAATGATTCCATCAAAAATAACAAAGCTGACATCTTGGGTGTCATCTTGAATATCACGCTTCCGGTTAAGATTTCGCTTTGATAACCGCAATTTTCGTATTCAGCAGGTTTGAAATACTGGGAAAACATCGGTTACCAAAATGTTATATGAAATGCCGCTTGCATAAAATACTTTAACTTTTGCGCCTAGTCTATTAAGCCCTTGATACGATCATAACGAGCTTATCATAACGAGCTTGGGGAAACTCATGAAAGAGAAAGACAATTAAAATGTTGCATGTACAAATTTTGGCTGAGAGGCCCAAGCTCTTTAGCAGTAGATGCTCTTACTTTGTACTGGGGAAAATTTTTTACTTTTGCGCATTCCTCCTTTTCATTAATCTTAAGATTGCTTGAAAAGTCGTCCAAAATAGAGCTGAAGGAATTTTAGAGGTTCCTGAAAGGAGTGGCCCGGCTAAGATCCCAAAACGGGCCCAAAAACGAAGTTACTGGAGATCCGTCTTAGTAGTAACTTACCTCGAAAATACCGCTGTTCTTCTAACTGCTAGCCTCATTAAACTCTCAATAAACTTTGATCTCTCATTAAAATTTCTAACACCATTGGCACTTACAACAGGTCAGCGCTTGCAAACTTTAGCACTATTAAAATTGGAAAAATTCGAACACTAGAAGGCGGTCTACAGATCTTCGTTTCCGAACCACTTAAATGTTCAGGACCAGGTCGTACTCAGGCGTGCCTAGAGCTATCGTATTACACAGAAAACCCTAAGCTTTGTGTAGCGTTCATCTTACAGCTTTGTCCGAAAAACAGACATCTGGTGACGAAATTCAACAACGTTCGCTACTGCTAAGAATCGACCTTTACACATATCGGAAAGCTTTGCTTACTCCACTTTGAGCTCTTCGGCATATACCTAGCGCTCATTTTTACTTATTGTTTTTAAATTTTATATTATAAATGTTTTAAGTTAGAATGCCAAACATTTCGTTTTTGTTTCTTATATGTTCTTAAGAAATTGTTTGGTTTTTCTTCGTCTATTCGATTAAGGTTTGTTTTATTCTTGTTCATCGTTTAACAATAATATAGTAAGGTTCGAACCTTTGTCCCAGAGATTCCTCCTCTATAGAACTGATTTGTAAGCCTGAGATTGTTATGTTTTAGAATAATTTTTCTGTTCACCGTACATGTTCTTCTTTCAATACTAAAGGAGCGGTTTTTATTAGAAAGTTCATACGAGTTACTTTACTTATAATCGTAACCTTATCTTTAAACAACTACCTAATTATGATTTCTGCAGACTAAGTGCGTTATATAATTCTACAATCAAACGAACTTACCTTAGTGAAGAGTTCTATTGGAATTATATTAGCACTTAGTTCGCAGAAATCATCTCCCACCTTCCCGTCTGCTGATTCGGTAGTGCATCAGATCTCTATCCTCAGTTACGATTATTTAGAATTTAAACGAATGAGCTAGCCACTGAGTGATGGAGGGAAGAGGGAACTCCCGTTTCTTTCAAATGTGCACGTTGACACATCCAGGGACGTACTACCTAATTATGATTTCTACGGACTAAGTGCTAATATAATTCCAATCGAACTTCACTAAGGTAAGTTCGTTTGATTGTAGAATTAATGATAAGAGAACAAAATTATGAAGTGGTAATAGCCCCAGGCCATTATTAAGACGTTCAAAAGAAAACTTTTTGTTGTGGTCTGTTGGTTTTCTTGGTTTTAGAAATTTAATTTTTTTATGAGCTAATACAGGTATAGTCGCATTATTTAAAGACTACCGACACGTGACTTTTAAAATATTCAATAAATAATTAAATTAATTATAAATTTTCTAAATAAATATTTAATAATAATTAACAATGAAAATGTATTAACTAAATTAAATAATTAAACTCACGAAATAAGTCGTTTTCATCTTTATTTATACATATAAAGGTGGTCACGTTCGGTAGTCTCTAAAAAATCCGACTATATAATATTTTAAGATGAGGAGCGGTAGGGATAAGTTCGCGCAGGTTTGGCCACGCCTCTTTAATAATTTAATGAGGTAGGCGTTTGAGAAGAGAAATACCAATTTAGGTATCTGCGCATCTCTTCATCTCGTAAGCTTAAAATATTTTACCTCTATTTATTTATCATACAAGGACGAAAATTTGAATTTCTCCTACAAATACGTGAAGTTATTGGAGCCGAAGAAGCTAACGTATGAGCCCGAAAAACATTTTCGTTTGTGTGTCATACAATATTTTCTATTCGATTGTAAGAAATTCTCAAAAATACTAATAAATTTTTTAATTTAATAATGGCAATCTGACATTTTTTTTAATTTAATTATATCAAAGTCTGTCAAAAAACAAATTTCTCGGGCATTGGAAAGAAATTTCCCCTCCCCCTGAAATTTTTGGAAGCGACGCCCATGATAAAGTCAATTAAGTCCCGGTAAGAAATAAGTATTCCAGCAAGTCATAAAGTAATTGTTCAATATGTAGGTATAGAACACGTAAATTTATTTGAAGGTTCTACCTGCGAGTTTAGGGTATTTATAATCCGTACACTCTCCTTACGATGCTCATAAACACAGCGGGGTGGTATTGGCACTTTAAAGATTTAAACAAATGTTGAATATCCCCTTATTTCTCTAGTAGTTTTAAGAAAAATTAAATAAATAATTTTTCTATTAATTTAAAATAATTTGGCTATTACAACTCTAAAATATAAATAATTAATCTAAGCCAAAAAAAAATTAAATTAAAAAAAAATTTAATAATTATACTAGAGAAAAAGCAGCCCTGAACATTTAAGGATTGTTTGATTTTTAGAAGTGCTAATACCACCCCGCTGTGGTTATGAGCATCGTTATGAGGGAGTACGGATTAAAACACCCCAAACTACCAGGTAGAACCTTCAAATTACTTTACGTTCACTATACTTACCACAATTCCGTATTTAATTTTTTTTATAGTCCATAATTTACGCCATACACCTACGATTCAGTTTTATTTTGTAAATTAAACGCTAAGTTGACTATTTTGAAATAATAAAAACAGTAAAAGTAGTTTTCTTTTATAAATTTCCACTACAAGCTTCAAAAGGATTTCCTCCTTCCCAATGTGTTTTAGAAAAAAAATCTTCAAATAAAAGTTTTGGAGCATAAACTGCTGAATCTAAATCAATTTAAAAAAATAATTTTGAACATCAAAAATTTAGAACGTAAAAAATTTAATTTGAAAAAGAAAATTAGCAGAAATATACATTATTTGTCTATAACTCTAATTTACATTGGTTATAAGTACAGTCACGTGCATATCTTTTGGCCACCCCGGCAATACCTTAGCACGAATTGTTAACACACTTTGTTAACACGTTAACACAGTTTGTTGGTTTACTACTTGTTGTCAAAATAAAGTTACCCCTCAGTTTAAGTAGGGGAGTGTTATCGATGGTTGAACCCGCAATTCGTGCTAAGCGTATAGCCGGGGTGGCCAAAAGATATGCACGAGACTGTACAACACATAACGTAAATATTTATCAATGTGGATAAGGCATAAAAGTAAGGAAATAAGAATTGTTGTATACAGTGTGTCCAGTATAACGTGCACAGCATGGGGATCTCGGAAACCGTAAGAGATACGAAGTCGGTTAAATGGAAACAATTGTGCAGGATTTTATGGCCACCTCGATACTGCTTTTGTTTTTTGAAAACAATTATTAGCACTCTAGATATTTAGGAATAACTTAAAAATTGCATTTTCTTTAAATGCTTATAACTTTTTTATTAATGGAGATAATTTCAATTTTCAAAAAAGAGATAATATGCACTACTAAAATGCAAATAATTTTTTCTAAAAATAATTTTTTTTGTGCGCCGTTTTGGAGATATGATGCAAACTTATGTTTTTTTAAATACAAACCTAACCTCAATTTTATGTTTTTAAAAAGCTAATTTTTTTCTCTTTTCAAAAATATAAGGGTTGATAGGTTTATTTTTCAAATTCTTTTAGAAGGTACTTTTTTTCGAATTATTTTAATCGTTGTTTTGATATTTATTTATTTAATTCAGTTGTTTCTTTTTTATGAAATTGTTTCATAGCAAACTTGATTTTTAAAATTTATTTGAACATAAATAACAAAATATTCTATTTTAGTATTACCGTAAAGGAATTAAAAAAAATAACCCTATCAACCCTTATATTTTTGAAAAGAGAAAAAAATTAGCTTTTCAAAAACATAAAAATGAGGTTAGGTTTGTAGTTAAAAAAATATAAGTTTGAGTCGTATCTCCAAAACGGCGCATTAAAAAAATTATTTTATAAATTAATTATTTGCATTTTAGTAGTGCCTATTATCTGTTTTTTGAAAATTGAAATTATCTCCAGTAATAAAAAAGTTATAAGCATTTAAAGAAAATGCAATTTTTCAGTTTTTCCTAAATATCTAGAGTGCTAATAATTGTTTTCAAAAAACAAAAGCAGTATCGAGGTGGCCATAAAATCCTGCACAATTGTTTCCATTTAACCGACTTCGTATCTCTTACGGTTTCCGAGATCCCCATGCTGTGCACGTTATACTGGACACACTGTATATGTAGTTGAATACAAAATTAAATTAAATTGAGAAATTAATAAAGCTATGAATAGCGAAACTGCTCATACAAAAAAAATTAACCTACTGTGACTCCTAAATCGGATCAAAATAAAAAACACCTTGTGTGTAAGACTACAGTTTAGTATTTGTAACAGGAAATGGCTATACTTTTACTTATTTAACACCCGAAAGTTTTAATATGTTTCAATAATTTACGTCGTTTTTGCTCATTATCCTTTGAAATAATGATGTCCCCTTTTAGAGAGATTTATACAAAGTTTTTCTTCTCGGTATAAAATATATCATAGCCCTAAACATTAGCATCTAGTTTTTATTATCAAAAATGTCCTGTACAGTCAACCTCACAATAGGGAAGTCTCTTCAAATTTATATCACAATAAAACACCAATTTTGAGGTGTAGAATATTAATCCATTCTCAATTATGTGGTTCACTAAAATTAAATAAAATTTTTTAGCGTAGTTTTTGCATTTTCTAAACTGGTTGTGGGCAAGAAAACAGTAGGCTTCAAAAAAACGATTATGTGACGTCAAAACACATGCTTTGGATTGTCATCACACAGCACCTTACTACGTCATGCTTGTCACATTTCATATGTTCATTGAAATTGCATTTATTATGGCTGTAAAAGGGTACAAGAAAGCAAATTTCGGTGATTTGCCTTATCTAAATATACTATATATAAAAGCCCATCAATTTATTTGTGCATAGATTTTGTTTAGGTATATAATATTCAAACATTTCCTATTTGCACGTGGCTCACACAAAATAATTTGGGTTGGCTTTGTGCCCACCTGATTTTTTTAAACCTAGTTACGTGCCTGTATGCTGAAGTTGCTATGCTAGTCATACTGTGTTCTGACGTCACAACCTCCAAATACCGTTTTTGGCGCGATATCTGTACTCAAACTTTATATATTTTTTAAAATACGAAATATTATCGCAAAAAAATTTAAAAAAAAAACCGCTACACGTTTTGAAATAAGACGAACAATAATAAAATACTTTTGAAATTGAAGAGACTTCCCTATTATGGCCACCCTGGCAATACGTTTAGCACGAATTGGGGATGTAACCATCATAAAACCCTCTACTTAAATTGAGGGGTAACTTTATTTTGCCAACAAGTAGTAAATAAACAACCTCCCCTACTGTCCCTTTGTCGCTGTTGGCTAATAAACACCCTGGCATATAGCCAGGGTGGCCAATAATTGTGAGGCTGACTGTACGTCATCCACTGAATGTCAATAAGTGATGTTTGAAGGTACAGTGAAGTTACTAATCGCGTTTATCAAAAATGATTCATCAATTAATGTAAATTGAATTTTCAATTGTTTAATTTTATTTGCGGTAGTTCTTATGAATTTTTATTACATAATGGTAAGTACTTCTAAATATGCCATCCATAATTTATAGTATTTTCTAAGGTTAAAAAGGTTATTTTTTGTGCTTTTTATAATCATTGCGTTAAAATAAAAAACGCAGATCAAGATATTTCAAAATATAAGCTGTCCAGTATGTTCCTGAAAGGAAATCTACAGCAATTACATTTCAATATTTTCAAATCAAATCTCCTCATAAAAGAATTAATAGTCCGAGTATCTGGACCATAGGATAGACGGTGAAGTTCTTATTTAGAAAACGAATGTTTTGTTTTTTTCTAACTTTGGAAAATGTTTATAAATGTCTAAATAAAAACATTTTTATTAAAAAATTTAATTTTTTTAAATATTTCTTGTAGTGGGTAAATGAAGCCTTCTAGGATATAGAATACAAATGCAACAATGCGTGTTATGCAACAAGGACCAACCCTCATTTTTACCATACCGAGATAATCACGTTTTAAAAGTGCTGTTTGCCTTAGACTTGGTATCATAAAAAGTGCTAAGCACATGCTGAGCACATGCCTAACTTAAGTTTGCAGTCGTGGACTTAAGTCCATTTCATAAAGCTTTCTCAATCTCGATCAATGGCCAGACGAACAGTCATCGTTTTCGGCGGTTATCGCTTAGTACGTTTGTTTTCAACAAGTAAGTAGCTTTATGAAACGGACTTAAGTCCGCGATCACGAACTTAAGTTAGGCAAGTGCTCAGCATGTGCTTAGCACCCTTTATGAAACCCAGACTTAGTGTAGGTTGGTTTCAGTTTTAGTCAAGCTTCGTATTAATATTTTTCTGTATTCTAAATTGATCCAAAGTATCTGCGGTAGGTGGCTTTACATGTCACAGACACGAAATACATTATATCTCAATTATTTTGAATTTGAGGGTTCGTTCCTTGTTGCCTAAATGCATAACACGATTCAATTAGTTCTGAAAATACAGAAAATGAATCACACAAATGTGTGAGACGAATCTGAGAAAATTAAGTAGATATATCTATGTTCTAGAATCTTTTATACATGAGAGCATATAAAGACAAAAATTATTATAGGAATAGTAAATAGTATAATAGACACATTAAAGTTCAATAAGTAATTATATATTAACTATACTGTTGATTTTAAAACATAATAACAAAATAAATACATTCTTATAATACCTATGTACTTAACAACCACTTAAATTAACGATGTGACTCCTGATTTAATATTCGTATAAAATATTGAAAAGTGTATAAATGACACATCACGTAAATACATTTAATTGCTATTATATGTATACATTTTTTTAATATCTTCTTTTACAACGATTACGAGTATTGATTATAAGTATTTGTTTTATATTTTCTTGTTTTAAAATACTGTAAGTTTATAAAAGCAAAATGAAAAATCTAATAAACCGTGGGGGTTTACGTATTACACTGTATTGAAAATCCCGAAACATAATAACGACTGCATATTTTTTATGCGTATGTAAATGGTTTCTGTGAGCAATACTTTTACAAAACTGTACGTATAATATTAAACAATATTAGTGCAGTGGTTCTCAAACAGTACGCTGATAAAAGAAAAATGAATGAAGATTGTGAAGTTAAATGTATATTGTAAATGTACCGTGTGGTGACCGGAGCTCTCGGTCATAGGGATTTAGCATGTAAAATCATACTTGAGTGATTTTCAGTTTCCCAGTTTATTTTGGAAAAAAAAATATTAATCAAAGTTTTAGAGCTTAAAATCCTGCTTCGAAATCAATAAACAAAATTAATTTTGGATTATTTATAAAGCCTGAAATTTAATTTGAAAATTTCCAAAATTAGCAGAAATAACGATAACAAAAATTATAATAACAATTTTGGGATTGTTTTTACCTAAATATTTTTTATTATACAGACTGTCTCACGAAATCGGCGCAGCATTGGGATATCGGAAACTATTAGAGATACAAAGTCGGTTAAATGGGGAATTTTTTCCTATTTTGTAAGCTTATTACTGGTACAAGTTACTGACATAAACTGTTTTCTTACAAACGGTAATTTTAATAAAAAATGTACCTGTACAGTCGACTTGAACAGAATTTTTGAAAAAATAAGAAAACATTTTTTTTGAAAAAAACAAGAAATTATTTTATTGATTGTTACATATCGTTGAAAAGGGAAAAAGCATTAAGCATTTTTATGAAGTTAAAATAAAATAGTGTTTGTATTTAAAAAAAGGTAAGTTTGTGTCATATCTTTCAAATTAAGCCCTAAAAAAAATTTTTTGCTACGCCACTGACTTCAGCTTAAAAATATCTATTTTTTTTATTTGAAATATGTTTTTATATTTCCATTACTTTAGAAGTTATTAGCAAAGGAAAAATACGCACTTTTTCAGTTTTTAGCTCATATCTAGTCGGCTATGATAATTTTGCAAAACCTAATTACATTTTTAAAATGGGCTTACAAAATAGGAAAAAATTCCCCATTTAACCGACTTTGTATCTCTTATAGTTTCCGATATCCCAATGCTGCGCCGATTTCGTGAGACAGCCTATAACGAACTCTCTAATTTAATATAAAATACAAAATTAATTTTAACAGATAAAGTGTTAAACATTAACAACTTTTATTGACGCAGTCAATCACTATTTCTCCTAATTTTTGAAATTTTTATATTAAATTTCTGGCGTTGTAAAACGTACAAAATTAATTTTGTTTATTGATTTAGATGGAGAATTTTATGCTCTAAAATTTTTATTTAGAAGATTTTTTTTCTAAAATGAATTGCGAAGCAGGAAATTGCCAAAGTATGATTTTCATATTAATAAATCCCTATGTCAGAGAGCTCCGGTCATCACCCTGTATATTTTATGTATATCAAAATATGACCTTATATCGAAAACATTCTGAAAATACGACCTTGTATTTTAATTTAAATAAAACCGAGGGGTTATTCACTCTCTGCAGTCAATGTACAAAAGTTGAGCTGTCAACGGTAGTTATCTGCAGTCAATGGCAACCATAGCATATGCAGTCATAGGCAGTCAACTGCAGTCAGTGTACAAATTCAGAACAGTGGTTGACCCCTCGAATAAAACCAATAAAAATCAGTTAATTACAATCGAAATCACCCAATTCAAGTAAAAAATTGGTTTGGCTTGTAAATAAAAGCATAAAAAAATTACGACCATTACCGGAATTTATGCTAAAAAAAATACTAGCAACAATAACATTTTCAGATTTTTTCCTAATTTAAAATATTTAAAAATATGTAGGGGTGTTTTATTTAAATAAAGAAAGTTCATATCGTTTACAAAAATAAATTCTAATTTGATGTGTTTGAAGTCAATTTTACAAGTTTTCAGAATATTTTAAAATATACTAATCGTTTTATGTATTGGCAGCCATTTTGGATATAAAAATTTTAAAAAATTATCCATTTAATTAGAGCCAAGGTGTGCTTACTTATAGTCAAGTTTAAATAAAGCAAATCTAAATTTGCTGAGATGTGCAATGTGCATCGCTTCTATTTATAAGCTTTTGTGTTTACTATAATAAACTACCTGATTTCTGTGCAATTTTCAGTACATAATTTGGTTCATTATGTTACTAATACTATAATGATAAAGTAATCTGTCTCATCTTTCATGAGTCAAAGACTCATCTGTCAAAGTCGCATTTTTAAACATTTTGTATGTGACTCGTCTTCTTTACTTGTTCAAAAAGTTCTACATTATTGTAACATCAATAACTATTCTTGTGGCTGAAATTTTGCTGTGTTTCAAAAACTTTTAGTAAAAAATGAATAGTTTTTGTTTTACAGGGGTTACGTACTGACAGACCGACTTTTTCTAAAATGTTTTACATTTTTGAACTCGGGTGATTCAAAACGACGAGAAAATCGTAGCGAAGTCAGGAAAAAGTAAAAATTATTAAAGACTCGTCAAGAAAGAAGGAAATGATTTTTTTTTTATTATGGAGACCTTTATCTTATATCCTATATTGGTACTTGTAAATTATTTTTATATTATAAAATAAAACTTCGAATTTTACCTATTTGTTTTATTTTTATCAGCAACAACAATATTACCTACTTTTAAGGATAAATTATCGTTTGGTATTAAAAGTTTAATCAATTTATCATATCAGCTATAAAATTAGGTTAGTGATCGCTTTTGGATACAATATAAAACACCACTTTCAGAGCCGTATTTAAAATTTATTCAACATATTTTTTGAAATATGTATGCAGAAATAACATCAAAAAATGTGATTGGTTCAAATCAACGAGTGTATCTAGAGTGGCCTTTATTTTAGGTGTTATCGAATTTTAACCGTCCCCTCCCCTAAAAAGTTTTGAAATGGATAGAACACAAAGGATGCGGCCATACGATGAACTTTTTCCTGTTGTATTTTTTTTGTGCATTTCTTTAAAAGTTTATAGTTTAAAATTTTCTTTAATGTATTGCATTTATAAGACATCAAATTAAATTTTATTAAAAAAATACAACAGAAAAAGTTCCTCGTATGGCCACTACATCCGTTGTTTTCTTTATTAAAATTTAATTTGATATCTTATAAATGACTTACTTAAACATTAATTGATTAATTAAATTTTAAATTACAAAATTTTTAAAAAGTGCACAAAAAAATACAACAGGAAAAAGTTTCTCTTATGGCCACATTCATTGTTTTTCTTATTAAATTTATTTTTATGTTAATATAAATTACATGATATTAAAAAATTATAAAAAAAATTTAAACAAAAAGTTTCTTTTTAAATTGCTTTCGTCCGGGATCGAACCTAGAATTGTGTTAGCAGAATATGTAGACATAAACTGTCTGAAATACTATTCATTTTTTTATAATTTTGGGATAAATTAAAGTTCAAAATACACATTATTTTATAACTTCAGAAAGCTAATTTTACGACCTTTCAAAATTTTAAAAATATAAAGGGTTTTTCTCGGGTTTTTCTTTCATTTAAATTAAGAAGTTTGATCCCATTTCCGGATAAACCGGAAGTCAAAATATAAAGTGCTTGATATCGTGTAATAGAAAATTTTACTAGCTTTTCAAATATTAAAAAATATACAGGGTGTTTCTAAAAATTTTGATACTTTTGTAATTTCCGGTTTAACCGGAAGCGTTTTGTTAACCGAAAATAGTGTCAAATAATAGATATTTATGGGATTGATAAACATATCCATTTTCAAGTTTTCATTTTTATTACAAAGAAATTAGAAATTTTTAAAGTTTCGACATTCAAAAAAACATTACTCTAAAACGGCTCTAGCGATTTTGATAAAAATTTATATTTCGATAGAGGATTACGTTTTTTATAACATATCTAAAAAAGAAAAAATATGGCAGAGGAGATTTTCAGAAAAACCATTTCAAAACTTTGACCTACTTTGTCCCCTTAAAGGTAGGCAATTTTGGAACAAATTTTAATAGTAGGTCGTGATAGATAAGGTTTCTTGTATCGAGGGGTTGTCCCAAACCTTCCCCATTAAATAACGTTCGTCGAAACTACTACCGTTTCTATAGGAGAGGCGCAAAAAATTATTTTTTAAGGACGTGTTTGCTTAAATTGCAATACTTTACGTATAAATAACACGTACGAAACTGTGATAATATTGCCAAAATTCGAGGAGTTGTAAAGCCCTTAAAAAATTTTTAAGGGTCCTTTTAAGCAAGAAAAGTTATTTTTTTACATAGGTCCGATTCCACAAAAGGTTAACGAGTTATAGCTTGTTGAAGATATAGTAGTGGATTACGATGTGAGAAACGTCGATGATATTCCAGCAGGCATGTTTAAAATAATCACAATTACCACTAACGTTAACTTACAAGTGCCAACAAGAAAGAAAAGCATTGTTTAGCAATTTTTTTCAAAGCCTACTCCTTACAATTCTGAATATTTAGCTGTTTGCTTCGACTAGCCATAACTCGCTTACCTTTCCGAATCGGACCTATGTTGATATACCTTTTTTTATTTAAAATTACCTAAGGAATTCATCCCTGAAGTTTGGAAGATTCCTCCCGGGACACAAGTGCAGAAGCACGGTTTAATTAAAACCTTGTATCAACTTTAAACTCGAATTAGGGGCAGAAGTTCATGAAATTGATGTAGAAAGTGGAAGTGAAACTGTTGCTCTAAGTAAAGAGGTCTTAAAGCGTGAAGAAAGCAACAGTTTGTTATAGACATGACAATCCGTTTAGTTTCAGGAGTTATCCTAGATATAGCATTTTATTAATATAAAAAAATAGTAAAAAGATTTAGAGAAATTAGGGAAAATATAGCGCTTAAAATGAATCGAAACAATCAAGTTTTCAGCCATCTTAAGTACAAGCCGACCCTGATTAGTGATTACCAATACATTTATAATCAACAATTCTATAAATAAACTTATTAGAGGACTTCCTGTTTTGATATTAATTTTTTTTAATTTGGCAATTCCGAGTATTGGAAATTTTAAAATCTGTGCTAATTAAGATTGACTAGCGGAACTTGTGTAATAAACTGGAATCGAGAACAAGTAGTATTTACCTAATATTTACACTTGATAATAAAATAATGATTTTATTATCTCAAACTCGAAATACAACAAAGTTTAAACCAAATCTAGTTTTAAGTCCTTATTTAACTGACATGAGAATCCCTCTTGGAAGAGTATCCCATATTGTTGATCTATGCACCTGCATCTGTGCACCTGAATGAATAAATTAGACAAATTACCAATACGTGCCTAATAATAGCGAAAATTCTTAACTTTTCTAATGCTAGTAGTAAAAGTTCGTATTAGGTGTCAATTTTCTCAGCAAGATGGCTGAAGTAAATTTTACCTTTTTTCCTCGCTTAAAACGTATTTGTATAAAAAACATAGTTATAGGAGAAACTTTTATGAAAAATAGAAAAAATAATAAAGTGCACGCACACAAACGATTATACTTTCAAAAAACATCACTTACCATGGCAATAAACAGCATGCTTCTTGCATCAGCTTTTTGGATTTTCCATTTTCTTAATACGCAACGAAACAAATTTTGACATTATTAAACTTATTAGTTATTATCACAATAATCACAGTACAACAACTTGTATGTTAGATGCCTTTATTTTTTACAAAAAGGCCTAAAATAATTAAAAAGATTATTTTTTATTAATTGACCGCGATGTAGCCGCACGCGTCGCTTCGACTTTACGCAGGTTGGTACCTGTCCGATAGCCCGATTAATTAGGCAGTTTTCTTTTATTTTTAACCATATAAACAAGGGATCAAAATTGCACATTTTTTTGTACATTTTCAAATTAAATTTAATTTAAATAACCATTAAATTAAATTAATTTGTTTAATTTATTCAAATAAAATTTTTTTGATTAAAAGGTTTTGAAAAGAAAATTTTTATTGGAAACTGTTGCACCAACACGTTGCGTCAAAATAGTAACTTCTTCATAGACTTAATTGTTACCAAATGTTGAGATTTTTTAAGAACATTGTTGCCATTTCATGAAATGTATAAAAAACTGAATTATTTTGATTTTTATTTTTTGCGATTCTTCAGTAGTACCTACCTACCTACTAATTTTTAGGTTTTTTCTAATTTTATTTCTATAATCCAGTTTTCATAATTAACTTTTAAACCCAATGTGCTAGGTATATATAGAGCATTCCAATGAAAAAGGTTAGTGTTGTAGATATATGGAACAGCGCTGCCTGATTTAATATACGAATTATTTTTCTTTTTTTTTTCTAAAAATAATTAAATAATTACAATTGATAATAAATATATTTATTAAATTTATTAAAATGATTTTATAACGAAAAAAAAAGTGTGTTTAGTACAAAATTGTATAAAACGTTATAAAATTGCACGGACTACTGGCAACGGTGCGCTAGTAGTACAGGATCGCGCTAATTAGAATAAAAGTGTGTGCAACAAAGCTAGTAGATGCATATCCCTGCAACACTAACCTTTTTCATTGGAACAGACTATAGAAGATTTTTTTATACCGGGTGAGCACTTACTATCACTCTTAATAACTCCGTTATTTGTCAACATATCAAAATAAAGGTGTTGGTTATATTCACATAAATTGCAATTGTTTTAACTACTTGTGAAAATTCTGTCACTTTCGATTACGCCGGAAATGAAATAAACTTTTTATTTTTAAATGGAACACCATATATATTTTTACTTTTTTGAAATATAAAGTAAATTTTGAATAGAGTAGAATCAAAAAAATAATTTTTAAAGCAAAAGAAAATTTTGATATGTTGATAAATAACGGAGTTATAAAAGTGTTCCAAACCTCTGTGTCACCCGGTATAACTAAAAAAATTTCTTTCTAATCTCATATTGTATTATTTTCCAAAATTCTTCAAGTGGGTACTCGTGCTGGCTGGTTTTAACGACAAATATTTAAAAAGTCAGTTCCATTAAAATTTCTATATACAGGGTGATTCTTAATGTATGTAAAACACATACATTTGTTATTAGTGGGCTTTGGACTTTTTGTTATAGGAACTTGTAGTACTATTTTCACCTGAAGAATTATGTGTAAACCGTTGGCCAAGGGCAAGCTAACACCCTGTATATACAGTCCCATCAACTTTATTAGCGAGCTCAGGGGGCGTGGCCAGCGCTGTCGTAGATTTTGAAGTACACTACGAGTTAAAAGTATTTCAGTCGCTATATTTGACAAGCAACTATCACTAAAATTGAATGTAGGTTAATATTAAGACAGTGAATTTGAAAAGTACAACTTACTGTCACTTTGAAAGGTTTAATCATAACCTAAAGTAGTTGTAGATACATGCGACTTTGAACTATGCCTGTACCTTAGCTGAATTCTTGATTATGATTGGACGAAATTTTTTCCGCAAAAAATATTTTAAATAAAATTATTTTAGTGGACATATTTTCCGTAACGCAAAATTGGTTGGTGGAGCTTTACAAATCGTCGTTTTAAACAACTACTATGATTTTATTGGTTTTATGAAAGTTTCTGAATTCAATGTTAAACGACTGGAAATTATTTGACGAAATATGTTCTAATGGCCCCAGAAATTTTGTATGACATCATACACAAGGCATGAGCATCTAAAAAAATTTTCAGACCTGTAACTTCATTTTCAAAAATTTTTTCGAGGGCCTAAAAACACTTTACTGTGTTTAAAATTTTTTTAAAATGAAGTTACCGATCAGAATTTTTTTTTTTATATTAAGTTTTAAACTTTTAGTAAGAGGTATCCTTAGGGCTATTTGACTTGGACTAAATTGCATACTAACTGTTAGTAACTGAATCAACTCAAGGAGCAAAAGCATGGGAATTTAAGTCTTTAACGTCGCTTTAACGTCGTGCACGGTCGAAATTTCTACGCACGACGTTATAGCTTAGATTCCCTTGCTATTGCTCCTTGAGTTGATTCAGTGACTAACAGTTAGTATGATATTTAGTCCATGTCAAATAGCCCTTAGGGCTGTTTTAGATGGACTAAATATCGTACTGTTAGTAACTAAATCAACTCAAGGAGCAAAAGCACGGGAACCTAAGCATTACCGTCGTGCAGGGAGGTGTGTCAGAATTTCTACGTACGACGTTAAAGCTTAGATTCCCGTGCTTTTACTTCTTGAGTTGATTCAGTTACTAACAGTTAGTAAAATACTTAGTTCATGTCAAATAGCCCTTATAGACTACAAATTTATAAACTCAAACTTGAAAGTTTCCCATGTTATTTAAATGGGAAAAATAGATGGCTTGTGCGGAACCTCTAAATATTAAAATTTCGGGTTGAAAATTTTACACGATATTCTTTCTATCCATCTCGTAACTTTTTAGGGGTGGTTAAAATTCGACAACACCCAAAATAAGGGTCACTTTAATAAGCATTCAGAAATGTTTTAATTAGTTTTTAATAGAAAAATTTCAATGTCTTTCTGATTCTCATATCTTCTCTTAGATCATCAAGCAGTTTCGTCTATCAACCAGTGAACCAGTCCCAATCAGTTCTCTGTAAAAGAATCTTATAATTTACTGTTTTTGTAATTCTATTCACTCTGGCTAATTCTTCATTAGCTTCGAATAGATAAAGTAAAATTGTTGGAATTTTCTAATTTAAAAAGTACAGTTTTACCAGTGAATGGTTTATTACCAAAATCCATCAACTTTTTACCTAACAGTTTAAAAAGCTGAATTTTACATCTATGACGTAGTAAATGGCCTTTAACAGTTTTACATAATTTGTTAAACCAACTATTAAAAAGTATCGTTTAAGAAAATATTTACAAAAAAATTAATTATTATTAAATGTACTATATCCACCACAGTCAATGACGTTAAACTTTCATCATTTTAAGAGGCAAACTTTCATTTAAATCGTCATTCATTCTACGTTTTCACTCACTTCATCGATTTTATTATTACCTTAAATAATTACCTCTATGCTAATTGGTAATTGTTCTTATTTCAATAACCCGTTTATTTATAGTTTGTTTAGAAAATTGTTGACAAAATTTGAAGATTGACGCACAAGGAACTAAAAATAAAAGGAAGAATTACACAAAATTATTATAATCATCCCAAAATGTGGTTATTATCCCTTTCTAATTAGAAAAAGTTGTTTGATAAAAATAGTTCTTAATTGTTCAACTTTAATTGTTTAAAACAAGTTCAAATATTACAAAAATGTACTAAAAAACTTTTTTCTACTCCCATATGTGAAACTAAGCATTTCGTCATCACTTACTCGTTACGAAAATAGCATTTTCGTCTCTAGTGAGAAAAAGTGTTATTACAAGCAGATGTTATTTACAACATGAGGTGAAACCAGTTTTTTTGTGGTCGGTTCACATTTTAGTAAAAAGAATTATTTTTTTAAAATGTACTAATTATCGTCGTAGAAAAAATAGCATTTACGACTCGAGATGAAATCCGTTTTTTTCGTTCGAAAGATTAATTCACTCGCCCCTACGGGGCTTGTGAATTAAATTCTATCTCACGAAAAAAACGTATGTTTCATCTCATGTTGTAAAAAATACTATTTTCTTTAATTTAAAAAAAAAATTCTTTTAGCGTTCTTTTTAACTATGGAATAAAATAAATTATTTTTTACTGAACCCGAAGCAAAATTTCGATTTTATTTCTATCGAACAACTTTTATTTTTTTTTTAATATTTTATTAGTATTGCATAATACTATTTTACATAATTTACTTGTAGCTAGTAAGAAGAAATCGTATAAGTTTAAAATACAAAATCCAATAATTTCTTTAGTTTTTAATCAGGTGCTTTCCCACCTATATGATTGACGATTGGGTTTTTTTTTTCCTAGATAATACCTACCAAGAACTTGTTTAAAACTCAGTACATATTTGATCAGTGTAGAATAAGCACTCCGAGTCAAAACTGAATGGTCGTTCAGAACAAACGGTTGTTGAGTTAATAAAAAGTGCTTCAAAAATGGATGTGTAATTAAATTAAAAATCAACCAATTAGCGTTGTTTTTTCTAATAAATTTTTAAGTTTAATTTTAATTTTTTAAATTTAAATAAATAAAAAATTCACCATGAAGTCCGCTCCTATGCCTTTTGGTAATGGGGTGAACCACCAACTACCCCAAATTATTGCAATTTTAACTAGTAAGTTATTTTTATCACAATTAGCAAATTTTAACAAATTAATTATTTTTTTTTAAATTACAGGTTCCTTAACTGGAGTTTCTGACGGTATGTTGTTCGCTTGGACTTCTCCATCGGTTCCAGCATTAACTGGAGACAGCTCCAGAAACATAACTTTAGAACAAGCGTCCTATTTTACTGCAATTTCTTCATTTTCGATGATTATTACAGCACCATTTTTCTTAAAAATTGCCGATGTAGTTGGAAGAAAAAACGGGGTCCTTTTAGTGGCAGTTCCACAACTTTTGGCTTGGTTAATAACTGGACTCGCTACTAACATTTGGATGTTTTATGCTGCAAGATTTGTATCGGGAATGGGTGATGCGTTATTTTTTGCTACTGTGCCCATTTATGTGTGTGAAATAACTGAGCCTCACGTTAGAGGTAGTTGGGGTAATATTTTAGCAGTGAGCATATACTTAGGAGTGTTTCTTATAAATCTAGTCGGTGCCTATAATGATATTTTAACGACTGCTGTGATATGCGGTTGTGTACCTTTAGTTCATATATTCTTATTTTGGTTTATGCCGGAATCGCCGTTTTATTTACTCATGAAAAATAAAGAACAAGAAGCAATTCGTTCGTTAAAATTGCTCAGATGGAGAAACGATGTAGAAGACGAATTGGAAGCTCTTAAAGATGCGGTAGAAACTCAAGTTGGAGAATCGGGTACCATGAAAGAATTATTCACAGTTCCGAGTTATCGCAAAGCTCTTATCATGTGCATGGGTATAAGGATTGTGCAACAATTAAGTGGACTTTCGGCGTTTGAAATGTACACTCAAAATTTATTTTTGGAAGCCGGTGGTAGTGTAACTGAAAAAGATGCGACGTTAATATTTGCTGGAATTTTGACGATAGTAGTAGCAATATCGTCATATTTAGTTGAAAAATTAGGAAGAAAACCGTTAATGTCGTTCTCTTGTTTAGGATGTGGAATTCTTTTAGCTATAGAAACAGCTTATTTCGGGATAGAACAATTTACGGATATAGATATATCCAGTTTACATTGGCTTCCACTTACTGGAATGCTCGGTTATATTGTAATTTGTGCAACAGGGATTGGAATTCTTCCAACATTAATATTAGGAGAAATTTTCTCAGCAAATATTAAGGGTAAAGCTAGTGCCATAATGAACATTGTTACGGGAGCGTGTCTTTTAATTGTACCAAAACTATTTCTTTCGTTAACTCACAATTTCGGTTTATACGCACCTTTTGCTTTGTTTTCACTATGTTGTTTTGGGGGTGTAATTTTTTCGCACTTTTGTGTTATAGAAACAAAGGGAAAGACTTTAGAAGAAATTCAGCAAGATTTGAGAGGGAAAAAGAAAATTAAAAAACCAAAACCCGAAATTTTTATAGAGCGTTATTATGTTAATCACGTGTAATTTTTTTTATTTAAAATTAATTTTTATTTATTCGATAAAATCTTGTAAAGAGGTGAACGCTTGTACCTGTCAGCCGCTTCTTATGATACTCATCGTTTTTAAAGATCTGAGGATAAAATATTTATGTTTTAATTTCTAGACAGTCTAGTACGGCTATGTCATACTAACACTCTTGGAGAATTGTCATTTCTTTTTTAAGGCTCGCTTACACCAAAATAGCTGTACTGAGTTATCTGGAAATTGGAAATCCTATTAAATTGTAAGTTACCAGATCGTGCGAGAGTTGAATTTTTCAACCAAACTCAGATCTACAATTAACTACAATTAACATTTTATGTACAGTAAATTATATTATTCTTCGACAAACATTAGTTTTAACAAACAAAACAAGTATTTTTAGTTTGCTCAAGAATTTCTAGTTTTATAGTAATATCATTATATCTAATTTAAGATAAATTAAGTTGTTATTTATAAACTTAGGTTTTTTTTAGAAAAAACAATGTAATTGTAAAATATAGACTGATATTCAGGAATAAGAATAAATTTTGGAGTTTTATTTTTCTACTTTTAATAACAGTATGTTCTACATAAGAAGGATGTTCTCTGTAGGTAAAGGTATCCAAATAGCTGTGATAGTTCTTAAAAAATTTAAGAACGCTTTTTGATCAATCATCATTCATCAGCCTTGTTACAGTTACAAACAAGTTTTGAACAAGTTCTTCACTTATTAAAAACAAGCCTCTTTAAAATTTAATTTTAATGTCTAAAAATAGTAAAAAAAAATTACATCTACAACAGTAGAACAGCCCTGGCCATTAACCATACACTGGATCCATTTTATAAGCAATGATGGCTTGCTTGTTTATAAGCAAAATTTTGATCTAAGTAATAGTTTTTTACTGAGAAAATCAGAAAATTGCTTCTTTAAACTGTTTTGATGCTAAACGAATGAGGAGTACTAAAAGAAAATTTATTTCTTCTTTGAATATTGTTCAAAGTATTAAAAAAGCTCTTGATCTTTCATCTAATCATCTAATCATAAAACCATAATCTAAATTTTAAAATGTTTGATTTGTGTCAGAGTGCGCCACCTACTAGAAATTTAAAAAATCTTTTAATCATTTAAACGGTTTTTGTGTAAGCTTGCGCCATCTAGTATAAATTAAAATAAGTCTTTTAAAAATCCAAAAATAAAATATTCTGGAGACTGGGAATTCCATTAGTTCGGTTTTTATAGATCATATCATCAAGTCCCGATCCCTAGACCATTAATTTGGTCAAGAAATGGTTCTGTGCTTCAATTATTTCATGTGCAAAATTGGGCAAATTCTATAATGCGATTTCTTTCTTCTTTTTAATAGAGGAATTTCTACCCACAAGCAAGCTCAATCTTCATCTTATAATAATAAATTTGCTAGAAATATATTTTTTTAAATCAATGTATTTACATTATAAAAGTCTCAATAAAAAATAAATCTGAAGTTTAGTTGTTTTAATTTTCAGCACTTGTTTGACTCCTTTTCTGTAATTATGGATTATCTTGCTGTAAGTTGCAAAACTTTCCTAGATAACCTCATATGTCCTGATTTTGGATCTCTTCCAAAATATTTTACTTTTATTTCTTGACCAACATCAATACCTAAGACAGAAGGATGAGCCACCTAAAAAAATAGACACTTTTATAAGTTAAAAAGTAATTCGGTAAAATACAAACCTGAGTTTGATCTAATTGTGAATTTTTTAACAAAACCGGTTGCATATTTGCCATCAATGTTACCATTACTCCAATATCACGAACTTCTACAACTGTAGCATTATACACTTGCCCATATTCTAATTCAACAGTAGGATCTGATTTTAATAAATTTGAAATCATTTCTTTAGCTTCATCCATTGCTTGTTGGTTTGGAGCGAAGATGGAGAATTTTTGTTCATCCGTTTGAGTCACCTAAAAATTTTTTTATTAATTATGAATTATAAAATCGTCTAAATAACTCAACTTGTACACCCGTTTCATAATATAAACTTTTTAAATTGGATCCTCCAGCACCAAATAATCTTGCTCTTTTATGAGTTTCAATTTCTAGATTTTCAACTACAGGCCATTTTTCTTTTCTTATTGTTCTTGGTTTATCAATACACTCATTCATAATTTCAAGTATTTTTGTTTTAGCATTTGTTGCTTTTTGTATTGCTTCCATAACAATTTTCAAAGGTAAACCAGGTAGTTTAACGTCTGCTTGTAAGGCGCAAATGCCCTTTTTAGTTCCTGCAACCTTAAAATCCATATCACCCATATAATCTTCTATTCCCTACAAAATTCACAGTTAGCTTACTTGATATGGCTTTGTAAATAAAAACTTACAAGAAGATCAGTCAATAATCTATAATCTTCAATATGTTTAGTATCATTATTTTCATACCTGGAAACTAAGCCAATAGCTACTCCAGCAGCAGGAGCTATAATAGGTACCCCAGCATCCATCAAGGCTAAAGTACCACCACAAACAGTTGCCATAGAGCTTGAACCTATTTATTTTTTTTAGTTACTGATTAAACAGTTTTACATAATAAATAAAAACACTTTACCATTTGATTCCAAAACTTTTGAACTTAATTGAATTGTAAATGGATAATCATGAGGAACTATAGGAAATAAACCTTTTTCTGCAAGAGCACCATGACCGATTTCTCTTCTTCCGCTAAAACCTATTTTACCAATTTCCTTTGTAGCGTAAGGAGGAAAAACATAGTGAACAAAAAAATTCTTTTTCTTAATTCCACTGCAAAGAAAAGTTTTAGTAAAACTATTTCAAAAATTTAACACAATTACCTTTTCAAAACAGCAACAGGATCTAGTTTTAAAGCACTCTCGGCGGAGTCTAATGTAACAGTACAATCAACCTGAGTTTGCCCTCTTTGAAAAAGTGCACAACCGTGCAAAGATTTATACATATCAATTTTACAAGAAATATTTCTTAAATCATCTAAATCACGACCATCACAACGTTTATCGTCTTCAAATATTAAATCACGAAATATTTTTTTTACAAGTTTATCGAAACCTCTTTCAACAAGATGAGAATCAAACTTAACAAAATCAACATTAATTTTTTTTATAACATCAGTTTTTAAGGCAGTTATTGCTAAATCTCGATTAGTTTTATTATAAGTGTAATTTCTAAAAATTTCTCGAATACGAATAGTACTTAAAGATTCAATTGCTTCCACTATTTCAGATGATAACTCAACAGAATTGCTTAATTCACGTTTTGTTTTCCCTATTTCTTTTTGTAACTTCTCTATACCATTTATAACAAATTGAGCTTCTTTAACACCGATTTTAATAGCTTTAAGTAAGTCTTGTTGTAAAATATTATTAGCACTACCTTCTAGCATAACAACTAAATTTTGTTTTGCAGCTGTTACAATTAAGTTCAAACTAGATAACTCTAATTCCCTTCTTGTTGGATTAATTATAGTTTCATTATCTATGAAACCAACTCTCACAGCACCAACAGGTCCATTCCACGGAATATCACTAACAGTTAGAGCAGCAGATGCGGCATTTATTGAAACTACATCAGGATCATTAACTCCGTCAATTTCTAGAGTGTCACATACAATTTGTGTATCAAGGTTGAAATTTTCGTTAAATAGAGGTCTTAAGCTACGATCTATACATCTAGATACAAGTATTTCACGATCTGTTGATTTAAATTCACGTCGTAAGTGATTTGTTGGTATTCTACCTGCTGCTGCAAACTTTTCTTGGTAATCAACCGTTAGTGGGACGATATTTGATACTGATGAATTAGGTTTGGACACAGCAGTCACCATTACCGAAGTATCGCCAGAATTTCCTAATACGCAGCCGTCTGCTAGTTTTGCTAACTCTCCAGTGGATAATTTTAAGATTCTTCTACAATAAAATTATATTGAGATATTAAATTTAATTAAGTTTAAATACCTACCCGTTTGAAAACGATACGGCTTCAAATATGCTTGAATTGCTATAAAATCTTAAATTTACATTTGGTTTTATTCTTACTAAAAAACGATGAAAACTCATGGTGATTAAGATTATCACAGATATTTAATAGAAGCTTAATTAATAAAAATGAACTAAATACTAAAAACAACTATTTAACTAAACATTTTCAAATGAAAATTGCAGAAGATCATCTTGAAATTGTGTGGTTATGTTATTGAATGCTAACCTCACTTTAAAAAGTCAAAGTCAAAATTATCAGCTAGAGATGGTACGAAATAAGAGAAACTGTTATTTTGGAACAGGTACGTGGTTGCTGTTCCGAGGAACAGCTCCGGGATTTTAAATATAACAGGTCTTGTTATCTTATCTGGGGATTTCATGAGAGTAAATTAATAATATATCTACACTATTAACTTATCAGTGATAAGAAAATTATGTCGATTAGTCCATTTTTTTAGCACCGGAAGGTATAGGAATCGGAACAGATATTGCATCAGTGTCGGAACCACTTACAGGTTGGAACTGTTCCGCAAAAATTCCACTTCGTTCCATCTCTAAATATCAGCGGCAATTTCAAATTTTTGACACAAAAATTCAGTATTTTTAAACTTTAAAATGCAAAACTTGCTAAAAAGTACTTAAAGAAATAATTATCCAATTAGTGTAAATAGCAACTTTATTTATATTTCTTACTAACATTTTCTAACATGGCACTTGCGGTAAAAGCAAAAAATTACAAAACGTAATTAAAATATTGTCAATTACAACTAAAATCACACTTTATAAGAAATACAAAAATCCAGCGTATCATAATATAAGTTTCTTAGCGTTTTTAGAAAAATGCTAGATACATTTTTATATTCTTAATAATTAATACTTTACATTACAACCTTCATGGTAACAAAATTATTAACAACACCGCTAGTATTTTCTTAAAGAGGCACCAATTAGTATAATAAATACTATAAGTCACTATAATAAAACTAAGAAACAAATCACAATAGAAGAACACCCTCTACTATAGAATCTATTCTTAGTTAAAAGGCAAGAACATGGATGGAATTAATTAATTCTGAGCGCAAAGCCCATTTCTCTATAATTAAAACGACAAGAACACTTTTTCAAACTTTGCTAACTACAGATATTTGTACTATTACATTAAAATAGAACTTTTTAACAATCAACGACAAGTTGCACTGAATTTTACTCAATAATACGTTTTTTAATGGTAATATATAATATGCACGTAATCACAGATATGAGAAATTATGTACCTACTTACAAAAACTAGTCCTTCTTAAATATCTGACGCTCAGGTAATAATAGTCAAAATGTAAAATTAAACTAACTAAAACTAAACTAAATAAAAATTACATAGTATATAAAATTAAATAAATTTATATTTAAATTGAGGAATAAAATAATTTGAACTATGATTATCATAACGAGTTTTTGCGTTCTACAGAAAAAAACAATTATTTTCAGCAAATGCACAAAAATAAAGTGTTTTAATTTAGCAACACTGTATATTTTGGTATGCTTATGAATTCGTTAATATTATTATCAAATTAATACTTGAGAGCACCCTACGGGCTATCAACAGTCTACTTTATTTAAAAAATTGAGATTAATTGCACAAAAACAATTAGTATAATTCGTTAAGGTACACTTTAATTTCAGCTCTATGGCTTTCTAAAATTATGAGATAATTAATTACACTTTAGCAACATTTTGCATTAAAAATGCATCACATTCAGAATTTGTCTGTGTCTTATTTATACCTTTAAGTTCTAATTGAATTTCTTCTAATGTTTTACCTTTTGTTTCGATCATACAAAAATGTGAGAAAAATACACCAGCAAAACAACACACAGAGAAAAAGGCAAAAGGTGAATATAACCCAAAGTTTTCAGTTAAAGATAAAAATAATTTTGGTACTAACAACAAACAGGCACCGGTCGTTATATTCATAATGGCACTTGCTTTACCCTTAATTTTAGCAGTAAATATTTCTCCTAAAATCAAGGTAGGTAAAATTCCTATACCGGTAGCACAAACCACAATATAGGCTATCATACCAGAAAGAGGAACCCACCCAAAATCTAACATATTTAAGCTACTAAATTGGCTCATAGCAAAATATATAGTTTCGATAGTTAGAATAATTCCACAGCCTAAACAAGAAAAGAACATTAGTGGTTTCCTACCAAATCTTTCTACTAAATACGAAGAAAATGCAACTACCAACGTTAAAACTCCTGAAAAAATTATAGCAGCATCCTTTTCAGATACACTTCCTCCAGCTACTTGAAACAAATATTGTGTATACATTTCAAAAGCCGAAAGTCCACTAAATTGTTGTGCTATCCTTATTCCGGTGCACATAATAAGAGCCTTTCTGTTGCTGTCTACTACAAACAATTCTTTCATACTTCCAGATTCCGAAATTTGTCTTCTCACATCATTTTTAAGCGTCAATAATTCTTTGTCTACATCTTCTCTCCATCTTAACATTTTTAAAGCTTCAATCGCTTCGTCTTCTTTATGTTTCATAATTAAATAGAATGGAGATTCAGGCATGAATGAAAATAATAATACTTGCAAAATTGGTATGCAGCCACAAATTATAGCTGTTGTCATAATATCAAAATAAGCACCAATTATATTGATAAGAAATATTCCTAAGTAAATACTTATGGCCAAAATGTTACCCCAACTTCCTCGAACTGAAGGTTCAGCTATTTCACATACGTAAATTGGAGTTGTTGCAAAAAATATAGCATCACCCATTCCAGACATAAAACGAGCTGCATAAAACATCCATACATTTTTTGCAAACCCTGTTAATAACCACGCTAATAGTTGTGGTAGAGCTACCATTATAACGCCATATTTTCTACCGATAACATCCACAAGTACAGAAAAAAATGGTGCTGTTATAACCATAGAAATCGATGATATAGCAGTAAAATATGAAGCTTCTTCTAAGGATATATTTGTCGAATTGTCGGCCAATAAAAATGGAATTGAAGGCGAAGTCCATGCAAAAAGCATGCCATCAGAAATACCAGTTAATGAGCCTGTAAATATTATTATTTAAATTTACAATGCAATTTTACTAGATGAACTTTACACAATAATTACTGAATAAACATGTAATTAACTAACCACTTACTATACTAAGGAGAAACAAAAATTTTTTTAAATTTAGAAAAAATTCAAAATATATTTTTGTAAAAAAAATGTTTAGAGCAGTATTTGAATTTTTTTTAAAAAAAGCCTACTACTACTTATATAAAAAAATTCGAAATTCACTTTACCAATGAAGATGGCTATGATTTGGGGTAGTTGTTGATTTTTTCCTATACCATAAGGTAAAAGTGATTCCATTCTATTTTAAATCAATCACCTAAAACTAACCTTTCACTTTAAAATTATAACTGATTAAAAACCTAAGCAAGGTCCGCCAATGTGCAAAATTTTTGAATTTTGCAATTGACGGACCTTTCGTTAACCAGTAATAACCGCAATATCAACAAAAACTAGGAACTGACGTCGAGGTTGGCAACCGCCAATGTTCTCCAACGCTTGATTTGTCACAATTGGTCACAATCCATTAAATTAATGCATTCTATTTACTCTTATTTTGAAAAATGAAAAAGAAATTAATACTCTTATTGACTAGGTAATCAATTAAATACGATAATACTTAGCATGAATGTTAATTAAGTATAAGGGGCTTCCATGTAATTAGGCCGTAGGCCTGTTTGGTAGTCTATAACCTTAAATAATAACTATAAGTTTAATTAGTACTATGTCGCTGTTGTAGCATTATTTATAGGTTTTTATAGCTGATCAATAAAATAAGTAGGTAAAGTAATTAAGTAGTACGGTAGTACGTAAAGTAAATGCATATTGAGTTCTTGTGGAGGTCGGAGGTGGTATAAAACTGTAGCTTTGTACAAGTTGAATTTGTTTTTATTCCAAAAATTGAAGCAAAATTTATGTATCTACCTGAGCAAATTCATAAAAAGAAAATACCTATTTCTGAATTTTAGATTATAAACTTGAGGGAGGGGGTGACTTCCATCAGCACTCATCAGCTACTTCATGAGGCCTATTGTACACCCTTTAAGCACTCTACTCTAGTTTTTTATGTGTCCATCAGTTCTCGAACTTGCTATAGGATGAAATCTAGAATTTTGGCAGGAAGGGTAGAGGCGTTAATTCTGGTCATGTAGAGTCAGAGATCCCTCAACACGTAGTCTTTTATTAACGTTAGAACAGAACTTTGGCAGGACACGTATTCTCAATTGACTCGTCTTTCAAACTGCAGCCACGAAATTTGGAGTTGTCCACAACTCCCAGAGTGTGAGGATGCTCGATTTAGTTAGAAGTGTCTCATGATAAGTCACTTTTTTAGTCATTTCGTTTGCTTTTCTGTTATCTATTCTCTATTCTTACTGTACAACCTTCAAGCAATCTGCCCTAGTCTATCTGTCCATCAATTCTCGATCTCACTACTTATACAGGATGAAATCTAGAATTTTGGCAGGAAGGGCAGAGGCGTTAATTCTGGTCATTTAAGGTCAGAAGTCCCTCAACATGTAGCCTTTTATGAACGTTAGAACAGAACTTTGGCAAGACACGTATTCTCAATTGACTCTCGTCTTTCAAACTGCAGCCACGAAATTTGGGGTTATCCACTACTCCCAGAGTGTGAGGATGCTCGATTTAGTTGGAAGTGTCTCATGAGAAGTTCCTTTCTTAGGCATCTCGTTGACTTTTCTGTTATCTACTCTCGCTTCCACAATGTCCTATTACACAGGCACAAGAGAACATTATTTTTTATGAATGCCTATCTATTTCAACATCAACAACCTCACGCACTCCAGTAGAAAGCAACAAGTACAAAATGAGTACAAAATGAGAATAGGTAATTACCTATCATTTTACTTGATAACATGATACATGGAACATAGGATAGCCCTTTAGAAACAGATTTTATATTCTACGATTATACTTTACCAGGGACTATCCTGAGCCCCTGTGGGCCTGTTATTTACGCCACTAACTATAAAATTATGACCAAAAAAATGCACTTACTATAGTATAATAATTCTTATATTTTAGTGAATCGAGTCAAATTCAACAACCGGTTGTTGAATTTGAATGTGATTGGTTGTTGTCCAACCAATCACAACACGTAATTCCAACCTGCGTATTACGACATATTTTTCTATAACCTATGCACTCTTTGCTATTACACAACAGTTTCTTAAGGTTTCTATTGTGAGCTATTTGTTCGTTTATTTGTACATTTTCATAAGTATGTTGTAAGAGTTGTAGTGAAGATAAGAATCTCAATTACAGAAATGTTAAAAAGCAGTAAGGGAAATGTTGTATAAAAAAGTTTTATAAACGTTCTTAAAACAATTTTATATAAGTCCTATAAACAATTTTATAATTTTGCTCTAAGAACGTTTATGGTACCACTTTAAAGAATTATTTAGTTCAGGGAACAAAATAATGTTTAATAAAGCCTCTTAACAACTAATTAACACTTGAGGAGCACGAATATAGCACTTATAAAATAAATCAGACAAGAATGTTAGTTGGGCCTGGCTTAATGTTTTAGCAGTGGCATTTTCAATATTTAGAGCCTACAGTACCTAATCATTTTTAGTTTCAAAATTATTTGAGGTGGGCAGACAGGTCGGCAGACGGGTAGGCAGAGCGACTCTTTAGGTGGGCATAGCCCACCTGTGCTCACCCCTAGCTACGTCCCTGTACTTTACAATGTGGAAATGTGGATGCTCTTAAATATTTGAAATTCTGGATTTCTCCTAGAAATGATGGCTAATTTAATTGGTTTAGTTCTTTTGTATGTGTTTTTGTTGTAGAGTATAAACATTGTTTTCTGTTTTTCTAGGATCTATGCTTTCTTCGAAATTCCTACTCTCGTGACTTTCATGTACTATAACAAATCCATTGTTCCTGAATCCTGAAAGAGTAGAACAAATTGTTTGCTCATAGAGCTTCAAATTACTTCTAAAATCACTTTGATTATTATAATCATTAACGGTCAAAAATAACTACTCTTTAGGACTTGAACTTCAAGTCAACAGTCGCCGGTTTAGTGTTTATTTATTATCGTTCCCTTATATTTCAAAATTCAAATAAATGTACGAAATATTCGCGCGCATCCGATGTAGAGTGTCTGTGTATTTTTCCATTTTTTACTTTTATTTCGTTTTTCTTAGTTGTAAATTTTCAAAGTGCCTTAGTTTGTATACATTAAAAATGATAAGGTAAGGATTAGGTTTAAATAAAAGTATAATACATAAATTATGCGATTTTTGAGGTTATGTTTATTTTATTTTCAAATTTCTTTTCAATGCTCGTAGAAATAAAGGCCTATATACCAAACAGAATATTTTGGATGACTTTTCGGATGGCTCTGATGATGACTATGGAACACCACCAATTTCCAATGATTATAATGACTTATCTTCGAATACCTCGGATGACAACACTCAGATATACAGAAACATGCAAGCAATTCCTAATGTCAAAGTAATTTTTGTTAATTTTCTTTGACAACTGGTAAAAATATTGTATTTTAGACTTTTCAACCACCTATAAGAAAGATCAATGCTGATAGACCATGTGTAATTCGAGCTGGAAAATCATCAAATCGTAAAGGTTTTAATTCTAATATGGAAACAAATGCACAAAATCATTTTGAACCGGTTCCAAATAAAGCTCATTATGTTAGTTCTATTAATTTAATTCAGTCGAATAACAAACAACGTAAGAGTTACAAAAATAAGCTGTTATATTTTAAACAATATATTTTTTAGTTGCAGTTAACAATGCAAATCCAAGGAATACATACTATTTACGTGAAAAGGCTCCGAAGTCAGGTATTAATCGACCAACAAATATTAATTCTGACTATGATACCGAATCTACAGTTTGTAATATGACTTCAAAGCAACCTCAAAGAGCAACTAGAAATAGGAAAACTGTACAGAATGATAACAAGAAAACTAATCCTATTGAATCTGAAAGTGGACCATCGAAGGAAATAAAACAATCATTTCCTCAACAAAATTTGAATGAGTCAGTCTTAGATTCTTTTTTAAAAAGATTTGATTCAGAATTTGATGTCAATCCAATAGTCGCAAAAGATAAAAATGTTCAAAGTACCAGTGAAATTAATAGTACTCCTTCAGTGCCTGCCAAAAATGTTTATAAAAATTCGTCTAATAATTGCAATAAACAAGACACTTTAGTAAACACTAATTTGCAAGAAGATGTTGATGAAAAAGAAGATACGTCTACATTTGAAACAAATAATATTCCTTCAGTGTCTGCCAAAAAATATTCTTATAATTGTAATAGAAAACGGGACTCTGTACAGAACACTAATTTGCTAAATGTTGAAAAAGTAGGTACGTCAGGTTTTGAAACTAATAATATCCCTTCAGTGCCTGCCAAAAAATATTCTTATAATTGTAATAGAAAACGCGACTCTGTACGTAATACTAATTTGCAAGAAGATGTTGAAACAGAAAATACATCAGCTTTTGAAATTAATAGTCGTCCTTCAGTGTCTGCCAAAGAATACTCTACTTACAATTGTAATAGCAAACTAGACTCTGTACGTAACACTAATATGCAAGAAGATGTTGAAATAGAACACACATCAGCTTTTGAAACTAATAATATTCATTCAGTGTCTGCCAAAAAATATTCTTATAATTGGAATAGAAAACGAGACTCTTTACGTAACACTAATTTACAAGATGTTGAAAAAGAAGATAAGTCAACCTTTGAAAAAAGAATTCATGATCATACTCAATTCAAAAAACCTAGATTTGATTTACAAACATTTTCTTTTCCAGTAAATGGAAGGCAATCATGTAAGTTAAACAACACTTATACCATTGGATATTACTGTATTTTTTTTATACCTTTCTAGATATGCAGGAGACTGATAATGAAAGTGATATTTCAAATTTGTCTCAAGGTAGGAATGTATTTAATTAATGAATTATAGTACTATCTCTTTTTTTTAGTTACTACTCGATGTGGAAGAGTCAGTAGATCTCCTTCTGTATATATTCAGGCAACAATGGTAGGAAATAAACGTGTCATTAAAAGTGAGCAAAAATTAGCACTTGAAAGAAGTCGTAGAGCATCTAGTTACACTAGTGACTGCGAATCATTAGGTGTAACACCTTTTAAAGCTAGTGAAGCGTCTTCTAAAAGAGTTCAGAATCTCCAGTCAAATTCGCTAAAATCCCTAAGTCGTAATAATGACAAATTTACAGCAGTCAACTGTACACCACAGAAAAATAAAAAAAATATGCATTATAGAAAGATGCAATTATTTAAATCACCAGAAGTTGTAGAAAATAACTACATATCTGAAGCAACAGTAGATGCTGATTCAGAACATTCAGTTGATGAATATGATCATAATAGATATTCTAGAAAAACTAAAAAATTAGGAAAACACATTCGTAATACACGTTCTGATGATCTTTTATTTAAAAAACCTATGAATATAAATACACACAGAATTTTTAGAGAAAATAAGAGTCCTGATGATAACCACGTGATAGAAAAAGAAAATAAGTACTGTAATAATACAAAAGTTACAACTAAAAGTACTTCGAAATCGATCACTCCTCTACAGCAAGACCCTAAAGATAAACTAATTGTACATAGCAATCTCAAAATAAACTCAATTACATCTGCATTACCATTATCTCCATTTTCAAATAAGTCTCATCAGAAACCTGTTGAATGTGTAAAACCTTCACTGCAAAGTTCTGAAAATTATGAAAACAATTCAGATAACTCGAGAGCATCCAGTTTTATTAATTTGAGTAGTGGTAATGATTTTGGAGAATCGTTTTATGATGATCACATCACTTGCAGAGACAATCAAAATCAAATATATACTGTGGTGAACGATGAAGTAATATCATTAGGTAAGTTTTATCCCAGCAGTGATAAGTAGCACATGGAAATTAATATTTTTATTTTCACAGACTGGTTTTCTCAAATGCCAAATATGGATTCTGATGGTATGCAAGGAGTTAGCATTAAATACACTTTACCAAATTTAAAATCTCATTTGGCAACTTCGACAGTTGGCTATCTTAAAATTGATGCAGGACAACAGAAACCCTTACAAGTTGCCAAAAAACATAATATTGTAAATAAAACTTAGTTTTGTAATATAAATTTAATTTTTTTTGTTACAGTTATATAAAGTTGATAAAGGCCAAGCAATTGTTAAACTGTTCGAGAGAAAAAGAATTGCTGATGTTGGAAGTACATTTTATATTCCCTTAGGTATTTAATTTATTTTAAGAAGATTTTTATTAATTAATTTTATTTGCAGGTGCCGAATACACTATTTTAAATTCAAGCATAGAAAACGATCTATTGTTGTTTTTTGTTAAAATGTCGGCTCCATAAGTTGTTCGTTACTCTTTTAAAATGCTCATGGTTTATAAGAGTATTTATAAGATTATTTTATACAGTAGTTTTAGTTTTAAATTGTTCTACTATTCATATACTCCTAAAATATGATGAAATGTTTCGTTTTTATCTATTTTAAAGAATTAAATTTATTTAAATATTGTATTATAGGTATTTTTGAGAAATAAAGTGTATTTGATATGTAATTTGGTAATTAATTGAACTCTCAAGTGAACATATTCGTTTTTGTCGAAATTGGGTTTATTACTTTTTAAGCATCCTATATATAATTTCACATAAACAAATATTTGACAGAATATATGGCAGTTGTCAAATTCCTAAGTGATGATTGCATTTTACTGATTTTTTAAAAATTTAGCTGATAATCACCTTATCTTTTAAGATAAATCTTAAGATTAAATTTTTTTCAACGTGTTACGATATCTGTCCAATTAAATGTAAGGTTACTTATTTAGGTAAGCTTTTTATATTCAAGGTTAAAAAAAAAGTATAAAAAATTAATTAGAATCTATTGAAGCATAAATAACAAGTATTTGTATATTTCTAAGTAAATTGTTCTTTTTGTAGATCGCTTTACAATGGCTCAAAATGCCCCATTAGTTTTACGATTAATCGCATCTTCAGTGACAGCAGCAAATCGTGCTGGCAAAATCATAAGAGATGTTATGAGTCGTGGTGATTTAGGCATCGTTGAAAAGGTTTGCGACATTTCTGAATTAAATGATTTTTTATATTCCATATGTGCTATTTTAGGGTAAAAATGATTTACAAACAGAAGCTGATAGATCGGCACAAAGATGTATAATGGCTTCCTTAACACAACAGTATCCTAATATTGCAATTATTGGTGAAGAAGGTCCAAGTAACTGTGAAGTGAGTCTTTTAAATTAAATGGCAATTTATATTATAATAATTTTATTTAAGGTTCCAAGTGATTGGGTAGTAACGGATTGTGATCAGTCAATTTTAGCTTTAAATTGTCCATCGGAATATTTGCAAGTTGCAGATAAAGATATTGCAATTTGGGTGGACCCTTTAGATGGAACCTCAGAATATACTCAGGTTAGTTGTAATATTATTATTTAAAACAAGTATGTATAGAAAATAAGAAAATAGAATTATTCAATACTTAGATATATGTAATGCGGAAGATTTTGTCACAACTTCTTACTCCTCTTCGGCCAATATTACGTTTTCGTAGAGACAACCAATCAAATCTATGGAATTTAACTTCTTTTATTAACAAATTTGTAAGTGCAGATATGCAAAATTTAGTATAGCAAAGGCTTTAACAAAATATAAAATTCATTTTGAATGTATAAGATTAAACAAATATTGACAAAAATATTTTATTTCTTACTGCATGTTAATTTGTGCTAAAATTAATTTATACTAGTTTAATCGCCTCAATAATTAACGATTTTCAAAGTTCAAAACTTTTAATTTTATTATAGGGTTTGCTGGACCATGTAACAGTTTTAGTTGGAATTGCAGTTAAAGGTGTAGCCGTAGGTGGAGTTATTCACCAACCTTATTATAAATATACAACAGAAGGTAATGACAGTGTTGGACGTACTTTTTGGGGTTTAGTTGGCTTAGGTACTGGTGGATTTGTTCCTCAAGATCCACCTACAGGATCTTTAATCATAACTACCTCGAGATCACATGCTAATACAATAGTAAATAAAGCAATTGAAGTATTTAATGCTGATGAAGTTCTTAGAGTTGGTGGTGCAGGACATAAGGTAAGATTTTTAATTAATTAAGTAGATTGTACTTAAATATTTTTATTGTAGGTCATACTTTTAGTAGAAGGTCGTGCACATGCGTATGTGTTTGCTAGTAAAGGTTCAAAAAGATGGGATACTTGTGCACCCGAAGCTGTACTTACTGCACTAGGTGGTAAGTTAACTGATATCCATGGCAATCTATATAATTATAGTAAAGATGTGGATCCTTTAAATACACGTGGTATACTTGCAACTGCCAAAGGAGTTAATCATGGATCATTTGTAACTAAAATTCCACAAGATGTAAGAGATATGTTATCTTAAAAATAATTTGCATATTTTGAATTTTAAGTGTAAAAGTCTTCAAGATAATTTAAAAAAATGTAATTTACAATAATTATTAGTTTGCCTTCTAACCTCTTAATGCACAAGATCAAATTTATTTGGACAAATAATAGTGGCAGGATTTTACAAGCCTGAGTCTATTCTGAAGAGGGTTATTGATACGATAATAAGTTGATACAGTCGTGGTGATGACTTCCCTCTCTTAGATAGAGTGTAAAATAATTACACTAAAGATATAAAAAATGTTTGGGCTATTTTATTACAAAAAATTGCATTGAGTGGTTAAAGGTTTAAATTATTTAATATATCTGCGTTATATTTTTATGTAGTAGATGTTTTAAACCTTGATTTTAAAAAATAAGCAAGAATTTTACGTGGCAAAAATTCTATTTTTACGTTCTCATGTTACATTATGATCTTCAAAGAAGCTTTACAACAGTATTATAAGATAAATTTATATTTCCTTATCTATTGACTGTCGATTGAGAATGCAGCTTTGAAATGCATTTGTTTTTCTAAAAAGATTATCATGATGTATTTTTGATGAACCTTTTACTTAGGTAATAATAATTGTGAAGTTTAATGAAATATTTTGAAGTCATTTAAAGCAGCTGTAAAATAAATTTTAATTTACTGTACTTACGTGTTAACATTATTATGATTATTATTGTAAATTGTAGACAATTTTTATTTCTCTAAATTTTGTAAATATTTTAAATGCAATAGCATTAAACATTTTAATTTGTTTCTGTTAGTTATTAAATGAAAATTTATTTTTTATTTTGTTTTATTACATTACATTTATTTTTAATAATAGTCTTGAACAGTAAAGATTATTTTTGTGAATAAGTACAGAACAACAAAACTCAAAGACTAGAGAATGGTTCTAATGTAACTCGTGCAAGTGCAGGTAATTTAACACGGTATCATTAAACTGTTCTGCTAAAATTTTATTGTATTATTTTAATCAGATACTACTACTTATTAACTCAACTCTATTTAGAGTGCAAGTTTATTCTGATCCAATAATTAAGTTTTCTTTCATTATACAATTTTAGTTTAAAAGTTACCTAAAAGGTTAACAAAAAGTAATTTAATTGAAAATGTTAGCTTTAGATAAAGTAAATATAATATGACTGATTATTAATACCGCTGGTTTGAGCCTTTATTATTAATTTTATTTTATATAAAATCCATTCAAAAACTATTTTTGTATGTTAAAAGCTTAAGGATAAGCGTGAAAAATATTAAACTTGTTTTAAACAGGGTAAATAGAAGTTAAGTATTTAAAGTGTGGAAACTAGAATATTGGTTCTTTTAAAAGTTTGTATATGAGTATCATGTACAAGTGATTATTTTAGTAATAATTTGTCAAGTGCAGAAGATTTACTGTAATGTGGCTTATATCAGGCAACACTAAATTAGCTATAAATTAATTACAATTGACTCGAAAATAATACTATACTTAATAAAGCCGTACTTATATTGGTGTAGAATTCACAATTTTGTGTTCTCGTGATCAAAACGATTTTAAAACATTCAGTACAACTCATTGTGCATATATCTAACAATGCAATCTCAGTATGTATAACCAAGAACAATTACGTAATTTTAAGAACATTATTGTGTAATTATTATATTTACTTATTTAACAAGGATTATATTATGATGAAATGAAATAGTTCTCAGGTGAAAATATAACGGATATTAACACTCTTGGCATATTGGCATGTGGCATATTTTCAGTTAGTATTTTTAGTGGTTTTTATTGCATCAACTTGGGTACATTTACGGTTTTTTAAAAAGCAATATTCAATTCAGCCAAGTATTCCTACCAAATTAAAGTTCTTTTAATTCTTTGTTTTAGTTAGTAAAAACCGAGGGGTTATCCACTCTCTGCAGTCAATGTACAAAAACTGAGCTGTCAACGGTAGTCATCTGCAGTAAATGGCAGCCATAGCATATGCAGTCATCGGTATTCAACTGCAGTCAGTGTACAAATTCAGAGCAGTGGTTGACCCCTCGGTAAAAACCTATTGTATTTTAGTTTCAAGTAATTAAGTAAATTATTAGGTACAAAATAGCAGAATTAATACTACTAAAATATTTTGATATTATACCTATTAATAGAAATTAGAAAATATAGTAAAAATGTAACTGCTGGACAGTTTCGTATATTTAAATATATCTATTAGAGTAGCATAATTGTAATTGTACAAATTGGTTCTATACTTAAAATAAATTTATATAAATATAAGAAACGACCATTAAGCAAAGGGAATGCAAGGAAGTCCAAATTTACCATTCCGTAAGAAATTCTTAAATTACAAGTGCCGCTATTTTTCTGACTTTCTTGTCGATAATCAAATGTGACAATTTGTCCCTATTGAAAATTAATGTAATTAGCAAATATTGTTAAGTATTATTATAATATTGTAAGGTATTATACCTATTATAATATTGTCAAAGTGTTTTCAAATTGTATTTGATTTACCTAAAAGGTAATTTAGCGTTATAGAAATAGTTAAATTCCTTCAAACACGCACAATTTGAATGGATAATCTTAATTATTGTCTATCGTAATTAATGTATGTAACTATGTGTAAAAATAAGAATTAATAAAACCCAGGTGGCACTAACTACTTCTTATGCTTAGTTTCATTAACGTAGTACTTAAGGATGCGATTTACTAGGCATATGCTATCGCAGTCGCACTCATTGCTTAGATGAACAACATTTGCTAATTTTGCGTTGTCAGTTTCTCAAAAACCTAAAGTTAAAATGAAATGCTGATTTGTTTATCAAATAGTTGCCGTTAAAGTCTCGGGGATGAGAAATTTTTGAATGATTTTTGTAGAGAAATAAGGTGACAATTAATAAAAATAACTTTTCATTTTTGTACTGCATTTTACAGTTATTTATTTTTATATACTTCATATTTGAAGCTGAATTTAACTCATCCCCGAGACTTTAACGGCAACTATTTGATAAACAAACTAGCATTTCATTTTAACTTTTGGTTTTTGAGAAATTGACACCGCAAAATTAGCAAATGTTGTCCATCTAAGCAATGAGTGTGACTGCGATAGCATATGCCTACTAAATTGCATCCTTAAGTATCTATTTTTACATTTTATACCACTGACTTGCAGTTATTCAAGAAATTATTAGATGTTGTAGATACAAAATGTATAAACTTCATGAAGCTTGGGCTCGATAAACGGAGCTGCAAATTGTAGATTTCTATTGGAAGAAATTATTTATAGACGGTATCAATTTGAAATTAAAAAGCTCTTGCTGCACTCTTGTTGTGCTACAGCTGGAGAGTGATTGACAGTGGCGAAAATAACGGGCGCGCGGTACGTGGGGGCCCCAGAATCATCGTTTAGTATGAAATTTCCGAGGGGTTATCTACTCTCTGCAGTCAATGTACTCTAATTGAGCTGTCAACGATAGGACGATAGTTACCTGCAGTCAATGGCAACCATAGGATATGCAGTCAACTGCAGTCATTGTACAAACTCAGAACAGTGGCTGACCTCTCGGAAATTTCGTTGTAATATCGAATTGTGGTTAAATAAGTGGAATGGGTAGGGGTCCCTCTCTGGATTTTGCGGGAGTTTTATTCAATAATTTATACAGATAAGGGAGAGGAGCTTTAAGTAGTACCACAGTACCAGGATCAGACTGGTCTCGTTTATCATTAATTTTCATAATGAACTTTCTAAAAAAATATATAAAACGCTTCAGTTTACGGTTGTGCTCTCAAAAGCATCAACCAACATCATAAAATAGCAAGAAAATCTAAACCCACATCCATTGTTTTATTAAATTTTAAATTACAATTTAGATTTTTCCCGAGAAAGTAGTTTTCGCAATTCTCGCCTTAAAATTTTACCACTCGGATTCTTTGGTATTTCTTTTACAAATTTAACTCCTCCTCTTAACCATTTTGGTGATGAAAGTTGTTCTAAAAAGTTATTTTTTATTAATGAACGATGAGCCTTAGAAATTTACCTTGAACATATTTCTGAACCTCTTCTTCAGTTAAATTGCTATTAGGCATTTTAACTACAAACGCTAATGGTAATTCACCATGCAACTTATCAGGGAGTCCTACCACCGCAGCATCTTGAATTTTAGAATGAGTAATTAAAACACTTTCTATTTCAGCTGGAGGTACCTGAAAAAATAATTAAAAATTTTGAGCAACAGGTATTTTCACTTTTACCTGAAATGCATTATACTTGATGAGCTCCTTTAATCGATCAACTACATAAATAAATTTATTTTCATCGTAATAACCAATATCACCAGTACGAAGCCACCCATCTTTATCGATTGCATCGTTAGTAGCTTCAATATTATTTGCATATCCTTTCATTATTCCATGCCCTTTAAAACATAATTCACCCTTTTCCATCGGACCTAATGATTTTCCCGTATCAGGGTCAATAACTTTAGCTAAGAAATAAGGCAGAACTATTCCCACTGAGCCATTTTTTTTAACTCCCAGTGGAAGTAAAGTTGATACCATGGAAGTCTCTGTCATACCATATCCTTGTCTAACAATTTCTAGATTTAATCTAAAAGAAATTTCTCGATTAATAAAATGTCGAAATTGAAATACTGAAATTTCACCACCGTTTTTTAATCATTTCTTCTACTTCTTTACTAAGTGGAGCAGCGCCACAGGTTAGTTCTTTAACACTTGATAAATCATACTCATCAACCAAAATAGTTTTTGCAATAAAGTTTGCTATTGGTGGGACTACTAATAAATTCATTACTTTGTGATCTTGAATACTTTGAAAAAATAAACGCGGCTCAAACTGTGTCATCATTACTATTGGACGACCAATAAAAAGATTATAGAGCAATACTAATAATCCATATCCGTGGTAAAATGGTAAAAATGTTAATGCTGAAGCTTCTCCTGGTGGGAATTGTTCAAAAAAGCGCGAATCTCTAAAATAAGTTAATTGTCCATTAAGTAAAAAGATATAATTAGTGTTACTTACTGAGTAAAAGCAATTGCAGTGTTGTAATTGTAATGAGTCAAAATTACTCCTTTGGGTAATCCCGTAGTTCCGGATGAATATTTAATAAAAGCAGTTCTTTCTTTTATATCAAATTTTTTAGGCTCAAAATTATTATATTTATTTCTTGGGTCATTTATTAAGTCTTTAATTGTGTCATAATTTTTAATTTTTCTCTTTGAGTCGATGATTATTATTTTCTTAATAAATGCTACGCTTTTTCGAACTTCCAAAATTTTTGCTATGTTTGCTTCATTACAAAAAATTACAGTTGGTTTTGTAATGTTTGCTACATGTACAAATTCACCTAAAATGTACAGAAAAGTGCATGTAAACGATGGAAATAATTTTATTGTAATCAGAAGGAATACCTGCAGTATAACTTGAATTGAACGTGGTGACTGGAATTCCCAAATACATGCAAGCTGTTATAGGAAGTATGTAATCCAAATTATTTGGGCTGTAGATTCCTACAGTGTGGTTTTCGTTGAGGCCATAATTTTTTAAAAATGTTGCCAAAGTGCAACTTTTTTCAAAAATTTCTTTGTGCGAAAGAGTAACTTGGGTTGCTGCATTTATCTAAAATTATTTATCAAACTAATGAACATTTCTGTCAATCTTTTGAGAAACCCCATTAGCACCCACCGCCACCGATCTCTAATGAGATCAGACACGTTTTATTTTTTATGGCCATTTGCAACTTTTGACATTTTTTAATTTTTGAAATCCAAAATTTTGGAATTTTGTGCTTGGACGTTAATGGGTTTTAATGTGCGAATGTGTTTAAAAACTAACAATAGAGCGTATCACTTGTCATGAAGTTCAATTTTATTCCACGAGGTTCGCACAATCGACGGTCCCAAACGTCGAATTACAATATTACCAAATTACTTTTATTTTATATAATTATAGGAATTTTTTCAAATTTGTTTGAGTTAAATAATTTGGTAATACTGTAATTTGACGTTTGGGACCGTCGATTGTGCGAACTTCGTGGAATAAAATTGAACTTCATGACAAGTGACACGCTCTATTAATAGTATATTAAAAAGCAAGTATCATTAGGCACCTTCTTAACGTATGAGTCCAAAGTTTAGAAAACAAGCGCGCAGCGTGCGTTTTCTAATGGGCGCGCGTTTTCTAATGGGACGAATACGTTAAGGGCCTAATGAAACGTGTTTTTTATACTATTTTTTCTATTTCGCTGAATTATTTTATAAAAATGGTATTCAAATTACGTCAAAACATAGTTTTTGGGATTTTGATGCGTAAATTTATTTATGTTGCCAGTACTTATTCTAAAGTTTGACTTTCGTGTTTGAAAGTTAGTCTAATCTGTCCAATGAAATTAATTTTATAACTGTCAAATATAATTCATCTGTCAACATGCAGTGTTGGACATTGAAAAAAATCCCCTAGAAACAGTGCTGTTATAGACTCTATAAGCGTACTGTTATGACGTCAAAACAGTGTTCTTATAGGCTTCTTAACGTACCGAATTAGAAAAATATTTAAAAAAATTATGACCACTTGTTATGGACTTTGACTTAAGGATTCGATTTAGTAGGCATATGCTATTGCTCAGATGGACAACATTTGCTAATTTTGCGTTGTCAATTTCTCAAAAACCAAAACTTAAAATAAAATGCAGATTTGTAAAAATTATTTTTGGGCTTAATATTGAAGGTAGAATGTAATTAAAATAGCCATAATTATTCTTTTAACTTTTTCCAATCCAAGAAAAAGTTGTTATAAAACCCTTGTGTCCACGACAAGGTACCCGGTTAACTTTCGCGATTTAATTTAAATTTTTTTCTATGTTCTAAATTTTTTTTTAAGATAAGCTTCTACCATATCCTAGAGCATACTATTTTAGACCTATTTCAACTAAAAAATATATAATATGTGACTTAAAATTTAAAAAAATAAAGACTTTTAAAAAAAGCACCGTTGTGTCCACGACAAGGTACCCGGGTACCTTGCGCGATTTAATTTGAACTTTTTTGTATGTTCTAAATATTTTTATGTGATAAGCTTCTATCATATCCTAAAGCATATTATTCTAGACCTATTTCAAATAAAAAATCTATACTATGTGACTTAAGATCAAAAAAAATGAGGACTTTTTCAAATAAAAACGTCGAGTCCACGACTAGTGTAGTACTTCTATAGGTTTTAGCAGTTTTAGTAAGCAAGTTGATGTAAATAAGCGTTTTATTTTGGAACAATTATTTGTTAATATTTTTCAAAATATTTATTTACAATAAAATATCTTAAAAAATTTGTATAGAACAAAAAAATTGAAAAAAAACACATATAAATGAAAATTATAAAGACAAACAACATTTGGAAATTGTTTGAGTATGTTCATCGCATTTGTATAGTAGAAGTTTGATGCAAACTTCACACAATTTTCGTGTTTTTTTTTGTTGGTGAACTGTTTTTGAAGAAATGCCTAATTATAGTTTTTGATAAAATTTAATTACTGTTAAAGAAATGCATATTTTGCAGATTTTTCTGTTGCTAACATAAATAATAAACAATAGGTACCTATCTGCTTTGAAACATAATCCGATAACTTTGCTTGAATAAGGTCTTTATTGATGATTATGATATTATGAATTAAATAAACATCATAAAAATAGACATTAAACATTTAACCGTAAAAAAAGAAGCAAATATACGCCAATTTATTAAAAACTTTTAGTGTTTATTGCATTTTTGCATGTTTACATATGGAGGTACCCGGGTACCTAGTCGTGGACTCATGTAGAAATTTTTGATCGTGGACACAAGGGATAATCAAGAAAAAAAAATAATAATAATAAAAAATTTTTTTATTGAAGTTCTCGACGTTTTGAATCACACTGATCCAAAAATCGAAAAAAAAATTTTTCAATTTTTTGAACCTAAACGTCTGTGTCTGTGTGTGTGTGTCCAGAACTAGAGGGAACCCAACAAAAGGTGAATCCACCACGTGATGACCGTTAAAGTTGCGCAGTAGATTAATGCGGTCGTTTCTTAGAAACGAACGTAGACAGTGCCGTCGTATAATTATTACATTACTTTGGTTTGGTTGAAGCAAAATAATTACAAGCATTTTAAAAATTGTGAAGATCTCATTCACAAAGTATTAAACCAGTAATTAATTATTAATAGTACTTCAAATAAAAATTTAAATTAAGTAATTATTTTAAATTTTGACAACTTTTAAAAATAATTTTTTTTGACAGAAGAAATAACTAGCTCCGCCACTGGGCTCTAAGCCACGCCTCGCGCAGGTTTGGTCACGTGGTGGATTCAACTTACGTTGGGACTACTATATGTGGGGCAAAAACTACTTAGGCCCGTTTGCACCGGTTCCTCTTAACTACTAACTACAACATAAATTTATTCTCCTGTAGACTTGTTAATGGGCGTTTCCTAAGCAACGACTAGTTTAACTACAACTTAAATTTAACTGGAACTGGTGCAAATGGCCCTTAACCGATTTTGATGAAATTTGATTTTAGGAACTTCAAAATTATTTCATCGACAAAATAAGTTTTTATAAGAAATGTATACAGGGTGTCTAAAAATAAGGTGGTTATTTTGGGCGCATATTTACAAATTTGGGCCAAATTCGTTTCTACTTGGCTATAAGATAGTACATGTGAGCCCAAACTGAAAAAAAATTCAAATTCTTTTATTCAAAATGGTGACCAATAGAACGATTGTCTCATTTTATGGTTTTTCCCTTATAACTTGGCCGGGAATTATTATTATAAAAATTTAAAGACGGCATTGCACAGCCAGAATATATGGTTTTTGTCATAACCAAGCCGATTTCCAAAATTATTTTAACATCACTTTAAAATTGCCTACCTTTAAGGGGCCAAAGTAAGTCAAAATTTTGAAATGGAATTTCTCAAAATTTCCTCTGCCATATTTTTTCTTTTTTGAATATATTACAGACAATGCTATTCTCTATCGAAATATAAATTTTTATCAAAATCGCTCGAGCCGTTTTGGAGTAATGATTTTTGGAATGTCAAAACTTAAAAAATTTTTAATTTCTTTTGTAATAAAAATGAAAACTTAAAAATGGATATATGTATCAATCCCAAGAATATCTATTATTTGACACTATTTTCGGTTAACAAAACGCTTCCAGTTAAACCGGAAATTAGAAAAATATCAAAATTTTTCGGAACACCCTGGATATTTTTAAATATTTTGAAAGCTCGTAAAATTAGCTTTTACACGATACCAAACACTTTATATTTTGACTTCAGGTTTAACCGGAAATGAAATCAAATTTTTTAATTTACCAGAACACCCTGTATATTTTTCAATATTTTGAAAGCTCGTAAAATTAACTTTCTGAAGATATAAAATAATATGTATTTTGAACTTTAATTAAAGCCAAATTGAAACAAAAATGTAATTAATATTTTAGACAGTTCGAGTCTAAAAATTCTTCTTACACACAGGAGTCCTAGGTTCGATCCCGGACAAAAGCAATTTAAAAAAAAATATTTTTTTTTATATCATGTATTTATATTAACCGAGATATTAACATAAAAATAAATTTAATAATTAAAACAACGGATGTGGCCATACGAGGAACTGTTTTCAAGCCTAACTTCTATACCCAAAAGTTTCTTTAGTGCGCTTTTTAAAGTTTTTTTGAATGTATTTTATACAGAGATAGAAGAAGATAGAAGAAGAAGATATTAAAATAAAATTTTAATAAAAAAAATAACGGATGTGGCAAATATTATACTTTTATATTTTTTTTTATTAAAATTTAATTTGATTTCTTATAAATGAAATACATTAAAGAAAATTTCAAATTATAAACTTTTAAAGAAATGCACAAAAAAATACAACAGGAAAAAGTTCCTCGTATGGCCACATCCGTTGTTTTAGCTCTATTTTCATAACAAAAATTAAAAAAAAAACAGTCTAATTCCCCATTGTAGATTTTATAAGAGAGACTTTATAAGACTAAAAAGTCTCTTTCGTTTTCCATGGCACTACAATTTTGTCTCTACAATACAAAATAACAGAATGTGCTATAACTCTGTTATATCTAAATATTTTGATAAAGTGCTCTAATAGTTTTATACAGAGAAAAGTTTGGGGAATCCAAATATGCAAAAATATACAGCACGTTCAATTTAAAAAAAGGGACATATTGGTATATCTCGGCAACTAGGCCGTTTTCCGATTTTTCAACTACCCAGCTAAATGAAGACGACAAAATACTACAACTTCGCTAATTTAACCGAATTTGTAACTTCATAAATAAAAAAGTTAGCTATTGTAAACTGTTTCGTGAACGGTCGTGGAACTTTCAGCATATCTGACAGCAAAATGAGCTGTAACTCGGTTATTTCTAAATATTTTGATAAAGTGCCTTAATACTTTTATACAGAGAAATGTTCGAGGAATCCAAATATATAGGGTGTTCCGTTTAAAAAAAAGTGACATATTTTTGTATCTCGGTAACTAGATCATTTTCCGTTTTTCAACTACATCACTAAAACCGGGAAAACCAGTACTTTAACTTTACTAATTTAACCGTATTCGTATCTTCGCTAATAAAAAAGTTAGCTATTGTAAACTGTTTTCATGAACACACTGATGACATGACCTATGTATTTCTTATACTATGTTCATGATTATGTACTCGCTTGATTATTAGTCTGTAGTATAAAATAAGTTCATGAGAATAAAATCGGTCTTGATAATAAAGATTTAGAAACAAATCGTTTTTTGTTCTTCTTTTTAAAAACTTCAAATACCCCCAAAACTTAAATAGTGCATCAGTATCGTATTAGGCCCCGAAAATCCTAGATCCGCCCCTAATCTTAAGTATAATAAACTTACTATCGCAAATGGCAGATTTTGATATTCCTTTAGTTTATAAAATAATTCTTCTCCAAGACTTTGTTGAGATACTTCAACTATAGGATCAGCTCCTTTTAATATATAATTTTCGTCCATTTTTTACACTTTACACAACTTGAACAGTTTTAAAGTGATATTTATTTTAATTTTAAAAAGTTTGATTACAAAGTTCATTAGAACGAGACAAGAGACAAGTATTGTGATTGTGATTATAACGTAGGTGCAGCGGTGCACAGTTCAACAATAATAATTATTTAATATACATTGGTTCAACTTTTTTTCTTGAGCTTTAACTGTTTTTAACTGAAAAATATAATTTTTTTGAAATTACACTACACAATACAAAATTTTCAACATTTTCATATTTTGGACATCTTTTACCCAGTATAAAATTTTATACTTTAGTAGCGTCGTAAGAACTAGAAAGTACTCGAAGAGCCAGTATGTAAAGTTACTAGTGATCAACTGATCAAGAAGACCCTGTTTTTTTGGAGTACTAAAACAGTCCCCTATAAGGTCGGATTATAAGATTATGGAGCACAAAATGAACAACAAACACATAGAAGTCCATTTAACTCAGTTGACATATTATATAAAGGTCCTTTCTTGCTTTCTTACAAAGTTACAACTCTTTAAGATAGCTAAAACTGACAGTAGATACTTCCAGTTAGTTTAATGGCTAGTATGCACAATGCAGAATAATTTTATCATTCTATTGATACAATTATTTTTCCTTTATGTTCAAGTAATGAGGAGACATTCGCAAAAACGTTCAACACAATGTTACTCCCTATGGTCAGGGTTGCGAGTTAACACACGGTATAGTAAAAACTGCACTGAGTGGCACTTGAGTGCGTACTAATCTCAGCATGGAAATCGCTATACGTAAACCGATTGGAGATGGGGCTCAATATTTGCAGTAGTATAAAAGTTTACAATTGAAATATTTATGTATTCGATTTTGTATGTATGTGTAAATGATAATCTAGATTTCTAAATTAAAATAAAATTTTAACTTGTGGTATGGTACACAGCATAATCTTTAATGCAACACTATAGGTATATTTCAATCTGCTTCACATTTTATCATTAATAAAATTTTCTATCCTCATTATTTTAATTTGTACGTTTACAGCACTTGTGTTTTTAAAATAATTTTAAAATGAATAAAATAATTAATTCAAATATAGTCATTGGTCCTCAAGACACTTATAAAATACCACACGATTCAATAGGAAAATATTTTTACAATCTTTTAGAAAAAAGAAACTATTCCGATGTAATTTACGTAAGTTCAACAATAGATAAGATTAATGCATTTTCACTTTTTTTTCTAATTTCAAGATCGACGCTTTAACAGGAGCGGAATTAACATGTGGAAAATTATTGGAAAAGAGCGTAAAATGCGCAACAATATTCAATTCCTTTGGTTTAACCACTAATGACGTTATTAGCGTAATTAACGATAACAGTATCGATTACTGCATTTTAATTTTAGCCGCTTTTTATAATGGAGTAGCTCTAAATCCATTAAATCCATCTTACACTAAAAGTAAAAAATTATAATTATTAAAACAATTAAAAAACATCTTTTTTGTAGTGGAAATTAAACACGCTTTACATTTAGCAAGCCCAAAACTAATCGCCTGCACCAAACGCGAAATTGATATGATATTGGAAATCAAAGAGGATTTGAATTTTATTAAAAATGTGTTGTTAATTGGGGATCGTTCTGAAGAAGATTTTAAAATTCAATATCTACGCGATCTTATTGAAAATGCACCAAACGTAAAATTTTTTCAACCTTCTTTCATTAATCCATCAGAACAAACTGCACTAGTTATGCTTTCATCAGGAACTACTGGTTTGCCAAAAGGTGTTAGTATAACACACAAAAATTTAAGAGTTCCAATGGGTTATATCCCGTAAGTTTAATCATTTTCAAATTTCAAAATTTAAAGCGTATATTCCTTTTAGAGATCCCAACTATCTCAATTTAACTAGTGAAGATGTAATGTTGTTAATTGTACCAACTTATCACATCTACGGTATGATTATCTATCTGAGTGGACTTGCAGCTTCGGCCAAAGTAGTCGTAATGAAAAAATTTCAACCCTCATTATTTTTAGACTGCATACAAAAGTATAAAGTAACTGCTTTAAGTATGGTACCTTCGCTAGTTAAATTTCTAATTACCAACCCATTAGTAGATAAGTATGACATAAGCAGCGTAAATAAATTTGTTATTGCTGCATCGCCATTAGGTAAACAATTAGAGCAAGCAGCTCTTAAAAGGTAAAAACTTTTTAATGTAAAAAAATAGCTAAAGTGGTCATATTTGCAGATTTCCAAATGCAACAATACAACAAGTTTATGGAATCACCGAAATGAGCGGTGGTTGTACTTTTCACAACATTAGTTCCGATAAACCCAACTGTGTTGGTATTCTCGTACCAGGAACGATAGCCAAAGTTTACGACTCTGATACTAATAAGAATATGGAAGCGATGCAAGTTGGAGAATTGTGTTTTAAATCCCCAAATGTTATGAAAGGATACATCAACAACAAAATAGATACTAAAAAATCTATAGATGCAAATGGATTTTATCATACAGGAGATTTGGGCTATTACGATAATGAAAATTACTTTTTTGTTGTTGATAGAATAAAAGACTTAATTAAATATAAAGGATTCCAGGTAAGTTTTTTAAGAGATGTATGTCCCAAAAGTTACTGTGCAGTCCTAATACAGCAGATGTTGAATGTTACTCACCTGTGAGCATCAAAGACATATCTAAACAAGCTCTTCAATTTATCGAAGACTTTCTGAAGGGTATCTGGTGAGATCTGTTGAATGTGAGTTAACTCCTACACCTTTTTTTTCACGACATCTCAGAGAAAATAGTTTGGATCTGAAGGAGGGTTTGGGTATGAACGAGCCAGATTCTTGATGTACTTGCACTTTTAACATTACTGCACAGTAACTTTTGGGATTCACCTCAGACACCTTGCACCTAAGAAGTAATAAAGAACTTACGTTTAGGTTCCACCAGCGGAATTAGAGGCTCTTCTTCTGACTCATCCTGATATAATCGATGTGGGAGTTATAGGAATACCTGATGATAATGTAGGCCAACTTCCTTTTGCTTTCGTGGTCAAAAAAGAAAATTTGAATTTAACTGAACAAGATGTAATTACTTACGTTGCAGGTAATCTCAAAAAATATTTGACTTTAAAAGAAATTTCCATTTTATTTTATAGAACGTATATCAATTCAAAAACAGCTACATGGAGGTGTACAATTTATTGATGAGATACCAAAAAATTCGAATGGAAAAATGATACGAAAGGAGCTTGAAAAATTACGTTTAAATAATTGTTAAAGCATTAAAAGGCCCTTATTTTAAATTGTTTAAACTTTTATGTCTTATTGTCTACGTGAAGTTTCAAACTTATTTGGAGTTTTTAAAAATTATAAATTTTTTGAATTGGTTGTTCTGTACCCAAAATTTTTGCTATGGAACAATTAAAGTTTAGAAAATTTCTTTTGTTAAAATTGGATATTGTTTTAAATTGTCTTAATTGTTATAAATTAATAAACAATTTAGATAATTGTTAAATAAAAAAAATATGAGCATCAAAAAAATTGTTTACCTTACGAAAATTTGGCACAGAGGTTATGGTCTAAATAACAAGTCACGACCCTGAGATATTTAATTAAAAATAAAATTAACAACATTTATTAAGAACTATTTTCAATCAAGGACGTAATATTTGGAAGCAACATTAGTAGAAAAAGTGGTAAAAATGTTTTTCTCGAGACCGTAAAACAGCTATTGGATTGTTAGGGTGGAGAGTTCTTAGACTGCGTAGTCAGGCATTTTGCAGCCTCCTTTTAGCAACTGTTTCCATCCATTCGGTTGTTAATTCGTAAAAACTTCGGATGAACTCAAGGATACAGAAAAAAGGGTGAAATGTCGCTGATGCTCGACCAGTGACAAAAAGTATGGCACGTAGTTTCCCGCGAGACAACCGTAGATTTTATAGCGTTATTTTTAGTTTTAGCCCAGTTTCCACATCCATATAAGCATATAAACCCAAGAAAATTAGGAAAGTGCAAAAAAATTCGGTATTCAGATAGATTAAGACATGGCGAAAAAGATGAAAAAAAGTTTGCATTCAATATAGGTGCCGCTTCATGGAAAAAAATAGACTTGAAGAGGAAAAAATGTGTTTTTTTAAGAATATCTCGGAAAATATGCAATCTAGAGAAAAATGACTAGACCTTCATTTTATAGATGAAGCATTTTTACATAAAAAATGTCCTATAAAAATTTTCCGTTAGAGCAGTGGTTTTCCCAAAAAACAATTTCAAAAATATGTTGAAAAACAGGATTTTTAAATTTTCTTTTTGAAATTATAATTTTATCAATAAAATCGGGCAAGAACATTAAATTTTTTTAAATGTAAGTACAAATACATTACCTATGTACTCTCGGAGTGTTCGAGAAACGATGGTCTTTATTTATTCGCCTTCTATTTTTGATTGGTCTATTCGGGTTATGATTCTAGTAAATGCTGCTTTGGTTTTGTATATTTATTTTGTATGAGCGTTCTTAGCGTAGCAATCTTTTGTTTTACCCTGCCATTATTATCAGTATACAGTGATTCTTAATTGATCGGGTCTTCGATGTTAAGCCTGGCACAAAGTGAGACTTAAAATTTAACGCTTAAAACGTAAGACTTAAAACTTTAACGTAAAATCATTATACACGATGTCTGTAAATACACCTTACAGCACTTTTATTCAAGTTCCACCTGTTTATTAGTAATTTTTCATGATCTTCTGGTGTACTTATTCGGTGTTTTGAGTGCATCTTGTGAGGAGAGCTTTCTAGTTAGTACTCTCTAAATATACAAATAGTATGCTAATTTTTGTCTCTGAGAGACAGCGAACACTGAATTTGGAGTATAAAATGTCATATGAGTTTTGTTCTAAAATGAAAAATAAATTACCGATTTCGTATCTTCAGCATTAAACAGATACAACAGTAGTGGCCCCTTGGCACGAAAACCCTGTATTTTTATACAAATTTAAATCCCTAATAAAATGTAGATACTAAATTAGCAAGAATACCGAGCGTTCATGCCAAGTGAGCCACTATTGCTTTATCCGTTCAATACTAAAGATACGAAATCGGTACTTTATTTTTCATTTTAGGACAAAACTCATATGACATTTTACACTCTAAATGCAGTGCCTTTTTCAAATATATAAAAATATATAGGGTGTTCCATTAAAAAAAAAGTTATTTTTGTGAATATCTTGAAAACTAGATGTTCAATTCTTTTTTTGTGTTGACCATTGCAATCAGCGGAAAAAGTTATACTACTTTACCAATTTAACCGACCTCGTATCTTTAATATTAACGGATATAGCAATAGTGGCCCACTTTTCGCGAACACCCTGTATATCTATTGGTGAAGCGATAACTATCTTTCGAGAAACTGAGAATAGGAGTCGCGTTTCTAAAAATCCAGTTTTAGTGGGTACCCACTTCCTTTAAAGAATGTAAAATGCTAGCTGGTGTCTTTTAAAAACTAATATTAAAATTTTTACCACTGCAAGCTCTTTAGGAGTAACATTTCAAAAAATACCTTCTTAGTAGGTTCTTACATAGTCAAAAAAATATGGAAAGCTAAATTGTGTTGCTTAATGAATACTATTAAAATTTGCAACATCCTGTATAGCCCCTTCGAAAAATGAAGTAGGGATTTTAAAAGAATCATGATTTGTAATCCTAAAAAAATGCATGTTTCGACTAATATTTATCGCAGATTTCTTCATCCTCGCGGGTCTTTAATTTTAACCAACTATTTCAGAACCACCCTGTACATACAACTGTGTTGGTTTATGAAATTATCTCTTTTTGGGGCATTACACAATTACACATCTCTAAAAGGCATAATAAGGTGTTTTTGAAGATAGTTTCGTGAGACTAATTTTCAAGTTTAAATATTTCCATCAATTTACCTAAATTCAACAGCCGCTTCTATAGTTCCAGTAAATCTGAGAAAGTTCTAGCTTCACAGATTTAAAGTATAACTTATTATCTTTCATTTCCAGAAAGGAATGTTAAAAAATGTACAGTACTTCAAATTTATGAAGGATTTGCGAGGGGTCAACCACTGGTCTGAATTTGTACAATGACTGCAGAAACTACCGTTGACTGCAGTGACTGCACTTGACTGCAGATGACTGCAGATGACTGCACATGACTGCAGATGACTGCAGCTGACTGCACTTGACTGCAGATGACTGCAGCTGACTGCAGGTGACTGCACTTGACTGCAGGTGATTGCAGTTGACTGCAGGTGATTGCACTTGACTGCAGATGACTACACATGACTGCACTTGACTGCAGCTGACTGCGCTTGACTGCAAATGACTGCATTTGACTCATATTGACTGCAGATAATTTAGCGATGTTTTTAACCCCCCTGAGCCCAAAAATGCAAAAAAGAGTGATAAAAAATAAGGGGGTTATTTTGGGCGCGTTTTTAAAAATTTAGGTCAAAGTTGTTTTACTTAAATAAAAAATAATAAAAAAATAGTTGTTATATCGACATCGAGTTAGGTAACCAATTTTAGACAGTTCTGTAAAGTGGTAAAGATTTAAAGAATCTTCGTTGAGAGGTACTTTTACTATGTAAATTACATTCATTTTATATGAAAAAGCGAGGGGTTATCCACTCTCTGCAGTCACTGTACAAAAATTGAGCTGTCAATGGTAGTCATCTGCAGTCAATGGCAGCCATAGCATATGCAGTCATGGGCAGTCAACTGCAGTCAGTGTACAAATTCAGAACAGTGGTTGACCCCTCGTGAAAAAGCGACGAAAAAATGTTTGTTTTTGTGGGTTGTTCAAAAAGTATTTTGTTTACATTTTCTTCAACAACTTAATTTTAATTTTTTCCGAGAAATAGATGTTATAAGTTATAATCAAGAAAAAATCCGATTTTTTAAATTTCATTTCTCGACGTTTCAAAATTCTTGAGTTTGATTCCAAAAATAAGGTGGTTCTTTTAGGCCCGTATTTGCAAGCTATAGGACCAAATTTATTTTTATTTTACCATAAGATAGTAGGTATATCCTAACCCCAATAGAAAATTGGGAAATGGCAGCCAATAGAACGATTGTCCCATTTTGTAGTTTTTCTCGTATAACTTGACCGGTCATTACAATTATAAAAATTTCAAAACGTAGAGCCAAAATATAGGGCTTTCGCCCTAATTAAATTCGCCCTAAGTCGATTTTGAAAATTGTTTTAAAATTGCCTACCTTTGAGGGTAGGTCAAAATTCTGAAATTTATTTTCTTAAAATTTTCTCTGCCATATTTTTTATTTTTTGATGTTACAGTGTCAATTAATTCTCTATCGAAATATAAATTTTTATCCAAATCGTTCAAGCTGTTTTGGAGTAACGATTTTTTTTCCGTAAGAAATCAAATTAAAGTTTTAACAATAATTTATTTATATCCCATGCATGTGAAAAAAGCAAACTTCCACGCCGGTAGGCGAACCCAGGCCACCCAATTTACGTTCTAGGGCTCTAACCACAGAGCTATAGGGACTCGCTTCTTTCATTATGTCAAATGAGTGCGTCTTCATCATAGAGTTAAACCTATAATACTACTGGAGAAACTACTCTTATATAAATCCTAGGCATTTCAAGCTAAGCGACACGCTGTCTGGCGGCAAGATTTTTAACTAGCGTTGCAATGATGTTTACTTTACGTGTGTATTGAAATGCAAAGTTGAGAGTTTTCTAATGAAATTTTTTTTTCTAATGAGTTTATTGTTCAGTTTTCGGATGTAATTCTATAACAATCCCAAAACAAATTAATATAACAACGTGAAATGTCAAAATTTATAGGTAAGAACTGAGAACACAAACGAGTATTTGAATGAATTTCACATACGCTTATGCGCAGTTATTTCAATATCATTGCATCGTTAGTATCAACATATCCGCTAGAGGCGCAACAATCTTATTTTGAAACGCCTATAGCAAGAAAAGCGTCCAACTTGACTGAGCAGTACAACGTGTTTTCCCCACTCTTTTAAGTATACAACGTTGTGTATTATACAGATTATGGTTATACCACTTTATAATAACGTGGTATGACCATCATACGACCAATACGACGTGCACACTGTGCTCTAAAAAGTGGCGGTAGTAGGACGTTTTTTTTGACGTAGAGTAATGCCTCCAGTAGTAGTAGCTTTTACCTCTATGGTCTTCATGCACACTTGACACTGTGTTATGATTTGATGCGAAGAAATGGGTGCGTGAAGTTAGCCCCCAAAGTTGACTTTTTTGAAGTGCCCTTTTGCCACAAGTTAGTAACTAATTTGTAACTATTTGTAACCATAAAATCAAAATTTGTAACTCAACCGTTATGCCTCTAAAAATAAAAAACGTTTTGGGGGCCAGCTTCTCGGGGGCCCCCAAACTATGGCATTTCGAAAAAATTTTTGGACCAAAAATTAGTAACTAATTTGTAACTATTTGTAACCTAAAATTAAAATTTGTAAGTCACGCACAAAGGACATAATGCATAATCAAAGTTTTGGGGGCTAAGTTCCCGGGAGCCCCCGAACTTTGATTTTTGGAAATTATTTTTTTGCCAAAAATTAGTAACTAATTTGTAACTATTTGTAACCTAAAAATTAAAATTTGTAAGTCACGCGCAAAGGACATATGGATATTCAAAGTTTTGGGGGCTAACTTCGCGGGAGCCGCCGAACTTTGAGTTTTCGAAATTTTTTTTAGCCAAAAATTAGTAAGTAATTTGTAACTATTTGTAACCTAAAAATTAAAATTTGTAAGGATGTGCGCAAATTAAAAGTTTTGAGCATAGAGTCTAGAACTCTAGAGCATAGCATAGACCACAGAATTTCGGGGTGCTCAAATTGAAAGCTAAGGGCAGTTTGACATGAACTAACTATTTAGTAACTGTTAGTTACTAAGTTGGTTACTAAATGAACTCAAGGAGCAAAAACACGGGAATCTAAGCTTTAACGTCAACGTCAAAATGGGCGGATAAATTTTGGCGTTGACGTTAAAGCTTAGATTCCCGTGTTTTTGCTCCTTGAGTTCATTTAGTAACCAACTTAGTAACTAACAGTTACTAAATAGTTAGTTCATGTAAAACAGACCTAAGAGCATAGAGCATATTGCATCCTTGTAGGGACATATGATTCTAACTGAAATTTCAAACGACTCTATGTAAACTCTATGCTCGAAACTTTTAATTTGCGCACACCCTAGTTTCGTCTCGCGGAGTTACCTTGAGTCAAATTTCGGGGTGCGTGAAGTTAGCCCCTAAAGTTCAGGTTTTTTAAGTGCGCTTTCGCCACAAATTAGTAACTAATTTGTAACTATAAAATGAAAATTTTAAAGTCAAACCGTCAGTCTTTAAAAAAATATTTCAACTTCGAAAAGTTTATACCTCGTTTACTTTCAATGAAAAAACCTTCCTATAGGAATTGAAGAGATTGACTCCACAGTGATTTGGTGATATTTAGTAATGATGATCAAAGGACTTATTATTTTTTAAACAAAAGCTTTAAAAAGAATTAAAAAAATAACGTAGTAAAATATCACAATTTTCTTCTTAATAATTATACTTGGGTAATTCCTCGTCAGATCGGCCACGTTTGACCCTTAGGTCTTTGGATTTTGACGAAATTTGGTGTGTCGCTGTCGGTTGGAAATATGTTCAAACTTAAGTTTACAAAGTGGTTTTGTGAAAAAATAATTTTTGACCTATCAGTAGGTAATCCGACGATTTAGACGGCGCATGCGCAGTAGGAATCTGCGCAGTAGGAATCTACTTTACCGACATGGTTTGAAACTTGGCTAAGTGGGGGAAGGGTTCTGTTACCGACATGGTTTGAAACTTGGCTAGTAGTTGTGGCCGCCGCCGTCAGATGGCGCCACGGGTGTGAAACTTTGCTAAGGCAGTTTTCTGTACCGGCATTTGGTGGGAAACTTTGCTAATTTGACAGCTGCCATTTTGGTGAGGGACTTTGCTAATTTGACAGCGGCTACTTTTGACAGATGGCGCCACTAGTGCCCAATTGACGTTGTTTGGAGTCGGCAATCTGGGATTTGGGGCCCAGCTTGCTTCGAACTCGGGCTTCGTTATCTTCGAGAGAGACTTCGCCCCTCAGCGGTCATCTTTGTTTTCGTTGTTGAGCGTCAGATTTGAAAGTATGTCACTTGACAGCGGCCATCTTGGATTTGGGGCCCAGCTTGCTTCGAACTCGGGCTTCGTTATCTTCGAGAGAGACTTAGCCCCCGTCGAGGTGGTTGTAGTGGCGCGGCCATCTTTGTTTTCGTTGTTGAGCGCCAAATTTGAACTATGGAACCGTTGAAAGGGGGCCCACTAACACCAGTAGAGAGGACTGCTACGACAAGCTAGGGTGCTGGAGCTCCCTTGGTAGTAGGTGGAAAGTGAGGTTAGGATGCACGAGCGGGTGGTTGGTCGGCCATCTTTGTTTTCGAAGCGCGGCAAATTTGAAATCGGCCATCGTTGTATTCGAAGCGCGCCAAATCGGCCATCTTTGTTTTCGTTGTTGTTGGTGTGTTAAACGCGCCAAATTCAAATTGGAAATTATTTTGCTTTTTCAAACACTTGGAAATAAATTCGACACACTAGCAGGGATCGAACCTGCGTCAACCAAAGCGCAATGCAAGGCTTGTATCGAAACATGAGGGTTGTAGCCACTAGACTACCCTCCCAACTTGATATTGTAGGAGATGAGAGTGCTTGTTAAAAGACCACACACAAGGGTAGAAATTTTAACATACAATCTCGAAAAGCAGGTAAAAAAAACAAGTCAACAACCCGCATTCCATCTACGATTCAATGTTACAAATAGTATAGGAGTAGACAAACTGTCTGCATGGGTAAAAGAATTTCGTAAGGGGCACCGACCTTTGTTAAAAGGGAAGAATATAATCAAGTCATTGTGCTCGCTTTAAAAATTGACTTAATGAACTTATAGCATATTCTAATTAGCCATCTCTCTCGCTCGTGCGGTAGTAAATGAGAAAGGAAAGAGAACGAGCATAAAGTTACAAGTCTGAACATGTCGAAAACAGGATTGAACAGGGAAAAATTGTCACGTGAAGAATACGTGCAAGTGTTTAACATATTAACCATCATCAAGGGTGAAGAGTGGTGGAGATGGGAAAAGGGGTAGCCAAGTAGCCGATTGTCGATCGTTGCATTTACATTCAGATGGTGTGAGTCTGTTCGTAGTTACATACGTATTGTTTAGTTTTGTGCGTTTAATATAGCAAGCAAAAGTGTTCGAGCCGCATCTTCAGCTTTGAGAAGAAAGAAAAAAGGTACGTGTTTACTCGAATAAAAATGTTTCTGTTTTTAATTAGGGGATTTTGTTAATAATTAGGTAAAATCAGAATGGCCGCTTCGTCTTCGTCACAGAGCTCCCAAAGCGAACCCGCTTGTTGTTCACAATTAGATTATGAGAAAGAGTTTAACGAAATGGGTCGTCGATACAAGGAGGCAATACGTCCCGAAAATAGATTGCTACTCGGCGTTACCTATCAGATGAAAGGGTTCACGATAACGGCTGGACTTAGCAAGGCCAGAAATTGTATCCCAGCCGTGCATTTGGTTAAAAACGTCGAGGACGAAAAGCGACGCATATCCTTTAGTTTGGGCAAATGGGCCAAGTTGATCTCGAGACTAAGGTGGGCGGCAGAGTTCTACTTTAGCAGAAAAACGACCATCTCCACAATAAGGATTACCAAAGAGAGGGGTAGCACTGTGTTCGATACAAGGCCCTTGGGCAAGGACGAAAATCTAACAGTCGGAATGACCATGGATGGGCCGATAAAAACCATCACGTTACGTAATATGTATGGTATCGAAATAATACTAGAAGAGGATGACGTAATTAGCATACTCAAGCTGAATTCGAGTATAAAAAAGGTACTGACCAGGCTGTCAAACGTAAATTTTCTGCAGCGCTATGATCAACTTCTGGTGAAAGGAGACCGCGAGTTAAATGGAAGCTATATGTCACCAATATCCGAAACGTGTCTCCACGATAAGGAATTAGTCGTGGACTTAACGAAACGAGGGTGTTTCAGTCACGATAATTTTGATAGACTGGTAATCGAATTTATCGAAAAAAATCGAGAGTGGGCATTACGCCAGTTTAATATGCTGTACAAAAAATAGGATTTTCAATAAATAAAATACATTTAAGAAAGCACAGAGTTTTTATTTGTGTGTGAGAGAGAAAGGAAAATAGTCATAGTCTAAAGCATGCGTGTGGGAACGCATTTAATGGGGGTTAGAGCGTACGATTTTATCGTAGGGTTGTGGAATTTAGCAGGTCTACGTAAAATTCCGACGATGGTCTTAGACTTAAGGGATGCGAGCAGGTGTTAGTTCAAACGAATTCTAATTAGCCAATGAGAATCACACTAGGAGGGAGGAATAAAAGGCAGGTGTTGACCGATTTTATATCATTTCGCTACGAAAAAGGTTGTAGTTATCGAATCTAATCTCAGTGCAACAATTTCTTTGTGAAAATTTAGGGTAAGAGATTTGAATATCGTGTATGCAAAATGTGTGATGTTTTAATGTAGGTTTCTCCTACATTAGAGTAATCAGCAGCATCAAACAGGCTTGTCGATCATAAACGTTTCAATCATCATCATTGTCGTCGTGTGTTTAAGAAGTTGAGAGTCAGCCAGCCAGAGTCAAACACTGCCTTGTATACCGACCAAGTTCATAAAAAATGTCAAATTTTACCATTATCAAGGAGAGTCAAAAGTTTGTGAAGCGATTTCATTTACGCGGGAGAACTTTGGAATTCAAAATTGACCCTATGCCCCCGAATACAGACGCCATCTCTTGGACACGGAAGGCCGTAGGCGATATTGTACAATATGTAACCGCCGATGTAGAACCATCAGACCAGATTGGCTTCACGTTTTCGTGTGAAAACTTTAACAGAGGCCAAGGTTGGCTGCGCTTTACAACAGCTAGGGACATTACCATGGAGTCGGTTTGGGAGGTTTTGAATGGTATATGTCAATCCAACGTGACGGGCTCAATTACGGATACGTTTTGTTTGAGCGTTACGATCGTGCAGACGCCGCTAGCCTCCGGCAAAACTGATCAATCGCCACGCTTAACTTAATTTCATGTCGTTAAAAGCAACAGCGATGCAGCAGCAGCTGTTTGGTTATGTGAAATATACGCGATCGTGTAAAATAAAAGATACATCAACACAAATTTTATTTCGTTTATACCTTATTCACTATAAGAATAATTAGGGTAAGATTTATGACAGATTACGGTGTTTAGAGCTTGTCTCAAACAAGTACCTGCTTTGAAATGGAATGCGTCTAGTCACGTGTCTCTTCAATCTTCGTGGGTAAGAGAGAGATGGGTCGATGAATGGGCAAAGGTAGAATACTACGACACGGCAGCTGTTCGCGGGGTGCGTGGAGTTGTAGACGTGTGGATTTAGTAGGGCGTGTAAAACTAGCTATGGGAAAGAGAGAAGGGTGTTTCACTCACACACACACACAATCATCAGACAGATGTAACCCCGATTTAAGCAAAAGTATTTATGGTAAAATACTTGATTCATCTTGTATACGTTTCAAGTGTGTGTGGTTTTGTACAGCGAAAATATTCGAGCTTCTCGTCATCATCATTATCGTACGCTAAATTTCAAAATAAGTTAAGCGAGTGAAATATGCCACTTGAATACACACAACTTATGGGGCGGTTGTTTACGTTACAAGACAGGTATTATAGTATCAACCTGCGACCGCTTTACAAAGGTATTTCGTTAAAATCGTTAATCTAAATTTAAAAAAAAAATGCGTGAATTAAAAAGCGAGACATAAGTGTCTCTCTCTCTACAACAGACAGATAGTAACATCGCAGGTGTGTGCAAGCTTAGAATAATGGAAGCAAACGATAATCCTATACCAAAGTAGAGTAGATTCATTAGTGTAATTGTCGGCGATAAAGATGGTAATCTTTATACATGGGAATAACGTAAATACCCGAGAGGAATCTCGACAATCATCGTCTCATCAGAGTTTGTATACTACGCTAGCAATATCAATCTGGACATCAAATATGTCAACATTTTTGTAAACGAGATGTGTGTCAGGGGCAGCCTAACGTAAATTTACCACATTACTTTGGGCGAATGAATACAGAGTTCCATTTTCAATACTTGCACATTTAAATTGACTCTAGAAATTACAGATAGCGCCATCTAGAAGTTTCAATCGTAGTGACATATCAGAACTTGAAAGCCCTCTTGTTAGACGCTAATATCCATTATCGTTTAAGATGAGAGAGAGAGAGAGAAGGACAGCTAGTAAACGAAAACTGCCATCGTATAGGCAGCGATATTTTCCCATGTTAAATCCCATAAGAAATTCGCCAGAGTTTGTTTCCAACGCACATGCGCAGTAGACAGATCGTGGTGTCTCCCTTTTGTTTTTAATCCATCATCATCTTGTAAGAGGAGAGAGAGAGAAGTAGAGACAGAGATCGCTAGTAGTAGTAGTAGTAGACGAAAACTGACAAACGTATTACTACAGTACGACTTGAAAAGTATTATATCGCATCCCTATGTAGGCGAATAGACAAGAATTACATATATACCCCTAATCTTCTATCGTAATTTTTATGTGTTCTCGCACGCGTAAATCCATCGTTCGAAAGGTGTACAATGAGTATTCAAACTCAACTTAATAAAACAAATATCAATTAGGACATCAAATATGTAAACGAGATGTGTGTGTGTGTCGAGGGTTGCATAACGTGATTTTATCACATTACTTTGGGCGAATTGAATACAGTTTTTACCTGAGTACCTGAGAACGATGTAGGCTGCCATTTTCAATACTTACACATTTTAAAAAAATTTAAATTGACGCTAGAAATTACAGACAGCGACATCTAGAAGTTTCAATCGTAGTGACATAACAGAACTCGAAAGCATCGAGTTCGCTCGCTAGCATTTCTCAGGTAAACGAAAACAGGTGTTGTCTACTACAGCCCTAGACGTTTCATCGGGGAGATACACCCTTTTGCACACAAAATGTGTCAAAAGCCAAACGTAAACAGGTTATGTCTGTCCTAGCTAGTGTCTAAGAGAGAGAGAGAGAGAGAACACGTCTAGGCATCTTAACAACATGGAGCGGCAGGCAGGTTCCAGCTTGTCTGCATAGATCGGCAGATGCGTTTCACACCCAGCCTCAGGCGTCTTGCGATAATGCGTACAAGCGCTATGCTTCTCTGTTACTCGTTGAATTGTGGGGGGTTTACGTTACGCAATAAGACGACAATATAAATTTAAACATGGTATTTATTTTTACATTTTCTTGTTACATTTCCCTCATACAATCTTAAAAGTAGCCCGCGGGTTATAGTTGGTATCTCCATACTCTTGTAGCCCTGTAAAAATCAGCTTATAAACGCCCTGCTGGAATTTTGATAGATTGTCCTCGATAACGTTGGTGTATCGTGTTGCTAGAAATACCGAAAATTCTCGCGCTTCCACCAGGGGACATCTGCCATATGCTGTATTTACTATCTTTATATTTTCAATTTCAAACGGTTTATCTATGGGCAGATCCTGAAGTCTTCTAATGGGCTTTGTTCCACCATCCGTACCGGCTGCAGAGTTGATTGCGTTTAAAAAATCCGTCTCCTGTCAATTTGTAAAATCACAATTAATTAGAAAGGAAAAAGCAGGGGTGTGATATACTTACATGCGTTGTCTTTTTCGTTTTGACTACAGATTCACTAATTTTATGTAGTGCCTTTTGTGGTTTAGGGCAATGTTTCTCGCGAAAATTTACGTTTGACAGCCTGGCCAGCACCTTTTTTAGACTCGGATTCTTCTTTAATATGCTAATTGCGTCACCCTTTTCGAGTATTATTTCGATACCATACATATTACGTAACGTGACCGTTTTTGTCTGTCCATACGTAGATATTCCGAGTGTTAGATTTTCTTCCGCGTCCAACGGCCATGTATGGAACACTACGTTACCCCTCTCTTCGGTAAAGATTTTGGAGATGGTCGTTTTTCTGCTAAAGTGGAACTCTGCCGCCCACCTTAGTTTCTCGATCAACTTGGACCATTCACCCATACTAAAGGATATGCGTCGCTTTTCGTCCTCGACGTTTTTAACCAAATGCACGGCTGGGATACAATTTCTGGCCTTGCTAAGTCCAGCCGTTATCGTGAACCCTTTCAGCTGATAGGTAACGCCGAGTAGCAATCTCTTTTCGACACGTATTGCCTCCTTGAACCGACGATCCATTTCGTTAAACTCTTTCTCATAATCTAATTGTGAACAACAAGCGGGTTCGCTTTGGGAGCTCAGTGACGAAGAAGCATCCATACTGTTTCGATTCTTTTGCTTTTGCTTTTACCTAATTATTAACAAAATCCCCTAATTAAAAACAGAAACATTTTTATTCGAGTAAACACGTACCTTTTTTTCTTTCTTCTCAAAGCTGGAGATGCGGCTCGAGCACTTTTGTTGCAATAATAAACGCACAAAACTAAACAATACGTATGTAACTACGAACAGACTCTCACAATCTGAATGTAAATGAAACGATACGTCTACTCGTCTACCCCTTTTCCATCTCCACCTCACCCTTAATGATGGATAAACACATGCACGCACGCATTTTCGACAGGTTCAAACTTGAAAATTTATGTTCGTTCTCTTTCCTTTCTCATTTACTACCGCACGAGCGAGAGAGATGGCTAATTAGAATATGCTATAAGTTCATTAAGTCAATTTTTAAAGCGAGCACAATGACTTGATTATATTCTTCCCTTTTAACAAAGGTCGGTGCCCCTTACGAAATTCTTTTACCCATGCAGACAGTTTGTCTACTCCTATACTATTTATAACATTGAATCGTAGATGGAATGCGGGTTGTTGACTTGTTTTTTTTTACCTGCTTTTCAGGTAGTCCCTGTTTTGGTGTGTGTGTGTGTTCTTTAAAACGCACTCTGATATACTACAATATCAAGTTGGGAGGGTAGTCTAGTGGCTACAACCCTCATGTTTCGATACAAGCCTTGCATTGCGCTTTGGTTGACGCAGGTTCGATCCCTACTAGTGTGTCGAATTTATTTCCAAGTGTTTGAAAAAGCAAAATAATTTCCAATTTGAATTTGGCGCGTTTAACACACCAACAACAACGAAAACAAAGATGGCCGATTTGGCGCGCTTCGAATACAACGATGGCCGATTTCAAATTTGCCGCGCTTCGAAAACAAAGATGGCCGACCAACCACCCGCTCGTGCATCCTAACCTCACTTTCCACCTACTACCAAGGGAGCTCCAGCACCCTAGCTTGTCGTAGCAGTCCTCTCTACTGGTGTTAGTGGGCCCCCTTTCAACGGTTCCATAGTTCAAATTTGGCGCTCAACAACGAAAACAAAGATGGCCGCCACTACAACCACCTCGACGGGGGCTAAGTCTCTCTCGAAGATAACGAAGCCCGAGTTCGAAGCAAGCTGGGCCCCAAATCCAAGATGGCCGCTGTCAAGTGACATACTTTCAAATCTGGCGCTCAACAACGAAAACAAAGATGGCCGCCACTACAACCACCTCGACGGGGGCTAAGTCTCTCTCGAAGATAACGAAGCCCGAGTTCGAAGCAAGCTGGGCCCCAAATCCAAGATGGCCGCTGTCAAGTGACATACTTTCAAATCTGGCGCTCAACAACGAAAACACTATGGCCGCCGCTACAACCACCACGAAGGGGGCTATACGCAGCCCGAGTTCGAAGCAAGCTGGGCCCCACAAAATCCAAGATGGCCGACTCCAAACAACGTCAATTGGGCACTAGTGGCGCCATCTGTCAAAAATGGCAGCTGTCAAATTAGCAAAGTCCCTCACCAAAATGGCAGCTGTCAAATTAGCAAAGTTTCCCACCAAATGCCGGTACAGAAAACTGCCTTAGCAAAGTTTCACACCCGTGGCGCCATCTGACGGCGGCGGCCACAACTACTAGCCAAGTTTCAAACCATGTCGGTAACAGAACCCTTCCCCCACTTAGCCAAGTTTCCAACCATGTCGGTAAAGTAGATTCCTACTGCGCAGATTCCTACTGCGCATGCCCCGTCTAAATCGTCGGATTACCTACTTTGAACCGACGATCCATTTCGTTAAACTCTTTCTCATAATCTAATTGTGAACAACAAGCGGGTTCGCTTTGGGAGCTCAGTGACGAAGAAGCATCCATACTGTTTCGATTCTTTTGCTTTTGCTTTTACCTAATTATTAACAAAATCCCCTAATTAAAAACAGAAACATTTTTATTCGAGTAAACACGTACCTTTTTTTCTTTCTTCTCAAAGCTGGAGATGCGGCTCGAGCACTTTTGCTTGCAATAATAAACGCACAAAACTAAACAATACGTATGTAACTACGAACAGACTCTCACAATCTGAATGTAAATGAAACGATACGTCTACTCGACTACCCCTTTTCCATCTCCACCTCACCCTTAATGATGGATAAACACATGCACGCACGCATTTTCGACAGGTTCAAACTTGAAAATTTATGTTCGTTCTCTTTCCTTTCTCATTTACTACCGCACGAGCGAGAGAGATGGCTAATTAGAATATGCTAGGAGTTCATTAAGTCAATTTTTAAAGCGAGCACAATGACTTGATTATATTCTTCCCTTTTAACAAAGGTCGGTGCCCCTTACGAAATTCTTTTACCCATGCAGACAGTTTGTCTACTCCTATACTATTTATAACATTGAATCGTAGATGGAATGCGGGTTGTTGACTTGTTTTTTTTTACCTGCTTTTCAGGTAGTCCCTGTTTTGGTGTGTGTGTGTGTTCTTTAAAACGCACTCTGATATACTACAATATCAAGTTGGGAGGGTAGTCTAGTGGCTACAACCCTCATGTTTCGATACAAGCCTTGCATTGCGCTTTGGTTGACGCAGGTTCGATCCCTGCTAGTGTGTCGAATTTATTTCCAAGTGTTTGAAAAAGCAAAATAATTTCCAATTTGAATTTGGCGCGTTTAACACACCAACAACAACGAAAACAAAGATGGCCGATTTGGCGCGCTTCGAATACAACGATGGCCGATTTCAACTTTGCCGCGCTTCGAAAACAAAGATGGCCGACCAACCACCCGCTCGTGCATCCTAACCTCACTTTCCACCTACTACCAAGGGAGCTCCAGCACCCTAGCTTGTCGTAGCAGTCCTCTCTACTGGTGTTAGTGGGCCCCCTTTCAACGGTTCCATAGTTCAAATTTGGCGCTCAACAACGAAAACAAAGATGGCCGCCACTACAACCACCTCGACGGGGGCTAAGTCTCTCTCGAAGATAACGAAGCCCGAGTTCGAAGCAAGCTGGGCCCCAAATCCAAGATGGCCGCTGTCAAGTGACATACTTTCAAATCTGGCGCTCAACACCGAAAACACTATGGCCGCCGCTACAACCACCACGAAGGGGGCTATACGCAGCCCGAGTTCGAAGCAAGCTGGGCCCCACAAAATCCAAGATGGCCGACTCCAAACAACGTCAATTGGGCACTAGTGGCGCCATCTGTCAAAAATGGCAGCTGTCAAATTAGCAAAGTCACTCACCAAAATGGCAGCTGTCAAATTAGCAAAGTTTCCCACCAAATGCCGGTACAGAAAACTGCCTTAGCAAAGTTTCACACCCGTGGCGCCATCTGACGGCGGCGGCCACAACTACTAGCCAAGTTTCAAACCATGTCGGTAACAGATCCCTTCCCCCCCCCCCCACTTAGCCAAGTTTCCAACCATGTCGGTAAAGTAGATTCCTACTGCGCAGATTCCTACTGCGCATGCCCCGTCTAAATCGTCGGATTACCTACTCCTATCGACGGTCAAATTAATTTTTGAACTATTTTGAAAACCTGAATACTTCAATAATTTATAACTTGCGATCTAAAAGAGATATATTTCTGCAAAATACGTCTATTTAAAGCTAAAGGAGCGTACTATTTATTTTATGCATCGCTTCTTGGAGTTAACGCCTTTTTGGTCAAACTATTCCAGTGTCAAATGTTCAAGTCGAAGTTTCCAAAATACACCCTCTTCGATTTTTGAAATTTTTTTATGTGTAACCCTTATGACTTAGGTTTAAGTAAAAAAATTCAAAACCGTGGGCACTCGGCAACTCTTGATGCTACACGGTCTTAAGCCTCAGTGAGGGTTTTAGATTGAGGTGTGAGGCTGTGTAGCATCAAGAGTTGACGAATGCCCACGGTTTTGAATTTTTTTACTTAAAGCTAAGTCATAAGGACTCAACATATAAAAAAATTTCGAAAATCGAAGAAGGTGTATTTTGGCAATTTCTCCCATAATAACGGGTTCAAAATAAAGCGATTCCTGAAAAAAAATTGCTATCCCCAATCTTTTCTCAAAAAATTTTTGTTTCCATTTTTCTATAATACCGTGTAGCGTCAAGAGTTGACGAGTGCCTACGATTTTGAATCTTTTCACTTGAACATAAGTCATAAGGGCTCAACATATCAAAAAATTGCAAAAATCGCAGAGGGTGTATTTTGGAAACTTCGACTTGAACATTTGATACTGGCACAGTTTGACCACAAAGGCGTTAACTCAAAGAAGCGATGCATAAAATAAATAGTACGTTCCTTTAGCTTTAATAAATAGGCGTATTTTGCAGAAATATCTCTTTAGATCGCGAGTTATAAATTATTGAAATATTCATGTTTTCAAAATAGTTCAAAAATTAATTTGACCGTAGATAGGTTAAAAATAATTTTTTCGCAAAACTACTTTGTACACTTAAGTTTGCACATATTTCCAACTGACATACCAAATTTTGTCAAAATCCGAAGACCTAAGGGTCAAATGTGGCCGATCTGACGTGGAATTACCCACTTACCTAACTACCGGTTTCGCTAATCAGCATTATCAGGTGTAGAATACTCTACACACTTGATGATGGTGTAGTACTCTACTCTACACTTTTTTTAAATTCTTTTTAAAGCTTTTGTTTAAAAAAGAATCTCAAGAATCTCTCAAAAAAGAATTTCATTATTACTAAATATCACCAAGTCACTGTGGAGTCAATCACTTCAATTCCTATAGGAAGGCTTTTTCATTAAAAGTAAACGAGGTATAAACTTTTCGAAATTGAAATAATTTTTTAAAGACTGACGGTTTGACTTTAAAATTTTTAATTTATAGTGACAAATAGTTACAAATTAGTTACTAACTTGTGGCGAAAGCGCACTTAAAAAACCTGAACTTTGGGGGCTAACTTCACGCACCCCGAAATTTGACTCAAGGTAACTCCGCGAGACGAAACTTACAAATTTTAATTTTTAGGTTACAAATAGTTACAAATTACTTACTAATTTTTGGCTAAAAAAAAATTTCGAAAACTGAAAGTTCGGCGGCTCCCGCGAAGTTAGCCCCCAAAACTTTGAATATCCATAAGTCCTTTGCGCGTGACTTACAAATTTTAATTTTTAGGTTACAAATAGTTACAAATTAGTTACTAATTTTTGGCCCAAAAATTTTTTCGAAATGCCATAGCTTGGGGGCCCCCGAGAAGCTGGCCGCCAAAACGTTTTTTATTTTTAGAGGCATAACGGTTGAGCTACAAATTTTGATTTTATGGTTACAAATAGTTACAAATTAGTTACTAATTTGTGGCAAAAGGGCACTTCAAAAATGTCAACTTTGGGGGCTAACTTCACGCACCCCGAAGAAATCGCTCAAAGTACCATGGCTAGCACCTATTCAAATTAAATTAAATTAAGAGAGCTAATAGTTGATTAATAAAACTATTAACATATAATCATAAGAAATCAAATTAAAGTTTTAACGATTAATTTATATCCATATATACATATACATGGTAAAAAAAGAACTACCACGCTGGGAGTCGATCCCAGGCCACCCAATTTATGTTCGAGGGCTCTAACCACTGAGCTACAAATGCTCGCTTCCTTCAGATGTCGAATGGTGCGTCATCATGCACATAGTCATGTCCCAGGTTAAATAACATAATTTATTTTACCATTTTATTTTCGAATACAATGCTACTAAAAACTTCGTACTTCAATTAACTATTTCTTTTGCCAAATAATGCCAATCTGCAAATCCTTTTACGATTTCATATATAAATATGAGTACAAATTAATAGATTTGCTAGGCTTCACCTGAATTAAAATATGCCAAGCGCTTCATAATTGATGATAGCCAATCAGCATTCTCATATATGCTCCCATAAAGTAAGTCTAATACGAGGTTTAATAGGGGTATAAATCTCGCGTCCAGGCAATGGTCACTGGTCAGTGAGTCGTTGTTACCAGATGGTAATTTGGCGTCCGACATTAGCGCTTTGTATAGGGTATACCAAGGGGTTATCCACTCTCTGCAGTCAATGTACAGAAATTGAGGTGTCACTGGTAGTCATCTGCAGTCAATGGCAGCCATAGCATATGCAGTCATAGGCAGTCAACTGCAGTCAGTGTACAAATTCAGAACAGTGGTTGACCCCTCGGGGTATACGCTTTTTTTGCTGGCGTTAGCGCTAGGTCCGAGTGAACTAAGCTTGGTGAAACTGCTAAGAAACTAGTTATATTGCTGACCTACTGCCCAAATACTGCCGAGACTGTCTTTCAGCCGGGACTGCTTTTGACTGCAGCTGATTGCACTTGATTGCAGCTGACTGCACTTGACTGCAGGTGACTGCACTTGACTGCAGTTGACTGCAGGTGACTGCAGCTGACTGCACTTGACTGCAGCTGACTGCACTTGACTGCAGATGACTGCAGATGACTGCACTTGACTGCAGCTGACTGCAGATGACTGCACTTGACTGCAGCTGACTGCAGATGACTGCAGCTGACTGCAGATGACTGCACTTGACTGCAGCTGACTGCAGGTGACTGCACTTGACTGCAGTTGACTGCAGCACTTTTGTACATTGACTGCAGAGAGTGGATGACCCCTCGAGGATTTGCTTAAAAAATTGCCACTTTTGTTACTTCTAAACTATAAACAATAGATACAGAAAACTTGAAATTGTAAGTTAATTTTCATTAGTGGATCATAAAGCAGACATATTTTCCTTTACAATTACTATGCAATTTTTTTAAATCCGCTTAATATTAAAGATTTTGGAGCTCTTTTAAAGTACAAATTTTGAAAAAATTTTAATTTACAAAAAATGAAGAAATATTAAATCCATGTACTTTTATACAATAATATATAATCAATTTTTCATGATGTAACTTTGAAATGTAATTCTTATACAACGATTTGCTTCACCGAATAATTTTTTTAAATAATGTTTTCAACGAGATAACATTAATTCTTTAAAGAACGGCACAAAAATAATTTCATTTGTTGTTTAAAACTACAAGATGTTACAGAAGTAAACAAAAATACATGGAACTGAAAGTTGAAACCTTTAGGTTTATATTCATTTATATTTTTTAATTTTATCATTGCTCATTTTGGATTAAAACAGTTTTTTCTCCATCAACTTGCACTTATTTTGCAATATTTTAGCTCGCCTGCTTAACAATATTTTTGAAAACATGGCATTTTTATAACACATTTTTCGGGAAAACCACTGCTCTAACGGAAAAATTTTATAGGACATTTTTTATGTAAAAATACTTCATCTATAAAATGGCGTTCTAGTCATTTTTCTCTAGATCGCATACTTTCTGAGATATTCTTAAAAAACCACATTTTTTCCTCTTGAGGTTCATTTTTTTCGATGAAGCGGCCCCTATATTGAATGCAAACTTTTTTGCATCTTTTTCGCCATGTCTTAATCTATCTGAATACCGAATTTTTTTGCACTTTCCTAATTTTCTTGGGTTGAAACCTTTGGAAACTGGGCTATTTGGTTGATTTGGCCTAGCGGTTTCTGTGGGCTGGTAATGTGTTAATTTTCAGTAAGGTGCCGAAGATGCTGATCGAAAAAGTTGAGATAGGGGTGAGTAGCTACAATCGCCGACCCCTCTCTTGGCAACTCATCTTCCATTGTTTCCTTAATTACTTAGTCCAGAAGAGTTTCAGATCATTATTTGTAGATATCTGATTCAGACCACTGATGCATTCAAGTACCAATCCAGAGACTAGTTTGTAACTGCTTGGTGCCATGAGCATTATCTGAATATTTTGATGGACGATTTCGCTCTCCATAATTTTTCGAGAGCATTCTAGAACAAAGTGTAGGTGAGTATACAATATCCGGTCAGTGTAATCCGTCAGAGTAATAGAAAAGTTTGGTATGATGGTTTCTACAACTTTTGAATATGTGGAATATGTTTCGTACCAAGAGTAAGTAAGTACATGCGGCTCTTTCTACCCTCAAATATGCTTAGATAGTCTACATTTGTTGATTCATCTACAAGTCAATCCGCTTAACCTTCATCACCTCTTTCGCATCTCTTTTACGAATAGATCCAGTAGAGGGAAGCGCAAAAGGCTTTCTAAGACGGAGTGGGTGGGGTTTTCATTACTCCTGTCGTGTGTAGGCAAGCGAGGAGATCTGCGACACTACATTTCTTTTCAATTTTATATTTGAGATGGCGTCCTCAATTGAGTTTCAGATCAAGCGTGATGCCCAGGTACTTGATAGTGCTCACTGGTAGAAGATATGTTTCTTTAATTTTTAGATTAAAACTAAATCCGTTTCAAACGGATTACAGACCATTATTCTGTTAATCTGAGAGCATTTTGCAGAATTACAAAGTACATTCTCAAATTTTCCTTTCATAAGCAGAATAATAACGTCATCTCCACAAGGTTTCACAAGAGAATTATATCCCGACACCGTGGTTAGTGTTAATCTCGTGACCAATTACTTGTATCGCACACCATTTCAGGAGATCATAAAACATCTAATGCACAAAAAAGGTCCTTTGCAGAGGCAATAAGCCAATAAGTCGTTTTTCTTAGACCAATTTTCCAGGTGCCCAGGTATTTTCGTCAAAGTCTCTGCCTCTCAATCTTGTCTTTTAGGTAGATTGCGTCCAGATTTTCTTTAATTTCATCTTCATCTTCATCTTGCTTTCAGTTTTCGCCCTTTTTACATCCCTTTCGGTAAAGTAAATTTGTAAATATCACTCAAATATTTCTATTTAAACTGTAATTGACAAGTAAAAAATAAAAGAGATAATATTTAAATCTAAAGCGTAATATTTATTTTAATCTTCAAAATAATAAATTATAAAAACATAACTTATAAATATATTTAAAATAAATCATTTGTGAGTAAGTTCGTCAACAAGTTGGGACAATTCTTTTCGTAAGATTTTTCCAGCTGCACTTTTAGGAATTTCATCAACAAATTTTGCACCACCATACAGACGTTTTTCAGCTGAAATTCGTTCTGCTACATATTCAACAATATCCTGTTCCGTAACATTTACATTATTTTTCTTAACAACGAAAGCCATAGGTAACTGACCGGCTCTTTCATCAGGAACACCAACAACACCACAGTCTGCGACTGCCGGATGTGTCAGTACTAAAGCTTCAAGCTCAGCTGGTGGAACCTAAAATTTATTTAGTCAGTGCTAATAAAATAAACTGTTTAATAATAACCTACTTGAAAGCACTTATATTTTATCAAATCTTTAATTCTATCGACAATAAAGAAATAGTTATCTTTATCAAAATAACCGATATCGCCTGTGTGATAAAAACCTTCCTTGTCTATGCTATTTTGAGTTGCAAGAGTATTTGCAACGTATTCTTTCATGACTATCGATCCTTTAAGACACAATTCACCAATTTCGCCAAGACCCACTGGTTTTTGAGTTTCTGTACTTTCAACTTTCAAAATGACATCAGGTACGAGCAAACCAACACTACCAGGTATGTTAGTTTCAGGTGACTGAAGGGCGCAAGCACCAGTAGTTTCAGTTAAACCATAAATTTGACGAATGGCAACTCCGGGAAACCTAAAAGATGTTTGTAAGTTGAAGACGATTAAATTCAATTTTCTTACTTTTGATTAACCTCCTTTTGTAATTCTGGTCCAACTGGTGCTGCAGCAACACAAATGTCTCTCAAACTCGAAAGATCATAGTCCTGGACTAAAGGAGTTTTGGCAAGGAATAATAACAAAGGTGGTACTACGTACAATTGAGTAGCTTTGTAATCTTGTATTATTTGCAGAAAGACTTTTGGGGAAAATTTTTTGATTGTTAGTACTTTTGAACCGGATGTTATACCACTGAAAAGAACTAAAAATCCAAATACGTGATACGCAGGTATAATCAATGGTATTATTTCTCCAGATTTAACGTCGAGGTATTTTGGATCGCTATAAAAAATTAATTTAAAAAAATTCATTATTTTATTCACTTTTACCTAAGATAACCTGCTGGAATTCTCAAATTTTCGTGAGTTAACAAGACTCCTTTAGGTAAACCAGTAGTACCTGAAGATAACAAGATTAAAGCTCCTTGAGTTTTGAAATCCACTTCTGTTGGTTTATAATCATCTATATTAACATCGACCTTTTTGATTAAATCATCAAGGTTTGAAACATTCACGTAATTATCTGCACTAGGTTTTATCAAAATAACATGTTGGATAAAATTCAATTCTTCTTTTAATTTTAAAATTAAATCGATGGTTTGTTCGGAACAAATTACAACTTTGGGTTTTGCAATAAGTAATCCATGTTTGAGTTCGCCTCTCGAATATCCAGGATTTAATAAATTTGAAACAACTCCCATGTAAAGTGCGGATAAAATTGGAACGGCATAATTTACAGTGTTTGCGCTCGAAATTGAAATTACGTCGTTTTGTTTCAGCGATAAACTTTCAAAAACGTGAGTAAGTCTTATGCTGTTTTCAATTAACTGTTTGCACGTTAAAGTATCACCGTCGGTAGGATCGATCTGAAAAATTTGGAAACAATTAAATGAATAGAATTAGAACCATGAACTAAGAAATCTGAAAGATTTCCAAAAATTACTAAGTACTCACGTAAACAATTTCCTCTGGGTGCCTTTGCTTCAAATTATTTAGAAAATATTTCCCAATAGATTCTTTTGGTATTTCATAGTAATCTTTGGGACCATAAACAAGATAAGATTTGCTAGTAGCAGACATTTTGTTCGAAGAACTTTTTGAAGAACAATGAGCAACCACTTAAGTTGATAGTAGATATATTTATAGAGAGCTACTAAACTATGTACTTTGCAATTATTTTTATTTTATTTAACTTCAGGAAACGGATCAACAAATATACCCAAACCCCAAACAAATCATTTTTATGAACTCCTATCTATAGTATTTTGTAACCTTTTATCTCGCTATTAAAATGTCTTAATAATTTTAATTTATATTGACTAAAATAATATTGTACAACTGATATCTTTAAAGTGATACTAATTAATTTTTTGATGTACAAATCAATCAAATCGATAATAACGTTTACGATTATTACTTAATTATTTAAAAATACTCGACTTCATAATAATTCGCTAGGATTCATAACTTGGTCTTATTCACTATTATTTTATTTCCACCTATACTGAGTTCGATCATCTTCAGAAGTATATCTTCATCTATCATCTGTAATAGTGAATAGTATCATATAATACAAAACCTGGATCCACGGAACTAACTTCTTAAAATTAGGTGGGTACCTACTTAGTGACCACAAATTTTGTTGAGGGCCCACCCCGGCCCTCCCGTAAGTACGTGCGTGGAACCTTGTGAGTTTAACAATACACAAAATTAGCAAAATCATTATTAGGTAGATATTATATTAATAAAATCTTTCCTCCTTAGAACATAAAGCATTCGGAACGAGCCTTGGCAACAGTTGCCAGTTGCCTATAGCAGAAAATGCTAATTGAGAGGGCTAATTTGATTTTTTACATTCCAAGGGCCCAATTCGCGTGAAATCATAGGAATTAATTCTCTTGAGACACTGACACCATCTGTTTCCGGTGTTGCATGTTGTAAAATTGAGCTCTCCTAATCGTTTGGGCTCAGAACTCAATCAATGGAACAGAAATCAATCAATGGAAAATTGCAAAATACAGGAAGGGTTAAGAAGCGTGTGCCCAGTTAAAAATCTCTTACCATTATCACGATTTAATTATAAAACCAGCTCTTTAGGGAACTCTGGCTCTCTTTATATTGGGTTTTATCTTTATCTAGGTCGTTTCGGACAAAGTATGTTAAATGCGATCTTCCCTCTCCCTACAGCCCTAAAGCCGAAAACGTTGTACTGTCATCACCAGAACATCCTGTATTATGTAATACTCTGTTACCCTGAATGTAAAACGTGAAAAAAATATATTACTTGTACCTAGTGACATTCGAACTCGAGGTGTTCTTCTGCAAACACCGCATAAATGTTTCGCAACTTGTTATTTTATTATTATTTAACCTGATTTTCTAACAAATTTTTTTAAACGATGTCAAAGTTTACAGCTTATTAAAATTATCAGTTTATATTTTTGTCACAAATGTATCAAAATCAGAAAACAAACTTTTTTGAATATCAAAGTTCTGCAACAAGAATTTATCATAAAAAAATAATTTCAATAATATTTTTCTCTTCCAACCAATTTATGACTAATCTAATTGCTAATAGGTAACTATTATTACTAAGTATTAATAAAATAAGAATTCTAGAACATTATAACAAAGTTAAACTATAATTTTAATATTTGTTATTATAATTTAATTGCTGGTTAAATACTTACTTTAAGAGGTACCCATTAAAGTTTATGTAAAATGATTTTCAATAATATTTAGTATTCCAAAGTGTAATGGCTTCTATATTTAAAATAAAATATTTAAATGCTATAAATCGTTAACGAGATATAGGTACATCAAAAAGTCTAAAAAATAATACAAGTAATAACTTTTCCCTTTAGTTCTAATTTCATTTGGAGTTGAAGAAAACTAAACTAACCATGCATTAATAGTAATATCAAAAGCATTTCTTTTGAGATGTTCCATTCACATACTACACTAATGATATTTTGATATCTTTTTATCGTTTCGTATTATTATTTTAAGCTTTTTCTATTAAAAAATAAAAGATATACAGAGTGGTGGACTCGATTTAGACAGAGCCATAGGTATTGTAACTCTCTTGAAAACAAATTTATTGTTTATTTTAAGTTTTTCGATTTGGAGCCTTGTATCCAAAATACGGCCGATTTCCGGTTTTTCGTTTTGTCGCAATTGCTCTATTATTTTTGAACTTTCGGGAACGCGGAAAACAGTTCTGTTAACTTCGTATCTTCTTTTACAACTTTTACATTATGTATAATTGCGGTAAACGCCCTCGACCTAGCGGTCTCGAGCATTTTCCTTAAATTATAAAATCTCAAACATTTTCTAAGCAAAATTTTACAAAAAAAACCTACCCTTAATTTACTCGATTAAATTCATAGCTCTCGGGATATAACCTATCACATCCACGTATTTGATTAAGGAAAAAGAGGGTAATTAAAAATCGATCACAACATTGGTTAAATTCAACTTCTTCTAGTGTTTAAACTAGAAGAATGTATAACTAACTTTTCTAACCGCAATGGTAGATATTAACTTGTAGAATAAACGGACATTCTTTTTACGAAAATTTATGGTGTGGTTTCAAAAATCTTCACAGTCAAACTTTTCAATTTGCCGCCATTTTGAATCTAATGCAGAAAGAAAATTATACTTAACGTAAAAGTCGTAGAAAAAGATACGAAGTTCGCAGAACTTTTTCCGCGTTCCCGGAAGCTCAAAAATAAAAGAGCAATTGCGACAAATGGAAAAACTGGAAATCAGCCATATTTCAGATACGAAGCTCCAATTCGAAAACCTTTTCTAAGAGGGCTACAATCCTATGGCTTTGTCTAAATGGAGTCGATACACCCTGTATTATGTAATAATAAAAAACATACTAGGTAGCAATGTATAAATAATAGTACCAATAAAGTAAATATATAAAGTTAATGTTTTTTTTAATTTTCTTTTTAATTTGTTCGTGACGTTTAATAATTAGCTTGATTTTACAAGTTAAAGTGAATTTTTAAAAAATAGTTGAGAACTAAACTACAAACAACTGACAAGACATGGTGCTTTTCAAAATGTTCTATTTTTAGTTAATTAATTTTTACGTTTGAAGAAAAAATAAAATGTTTCATGCGGCGTAAAAGTTTTTTTGGCTCGGCGTTAGTTATCAAACTCAACTGTCTTGCCGAAAAAAGTGTCAGTTTTACTCCTTATAAAACAATATTCTATTAATAACTTTATTGATATTATATTGACCTGTCTCCGGCTGAGGGTTAAATTCAAAATATAAAGTTAGAACGTTTTCACTATATTCTTATGATGACTTTTAGGTGGAAAATTCTCAAAATCTGACCTTATATACTAAACATGGCCATTAAAAATCACTTATAGCAATCGATATCACCCAATTTGCATAAAAACAGTTCTGCTTGTAAATAAAAAATAAAAGAATGTAAAAAATATTATAGGTATGTATGGTAGGTATTATTTGTACTTCCATCTATTTCGCTACTGTTTTATCTTCATTTTGAAAATTGAAAGTCCCAGTAAACTCGGGATATCTTCAATTGTTTCCGAAATTCAGAATAATCCAAAAAAACATTCTCACACACGTTGACCACCTTCACCGGACATAACAGTTACCAGATCGTTCCGTAACATACCCCTGGTTTGGGAACTTGTTGGGGAGCGGTCGCCATTTTATTGATCGTATTTCTTGTGTGTTAAACTATCTGGATATCTTCGAAATATCGATACCTGCTCACTTACCAAAAATTACCGCACCACAGTGGCGCTAGTGATGTAGCAGTGGCACAGGTATCAGTTTGCGCTACGTCCGGTGAATGTGGCCAATGTCAATAATTCTGGAATTTAAAAATCATAATGATTTTCCTAAGCACATTTATTATGTGTATTGTCTTTGGTGTGGAGAGGGGGATGGACTCCCAAAATTTCTGAGGCCCTCTCGGTGATCTATGCCGACACCACAATCTGCGACTACGAAATGAGCGCTTCAAGCTTCACTGTTGGAACCTAAAATTTGATTCTTTTTTATGGGATGTATACCGTGTAAAGAATCAACTGCAGTGGTCATTGAGCCTGGTGTGTTATTGTTTAATAGCAAATAACAACTTGAAAACACTTATATTTTATCAAATTCTTTATCGACAATAAAGAAATAATTGTTGTAGTTGCAGTTTGCGATTGTGAGGAATTTTTTTTACGATTATTGTACTTAGAAAATAGGATCTGGTAGATACTAGTAAACTTCGTTCGATACGGTAAGATCAAGACCTTGTTAACTTAGCACCCTACTGAGTTTCGATTAGCAATAAAAGATTAATAAAAGCTTGGAGAAGAAGGTAAAAATGAACATTGCTAGGAAAAATTAAGAAATTCAATTACCTTACCTCAAAATATTTCAATTACTTATATCTTTTTTTAGAAGAAATATTACAAGAGTTTCCATCTGAATTTCTTAATTTGCCTTAGCAATGTTCATTTTTACATTCTTTTCCGAGCTTTTTTTCATCTTTTATTGTTACCCACCTAGGTGGAGTGCTACAGGTATAATATTTTAAGCTGGCGAGATGAGGGGATGCGCAGATACCTAAATTAGTATTTTCCCCTTCAACGTCGTAGTCAACAAACTTATTAAATTATTAAAGGGGCGTGACCAAACCCGCGCAAACTTATCCCTACCGCTCCTCATCTTAAAATATTATACCTATACCTGTACGTGCTAATACGTTAATTAGGATTTAAAAGCCAACTTGGTCTTCCCGTATCGAGTGAACTATACACGCATTTTCAGCAGTTTCTGGTGACCTAACAAGGAAATTTATGCCCTTAATTTCAAACTTCACGGAATCGTGAAAGCTATTTGAGTGGCTTAAGGCCTCAGGATAGGATCATTTAATGAAATTCTTAAAGAAGGAAAAAAATAAAAAATATGACAGCATTCGGAATGCAGCTTTGACATTTACTACCCTACTAACTCGCCTAAAAAAGTGATACTTTTCCTCCTAATAAAACAAACTACTATTTTACGATTCTGAAATAAATTAATAATAACAAAGTAACAAATTAAATTAACACAAACCCTTTTTAAGTGTAGTAGGTTTTTAAAATTATCCAAAAATGAAACATATAGGGTGTTTCATTTAAAAAAACCGTTAATGATGTCGTACCTCCCAAATACATCACCTTGTATAATGTATAAATTATTTTTGTGTTAAAAAACGCACAATTCAAAATCTAAATCGACGCCTCCGAGCAATACCTTTTGATAGACACCCTGCTTAAAAGCTAGTTTAAAAGATCTTATAAAGGCATTAATATATATTTTTAAACATTTGTGTTTCCTTTGGGGGTTGGGAGGGGGGTAGTCGGGGCTCAAATACTAAGTTAATCGGGGGTCCCTAGACCTACTAGTCCGACACTGGTCATCGGTAGATAAAAGATATGTTTTTATGATTTTAACTATAAAATTAATATAATTAAGATAATTAAAATTATAGAAAACATAATCAAATCTCTTTGAAGTATAATAATAATAACAATAATTACCGTTATTAAAAAGTAAATCAATAGCAATGAAAATAAATGATTTTAAGAAATTACTAACTTCTGTGCTTAAATTTAGTAAACATTTCAAATAAGCAATTTAAATGAAATAGTACTTAAACATCCTATTATTTTAATAAAAATAAAAAATATAATAACAAATTATTTTGATCCGTATACAACAATATTTTCTAAAAGGTAAAATTATTAATTTAGTCACTAAGTAAGTTATAATTGTATCATTTCTTTCAATTTTCTTCTAAGAATTTTTCCAGAAGGATTTCTAGGAATTTCATCTATAAATCTAACTCCTCCATAAAGACGCTTTTGTGCTGATATTTTTTCTATAATAAAAAATTGCTTTAGCGCAATTCACTGCGTTTGAGTTCAAAATTACCTGCTACAAAATTGACAATTTCTTCTTCGGATACCACTGCGTTGGGCTGTTTAACAACAAACGCTAAAGGTACTTCACCAGCTCTCGTTTCTGGAATTCCAACCACTCCACAATCTTTTACGCTAGGATGTGTTATGACAAGAGCTTCCAACTCAGCAGGTGGAACCTATTACAAAATTATTCAATTTTCAATTAAAATCATTTAGAGCTATTAAAATACCTGAAAACCCTTATATTTAATGAGCTCCTTAATTCTATCTACTATAAACATAAAATGATCATCATCGTAATAACCCAAATCTCCAGAATGATAAAATCCATCTTCGTCCACACTATTTTTCGTTTCTGTTTCATTTTGGACATATTCTTTCATAACCTGCAGTCCTTTAAAACATAATTCACCTAATTGGTTTGGTCCAACTGGTTCGTTTGTATCTACACAACATACTTTTGCTTGCATTCCAGGTGTTAATCTACCACAACTTGAAGGTTTATTCCGTTCTCTAGTTTGAACCGTACCCGCACCACTTAATTCTGTAGCTCCAAAAAATTCATTAATGGAGACTTTTCCAAATCTGTTCCAAATATTGAATTGTAAATTTATGAAATTTTAAAATTGGAAATTATTACCGAACTTTGGCTTCTTCTTGTAACTCTGCCCCTACCGGTGCAGCTCCAACGAATATCTTTTCAATACTAGAAATGTCATAATTTTCCACCAAAGCACTTTTTACAAGAAATAATAAAAGTGATGGTACAACGTATAGCACGTCAACTTTATATTTTTGAATTGCTTGTAAAAATAAGGCTGGGACAAATTTCTTAAATAAGACGTTTTTCAAAGATTTGGCTAACACCAACTGCATTACAAGACCAAAAATGTGAAAGTTGGGTACTACTTGAATTGTCGTCGAATTGCTCACATTCATGAAATCTTTGTGACTAAAATAAAAATAATAAAACAACAACTTACTTAGTTAATTACTTACCTTAAATAACCAATTGCTTGTCTTAAATTTAAATGAGTCAACAACACTCCTTTTGGCAATCCAGTTGTACCAGAAGAGCACAAAATAACGGCTCCTTGTTCGGCTGGATCGAATTCATCTGGAGAAAAGCTGTTTACATCAACTGTTGTTGCATCTAATAAATTTTCTAAATTTTTTAGCGAGTTATCAAAATCTTCTCCAACGGTTATAACTTCTTTTACTGAATCCAATTCCGGTAAAATTTCAAATAAATTTTTTGAAGCAGTTTTGTTACATATTACCAACTTTGGCTTTGATAATTGAAGAGCGTGCTTTAGTTCGCCTAAAATAATTAAAATTAAACACATCATCAAAAAATGAACACAGCAAAATTAATATAAAGGCGAGTGACGACCATTTCGATCTATTCTGTAAAAAACGTTCGTCAATAAAATTTTGTGGAAAAACAAACATTAGGGAAATAGCAAATAGTCATTCCCAAAAGGAAAACTCATGCGAGAAAAAGCTCCGCATTAGTTCCCACGTTAGTGGAGGAATTGGTTTCTTCCAGAGAAAAGTGAAAAATTGAATTTGAAATTTGTTAACTTAGGTATATCATTACCAGGATAATACGCTGGGTTTAATGGATTGAAAACTACTCCATTATAAAAAGCACCCAACATTGTTGGATAATAAGTTGTATCATTTTCGTTTATGATTGCAATAACATCATTTTTTTCAACACCTAATTGCTTTAAAATTGTAGCAAATTTGACACTGTTCTCCAGTACTTTTCCGAATGTTATCTCCTCACCAGTTTCTCCATTTATCTGCAAAATTTAAATTTTGTACAATTGTACAATGTCTTCGAATAAGTAAAAAAAATATTTTTACTTACCATAATAACTTCATTGGAGGGTTTGTTTTTAATACAGTTAAACGAATATTTTCCTATGGATTCTAGTGGTATATCATAATTTTCTTCTTCCCCGGATATTATGTAAGACATGTTGTTGACGATAGTCGTAACAGAAATAAACAAGTAAAACTGTGCTAAGTGATCTCGAAAACTTGTAATTGATAAATAATATCTTTTGATAACTTAACTATCATTTAAATATATTTTGTGCTTATTAATATGTTGATGCCATTGGCCATTGATAATTTTACTACAAAGAAGTTAATTACTTACCAATTACGTAAAGAACTCAATATTAAAGCTTTTCTACGAAATATTTTTGTTTATCAGTTTTCAGTAATTAATTATATAATTTTCTAATTCTTCATAAATTTTAAGCCAGATTAGTTAATTGTTTGATTAGTAAAATAATAATGTTTGTTATGGTTGTTGTAACAAAAGAATTAATTTATTTGCCACATTGATAAATAAAAAAATATGTTAATCAAATTGAACGTGAACTTTGTTTTTTCAGTTCATTATCCATTTATAATTAATTTTTAAAGGGTTAAAAAATTAATTAATTTCAAAATCTCTTCCACTTCAAAGGTCATTTAAAAAATGTGATTAACTTTTTTATGGAAAATAACTTGTGCCGTAATTTACTTCAAGCAGATACATTTAAGATCAAACATACCTAATTCAAATTTAGAATAGTTATTACAGGATGGATGTATCACTGAAAAAAAATTGTACACAAAATCTATGTCTTCATCATTTACTCATAATACATTAAATTAATGTTATTTTTTCTTAAACCAATGTAAGATACATTAAGAGGCAACGTCACCACTGTTAAAATGCAGCAAAACAATGCTCACGGCGTAGCTAATTGTGGCGTTATAAAGCTATTTTTTATTAATATGAAAAGTAATATCTAACAAGGGATAATAGTCAGAGGTTTCTTGCCTAAAATTATTAAAATCGATAGGTTAATTAATTAGCATTTTGCAATTGAAAACTCAAAAATTAGAGGTTATTCAAACATTTTTTTTTACTATTTAAAAGGCGATTTTACGATCCAACTTAGGCAATAAACCTGCATTTAGGGGTTCTGATACCACCTATATTTTTTTAAAGATTTTTTTTTCACTCGTTTAGGCAGAAATAGCTATTTTCGAAACCAATATTTTTAATTTTTTACCACTAAATAGAGGAGAGCGGCATAACGGCATAACTTTTTACTTAAATTTTATGATAAGAGTATCTAACAATTTGCACCTGATAAATAAGTCCAGCTTTTGAACTGTATTTCCGCCTGCTTCTACTTTTTGTTAATACTCAAAATGGCGCCTGACGTCGCCTCTTAACGAGAAAAATCAAATTGATGTATTTTAAGTTGATTCCATGTTTTAACGAACATAGAATTCGTCTGCAAACATTTTTGTTAGTCGTTGTATATATATGTACATAAATTGATGTATGGAATAGATTGGTGTTAAAAACGTTAATTTCAGTTCAACTGTGAACTGTCACGCTTTCAGAACTCAGGGCCATTTATAGGTAGAGTATAGCCAATTTTTTTTCTCGATTCATTTTATAAGAATAAAACAATGTCAAAATCGGATTCCGAATGTTGTCATATTTATTTATTGAATGGATCCGGCTTTTAGTATAATCCGTTCACTTTTTATTTCGGATATGGTTGGCCATGAAATTTTGTTTTTTTGGAGTACCAAAAAAATGACAGACAACTGACACACCAACTATTAGAGCTCTCGCAATATCTCCGCGACTATGACCGCCTACTTCAAGCTAGCATTTAACCACGTTTTATACCGGTCTCAAACGAAATATTGTGCTAAAAATGATACACGATAAAGATCATGCAAACTTAAAAGCAGTTTAATATTTTTAGATCGATCATGTGTCCGAAGTAGATATAAAACGTGGTTAAGCGGTTGCTTGAAGTAGGCGCCCATAGTCGCAGAGATATTGCGAGAGCTCTAACACAATTGAATAAAAGCCACTACTCTACAATTAATACATAACCTAACTGATTTTTTTCAAATTTATACCGGGTGGAATCTGTCACCCCAACATGGCCAACCATATCCCAAATAAAGAGTGAATGGATAATATGTGCAAATCGAGATTGATTTTTTTTAAACCAAACTGCCTACCTTTAAACTTTTAAACCAAGCAACCAAACTGACAAAATTAGTGCAAATGGCTATTCTAATTTAGTTCATACAAAAAAAAAGTTGTCATATTTCTTTCTTCTTTCCTTCTCTAAAGCCTACGCCATGCCATACACACAGGTTTACCTTCCGGTTTAGACATCGTTCACGCGGCCTGCACATGCACAATGCACAGGTCAAACCGGAGCGTCTGGACAGCGTGGTAGGCCGCCTGCACAGGCCAAACCTGAAAGTAAACCTGTGTGAGTGTGTGTAGCGCAGACTTAACACTTTCATGGAAGGATTTGGAGGCCTTAAGCCAGTGCACTCAAATAACTTACTCTTAAAAGATGGGTCTGAATGAATACGGTCATTAATCATTATACGAAAATTATTAAATTAATTATTTTTTAGTTTATAATAAACGATTATAACGATTATGACTTGGTGGTTCAAAAAAATACAGTTTTCTGGAGAGCGTATATGTTGGAATGTTGGTGAACCCCTACATTATTTTTTGATTTGTTTGATAGATTAAAGGGCAACAACTATTTTTACTGATTCTGATGGATAATTGTATGCTCAAATGGACATATTCTGAATTCTGGAGACTTAATTATTCTAAACAAGAAAGAGAAATAAACCAGCAGCTATCTCTCAAAGAGAGTGCCACTGAAACCGTAATAGGTTTGTGTGTGGCGCTATATTTTTGTTTTAAATGAATAATTATTTCTGTCAAAATTAAAATTAAAACACAATCCAAATACAAGCGCTGCACAGTCAGATCATGTGGTAATCAACAAACAAAACAAAAACAAACACAAACTATCTAAACAATAACAGCAGGTCATCCCTGAACAGATTCACGAATCTCTTAATATGGCGAACCATCCCACAGGAGTCCAAGGAAAATGCGTTGGTCGTTAAATATAATCCAAACAAGTTGTGCGCCTTGGGAGCAAAATACGCAAAGGAGTATTGACCAATTCTTTTATCCGCGCGCAGATTAACCACATTTAGTCTACCCCGAGTGTCATATAAATGAGTAGGCAATGACAGACTAATCATTCCCTTTTAAGGTACCTCAATATTGATATTATACGTAGAGCTGGAAAGATCTCAGTATCTGCGAATCGTCGTATAATTGAGTTGTATACTGAACAGTGTTGGTTTTCGCAGCATAACTTTAATGGTGATCCTCAAACCTTTCCATATACTTAAACGTTTGCGGCACACCCCCAGCCCATAATTCCGTAGGAGAGCAAAGTCTGAACTAAACCGTGGTAAAGACCATATAATGATTTCAATGATGCTATATTTCTCATAATTTTAAATATTGATACATTTCCTTAGTCTCCCACGTCTCCCACAGAGGTCGGCGAGGTGCCGGTCCCATCTCAGGTGTTGGTCAATAATTACACCTAAGTATTTAACGTATTCCTTTCTCAGAATAAAACTTCCTGACTAGACAAAGACAAGCTCGTTTGCTCGTTATACTGCGACAGGGAATTCTTATACCTATATCCCAAATGGAACAAACACCGTTTTATCTTTATTTATAGTCAAGTAATTCACATCCGACCACTTTTTAAATATTTTCAAATCTTATTCGGCATAACACTTGTTGACCTGGTCCCAGCTCCCTGCACTATCAAGACTGTATCGTCTGCATAATGCAATGAGTTTGCCACAAACAAAATTTATGTTCCCTTAAGAGATTGTTTATGTACAAGAGAAACAGGACCTGACCAAGAATGATACCTTGTGGTACACCTGTATTGATAGGCAGTTCCTCACTTGTCGCACTTCCTACATTTACTGACTGCACCCTATCACTGAGGTAGCTCTGGAAGAGCTTTAATGGCAATCCTTTCACGCAATATCTGCACATCTTTCTCAACAATATTTTGTAGTAAAAATGAAAGAAAGCTAATGAAATAATAGTGTAAGCGAAGTAATGAAAGCTAAAATCATAAATATTGACGTTGTTGCAGCCAAATCAAATTTCGCGCTACATATGAACATGCCACGTTGCCAAATACACAATTTTAAAAAAGAAATAGTCGAATAGTGAATGAACATAATAATTTTTATAATAATTGCGTTCGTATTAAAAAGTGTGCCTCTAAAATAGTACAGTGCAGAAGTACATTTTAAAATGCAACTTTTACCCGAGTACATCGGCAATGTTGTAATAAAGTGACGTGACACCCACACCACTTTGACTTTGACGTTTAATTTAAAAAAAACGTGTTTTTAAAATGACTGAGAAAAAGCCGTTATTTCGTGAATTAAATGCCGATGATCCTGATCCTGAAACAACACAAATTGAATCATTGTGCATGAACTGCCACTCCAACGTAGTAAAACGTCTTAATATCATTATTTGTATTATAACCTAACTTTTCAGGGAATGACACGCTTATTACTTACAAAAATTCCATTTTACAAAGAAGTAGTTCTCATGTCTTTTTCATGTAATGACTGTGGATATGCAAATAACGAGATTCAATCTGGTGGACAAATGTCGGAACAAGGCATAAGAATAACACTCACCGTCGAAACTCAGAGAGATTTAAATCGACAAGTGGTTAAAAGTGATTATACAAGCGTTAAAATTAGTGAGTTAGATTTTGAAATACCGGCTAAAAGCCAGAAAGGAGGTGAGTTAATGTAAAATAATTTCGCAGTTTGCTGTAAACATTTTTTGTAGAGGTGACCACAATTGAAGGAATAATTAATCGTAGTATACTTGGATTAGAACAGGAACAACCTATTAGAAAAATTGAAAATGCTGAGCTTGCAGAGCAATTACAAAAATTTATTGATAAACTCAAAGAACTAAAAGAAATAAATACATCGTTCACATTAGTAAGTTTATTATTTTATAGCTAACTTAACTCAAGCCCTTTGCTTACAATCATTTTTAATATTAACGTTTTTCATGTATTTTTATTAGATTTTAGAAGACATATCTGGTAATAGTTTTATTGAAAATTTAAAAGCGCCCCAAGCTGATTCACAATGTTTCGTACAATATTTTACAAGAAGTACAGAACAAGATCACGAATTAGGCATTTTCACAAAAGAAGAAGTAAGATTATTAATACACTATTTCTTATTTATGAGCTTAATTTTCTACTATAGGTTAATGATAAGGGAAGCAATGACGCCTTATTACATCCAATTGAAGAAGGTGAGTTTAAGCTCGAGGATTTAGAAAGTGAAGTTTTGCAATTTCCTACAAATTGTAATGAATGTGGCTCACCCTGTGATACCAATATGAAAGTTACAAGTATCCTTTTTTTACGAATTTAAAATTATAATTTTTTATGAAATTATCATTTCTACAAATTTTCTTCTTTAACTCAAATAACAAGACATTCCACATTTTAAAGAAGTTATTATTATGTCTACAACATGTGACACTTGTGGTAATCGTACAAATGAAGTAAAGTCAGGTGGAGGAATTGAAGCAAAGGGTATTCGTATCGAAGTACAAGTTGGTTGTAAAAAAGATTTGTGTCGTGATTTGCTAAAGGTAGCGTGTTTCATGAAATTTCTTAATTTTTTAAAAAACAATTATTTCAGTCTGAGACCTGCAGTTTGTGTATACCTGAATTAGAATTAGAAGTTGGCCCTAAAGCAATAAGTGGTCGCTTTACAACAATTGAAGGTTTATTGAGTGCAACTAAAGAACAGTTAAGCAGTAACATATTTAAAGACTCTCAAGATGATGAAACTAAAAAGCGTTTTGACGATTTTTTACTTAAGTTTGATCATATTATTGATGGCGAAAAAAGTGTCACCCTTGTTCTTGACGATCCTGCTGGAAATAGTTACATTCAGGTAAACTATTTTAAGATTAAGTTTTAGTTTTAACAAAAAATATTTTGTAGAGTACTAGAGATGATGATAAACCTGATGACCGTCTTAAAATAACAAAATACGACCGCACTTATGAGCAAAATGAAGAACTTGGTTTAAACGATATAAATACCGATAATTATGAATAAACTTAATATTTTATGTATAATCATTTTAAATTTTGTAAATATTAATCTTCTTCTTGTTCTTCTGCCTCTTCTCGTAAAACAGGTTCGCCATCCAATTTTTTAAGGTTTGGAAGACGTTTTGTAGCTTCAATTTTCCATTTATCCTCTTCATAGTGCTCTTGAAGTGGATTACCTAATTACTTTTCGCTTGAGTTTCAAAGTGTATAATCCAGTTTAGAGTACTCACCAACAAATAATAAGTCTTCCAAAACTGGTAATTCTTGTAACTTGTTGTATTCGCCCCATTCTTTTACTGAATTGTTACTGATGTACAAAACTTTCAGTTTTCGTAATACTGTGAGTCCTTTCAATTTGTCAATTAAATTATTAGATAACCACAACTCTTCGAGTGTTTCAGCGACTGGTTCCTAAAATAACATAACTAATTTTGGGTTTAACTATAATCTACCAAACGCAACTAATCCTGCTATGTTTTTAATATAATTGCGTCCCAAAGACAGTATTTTTAGATTCTTTAGGTTATTAAGCCCTGCTATTTTATCGATCATGTTAGTGGATAAACTTAACTTCCTAAAAAAAGCTGCTTGAGTAATTGAACGTAAAAGATTATTGTACACCGAACTCGCAGTTTTCTAATGCACCCAATGAAGTATCCATTTTATCGATTGGTGGCCATTGAAACTGAAAACCAACATCTAAAGCTTCTGCTATATTTTCGCCAGGATGTTTTTCTTCCCATCTTTTTATAGCATCTTTAATTGATGTTGCTTTAGACATTTTTCAATTCTACCCGCTTTTTGTTTTGGTTACTGTCATGCGCACTGCATGGCTAAGCGTCGTTTTTAAAAGCGTAGGTTACCTCGATCATCAGAATATAGGCGTGGTTTAATATTTACGTCACAGACTCGAAGGGCTCGTACTTTTTTATAGCTCCTAAACGTGACGTAATAACACGCCCATTATGATCAAGGTAACATTTTCGAGAGAGCCGAAAGCGTACGTGAGAACAAGAGAAGAGAGAGAGAGGCTGTGGTTGTTGCTAACTTCAAAAGGAAGTTTTAAAGACCTGTTTACGATTATTTACGTTAAAGTTGGTTGTGTGCTAATAAAGTTAATAAGTTACAACTCTAATTTGGTTTTAATAAGTGCTCGTTACGGTTGTTACTTAAAAAATTGACTATAATAAGTGGTCAAAGTATTTTGACAGTTTATGGTTATGTAAAAGCGCCTTTATGATGCTAAACTTGGTTCGTTGTACACCACTTGATTTAATTTATCCAATTTAATGACAGTTACTGTCAGTGGGTGATTGTGTGTGGAAGTTTATGTATTTTAACCCTTAATATTACTTTTTAAACATATATTTAAGTTTAAAAGTTTGAAGCGTAGTTGTTTTTAGTTTCATTACATAACATCGAGTGTTATTTTTATTTTAAGTCGTCGGTATTTTTTGCATTATTATCCAATCTCGGAATGTCAACATTTGACGCCGTGGCTGTTCATGTTTTTAATATTTGTTAATAGTTACAGTGTGTGTGATAATTTTAAGCATTCCTAAATCATTGCCATATAGCATTTATTCAAATGGTTAGTATAGTTTAATGTGCATTAGAGTCGTTTTGTATCTTTTATCAATTGTTTCTACAAAGTCAATTAGGTTAGTGTTTACGCGCAACCTCTGTACAATGAAGATATTCCACTTTTTTTCAGGATACCAAGACCAAAATCGAAAAAAATCGCAACGTAGATAACGATGTTGAGGTAAGTCGTTTTATTTATACTTTCAATTGTTTATTTTAATTTTAAAACGTTTACAAATCCAAAAATCTATTTATAGTTGGCAATTTTTAAATCGTTTACATTCCGTACCAGGCGTACACGTTTTAATTTACCTACAGGGAATAAAATTTATAAATAGTTTCATACCGAGGTATATGGTCATTAATTTTTATTTCCTACGTAAAATTGTGAGAAATGACTAGCCCAACTCGATTTATGTAATACTAGATACAGCACACTCTTGGTAATTTATTTGCTTGCAACGTTATGTATTAAATTAACATTATTTGACGAATTTTGTACTGTTTGTGCTTATTTTTACAACATTAACATCTCCTTGACAACCGCTAACCAATCATTAGCGCACCATAAATTATTTACTTATTTCCTTAAAAATCGATTGTTTTGAATGTGTTAAAAATCAAAATATTTTGTACATACACCAACATTTTAGCACAGTCAAAATAATAGCATGTTTAGATACTTATTGAAATGCCAAAATCAACATTTCTATCGCTTGATTGCATAAAGGCGAATTATATTTTAATCCGAGAATTAGATTTATAATCCTTTAATGTGTCAACGTTACTCATTTTAATGTCAAAGTTTGACGTTTGAAAATTAAAATTTGAGGTTAAGTTATTTTTGTGTTGAATTGTGAATACAGTGTGTCCAACTTATGGGGGTTTGCACCGTTTACATATTAACTGACAGATAGTTTAACTGGCAGATACGTTGTCAAAAAATTTATTTGTCACTTAAATCGGTGCAAAAGGTCAGAAGTAGAAGGTAATTTTGTAGAAAATTTAATCGTCAGTTATTTGATTTATCCTACAGTAGATGAAGGAGCAAAGGTTTTTGACAACTTATCTGCCAAATAAACTATCTGTCAGTTAATATGTAAACGGTGCAAACCCCCATTAGACATTTTATTTTGTTTATTAATTTTTTGTGTAACGTTGCCATATCTATCAGTGTGTCCAACTTATGCGCGTTTGCACCGTTTACATATTAACTGACAGATAATTTATTTGGCAGATAAGTTGTCAAAAACCTTTGCTCCTTCATCTACTGTAGCATATATCAAATAACTGACGAATAAATTTTCTACAAAATTACCTTCTACTTATGACCTTTTGCACCGATTTTAGTTTAAGTGGCAAATAAATTATATTTTTACAACTTATCTGCCAAATAAACTATCTGTCAGTTAATATGTAAACGGTGCAAACCACCATTAGACATTTTTATTTATTTAATAATTTTTTGTGTGACGTTGCCATATCAAAGAATTATAAATCTAATTCTCGGATTAAAATATTATTCGCCTTTATGCAACCTAGCGTAGAGAATTTAATTTCAAATTAGACTACTTTTTCAATCATCCTGATTACTTCTTCATTTAGTTACATTTATGACAATGCTGAATTTCAAAGACTTTTCGAGACTGCAACACTTTCGAAACTTTGAGAGTAAACGAGTAGAGTTTTCAAAATTTTAAGAGTGAACTAGCTAATGAAGGCATTAAAAAATGTAATGACACATTTAATTATGTTTTGGATCAACTACTATATCACATGACGTTAACATAATAATCGGGAGAAAAAATGACCTGTAATTTGTGTGATTGGCAATTTGGCACAAAAGATTTAAGTTTTCGCTGTTGTTTTCATAATAGGAGTGAGCTTAAAGATTGAGTGCACGTTTAGTCTTAAACATGCATATGCCAAAGTCAACTTGATCGAAACGATTTCCTTGATTTTATTCCTAGTTGAGTGTACAGTATTTGGAAGTTTTGGCAAACACCCACATTTATATGTAAACAACATTCATATGAACCGCCACTGGCACTCAAAATGTTTTATTTGGTTTAAATATATAACATAATTTATTTTGCGCGTTGGTTTCAAAGTCGGATTGCAGTTTAATAGAAATCGTGGCTAAAAACTCGTATCAATTTGTGTATTCATATTGAAAATTAGTCTAATTTCCTCTAATCGCGCGTTTGAAAAATTACCTAATCATTTTATAATATTGATAATGATTTTCAAATTATAGTCAAAGTTTGAACTTGAAAAAATGACCACTTTTAAAGTTATGTAATCAAAAAACCAGGGATGGCATTAGGGGGTCTCTTTCGTCGCCTTAAACGCGATGAATTGGTGTGTAAATTTAACTCTGTTATTGTTTCTTGAACATTAATTAAATCGTTCGTCTTCTTATTTATAGCCAAAGAGTAATTCACTTGGAGGTCCACCACCGACGACACCTCTCAATAAGACAAAATTATCGGCTGGTAGCGTACAAGGTCCCCTAATTAAAAGAGATAAAAGACATTCGAGCTCAAGATTCAATATTACCAAAAATCGAGAATTGGAAACTTTGCCTTTATTAAAGGGTGAGTATCATGTGTGAAAGTGTTGCCTGGGGGTGTGTAACAGGTGGCGCATGCGTTACAAATTGCTTCGACCCTCGAGTTTTAATCCATAATTCCTTCATTCCTTAATCAGAATTTTTTTATGTAGAGTAACTAGTGAACGATGACTCGGTTGTTTGTGTTCGGTGTTTTCCATCCAAATACCATCATTAAGTGATACATTAGATATTTGCAAGTAAAACAGATTAGCAAAAAGGTTTTATATAACGTGATTATGCGCGTTGTGTTATTATTCTATTTATATCCGACTCATATCGTAATTTGACTTTTTAAATATGGTACATTCAACTTTTGCACAAGGCCATGTCATGGGGTGTAGAGATACTTCTCCCCTGGGAATTCCCAAATCACCTTCTTTTCACAGTGGATTAGATTTGGTAGCTTCTGCGAGTGTAGACTCATTAGTTGCCTCACAATCTACAACATACATCGAAACTGATGCAGATAAACTATCGTTCAAATTTGACGATAGTAGCAATTGCGCTTTTACACAAAAAATTTGTAGTGATAATAAGAGTTGTGAAGAAAAGAGGCCTAAAAACGGCAAAAATTTGTCGTGGTTACAATTACCGATTAAAAAAATTGAAAATTCTACCACCAATATGCAATTATCGGAACCCCTAAAACGTTTTCCAGGTGATTGTGATATTTATTTTTGTTTCCAAATTGTTGAATTTATTTGAAATAAGTTGTACATTTTTTGAATATCTTTAATCCCATCAGTTGTTCTTATAACTGTTTTTTTTTAATAATTCTGGTTTTTGAATATCAATAACGTTCAAATGCCTTTAAACTATCCGGTGTTTTACGCAAACTATTATACCATCAATATTTAACGTTATTATTTAATTCATATGGTTGTGAATCAATAAAGAATTTGGATTAGTTTATAGATAACAAATCTTTTGTAATCATAATATTTAAAATGTTGACATAGTTTGATCTCTTTGTAACGTGAAAGTTATTTTTACATAACTCGAATTAATTATAATTATTAAACAATATATTTTTTAAATTATAGAACCATACATATAGATACATACTTGGTAAAAGTAAAGGAATTTAATTCCGTAGAAGAACAGTTTTAAGCTTTTTTCACTTGAAGACGATAACTACATACTGATAAATGAAGAAAAAGAATATAAAAACAATTACTTTTCCTAAATATTAAGAATAGGTAGTGGTTTGATTATTTCATACAGATGATTTAATTGAAAGCTGTTAAGCCAAATCAATGCTCAAGATCAGTGGCGTAAATAAGAGTTTGGGCGAATAATCATTTTGATTAACCACAATTCGTTTTTATAACGAAATTTCATACTAAACGATGTTTCTAGGACCCTTCTTCATTATTTACGCCACTGAATTTAGAGTTCATTTGTGACTATTTCTAAAACTTTTACAACCGACAGAAACAGAAACATCTGTGTAACTTCACAAGGAAAAAAAGTATTTACCTATTTTTTTGTAAATTCTCAAATACATAATTACAAAAACAGACATTTTTAAAGTGCTTCTTTAAGCTAGCTTTGCACCACAGCATCTAGAAGCTAGCTTCTTTTTCTTAGCCAATAGAAACCTTGCATTTCTAGCGTCAGACGCTAAAACATGAGCCAAGTTATCTTTTATTGGTTTAGAAAAAAGAAGCTGGATTCTAGAAGTTGTGAAAGGTTAGCTTTATGGTACAAACTACGGAATTTGTCGGAGGCCCTACCACAACGCGGGCCCTGCGGGCCCGTTAATTTACGTCACTGCTCAAGATTTTTTAGTAAACTTATTGCAATCAGTAAAATATTTCAAGTTCAATAAATCAGCTTCATTTTCTGTTCGTGTAAGATTCACAACTTTGTCGTTAGAACATGGTCCTCTTAAATGGTAACTCTCTAGCTAAGCATTACTGGGACCTATTATGTCAATGGAAAATATTTTATAACGGGCACATAATTATGCAAATTGTGAATTCTTAAGAAATACGTAAAATCGTGCGATATGTTTGTTTATTTTTGTAGTTAATGATATCAGTAAGCTGCCATTATAGGCCAATACAATTACCTATTACGCGATCGGAATTATTCGGGTAGTTCCAATTTTTTAATATGTTTTATAAAACGGTCTCCTAATGTTAAATCCGAGTTTTCGACCTTGGCACGCCTGTGCGTTTGCCGCCATCTTGAAAAAACCAGAGGAAAATTTAGTTTCTCCTGTGTCTCTTTTTCAACGCAAATTTAGGTTAAAATAGTCTTAACAAATTTTTTACATCATACAATTTCCTACAACTTTTGTACTTACAACATACAATGTTAGAGCAATGGTTTTCTCATAAAATGAGATTTAAAAGAGCTGTTTTCAAAAATAATATTAAGCAGGCGATTGCTATAATGCAAAAAAAAAGTGCGTTTTGATGGACAAAAACCTGTTTTACTCCGAGATGAACAACGATAAAATTAAAAAAATATATATGAATTTAAAGCTGAAGGCTTCAGCTTTCATTTCCATATCTTTTAAGTTTACTTTTGTTACATCTTGTAGTATTAAACAACAAATGAAGTTTTTCATGTACCAATTTTTAAACAGTAAAAGATATTTTGTGGGACGGGTCATTTTAAAAACTTTTCGTCCAAGGATATTGTTCCTTATGAGTTATTTGTCAAAGTTACATGATTAGAAATTGATTGCACGTTTATTTTAAAAAAAAGCACAATGATTTCATATTTCATAATTTTTTGCAAATTTTACTTTTAATAACAATTTTGACTGAAGTTGCTGTAAAATGGTTAATATTAAAAGGATTGAAGAAACTAAAAACTCATTATAAATAAAAATATGTCTACTTTTTGATGCAGTCGTTAGATTTTACTTATCATCTCAAGTTTCCTTTTTCTATTAATTACATTGAAGAAGTAGAAAAATGGACAATTTTTTCTTAAAATTCCTCCTAAATTTAAAGTACTCTACATTTTTAACAATCGTTTACGCAAATGACACATAATAGCTTATACATTAATATACGAAAATTAGAACATCTTCAAACTTAGTGGGACTAAAGGAGCAGGTGTTGAATTTTGTTAAAAAATTCGCAATTATGCAATGCTGTGGAGATATTTAAACAGTATCATGAAAGTATTCTCAAAAACGACTTATTATGTCTTTTGGAGATGTATAATGCCTCCAAAAGAGTTAATTGTGTAAACGAGCACATATATACCGCGTGTTTGATTTATCGTGTCATATTAGATATTTTGATCATTGCATTTCTTTGAAATAAATATAAAAAAAAGCACTAAGAGGGTAGAAAGAGCATCAATACCAATGTTGAAAGGAGCTGCACCTCAGGCCTTATTAAACTTTATATCCTGTCAATGCAAAAAAAAGTTGCGCTGGGAAGTGCACCTGCAGAAAATCTGGTTTAAAATGCTCTTTACTCTGCATTCACTACAATGGCAACTCGTGCGAGAATGCTTCAGAAGCCTGTGTTGATGATGACGAGGAAAGTGACCAAGTCGCCACAGATTCGGCTGATGAGACAGAGGAAGACTGTATTGAAGCTGTTCAGGGCACAAGTAAGAGACATAAACTTGAGTCAAGAGAATGATGAAATAACTACTTATCTAAATTAACGCCAAGTTCAAAAACGCTAGGCGCTCTTTCAATTTTTTATTTAAAATTTTCCCTAATTGTCCCGGGCATTTTCCGACATTACTTGAGACTTTCAGTACTTGAAAATTGTAGGGAATAGTATGATGTTTGCCAGTATTTAAAAGAAATTCTGAAAATTATTTTAAAAAGTTGAAAGATTTCAAAAAATTAAAAATAAATTTCCAAATTTTCGCAAATCCATTGGAAAAGTTATGAAACGGAAAAGTTATGAAACAGAAGAATTAGTGTAATATAAAAAAAATGGCCCCGTCGGAAAACCTTCAAAAAAGCGTTTTCCGCTCGAGACTTTGGATTTTTTAATTTCCATGTCGTAGAGAAAAGATGAAATGTATAATTCTGAAACGTTACCATGTCTTGTACACATTAGGAAGGTCCTGGCAACCCCGCGAGTACTTCAAATATCTCCCAGAAAACATTCCATACCAATCAAGCACGGACGCCCGCACAAAACGTGAGTATTGTATTGGCGGATTTTCTGCTCTACTAAACAGGTGTTTATAAAATTTTCTTCAAATTGCACTGGAAACGACATACTCATGAAACACCAAACCTAATCGTGCATTTTACTTGTTTTTGTAAAACTATACTTATTTTTACGACTTCATATCTCTGTAACTATTACAGATAGAAAAAAAATTGTAAATACAAAAGTTGTAGGAAATTTTATGCTTTACAAAATTTATTAATACTATACTATAACCTAAATTTGCTTTGGGAAGAAAAGATATTGAAAAAACTAAATTTTTCCGTGATTTCGGCTGGTTTTTACAAGATGGCGGCAAACGCACAGGCGCGCCAAGGTCGAAAACTTGGATTTAACATTAGGAGACCACTTTATAAATCATATTAAGAAATTGGAACAACCCGAATAATTCCGATCGCCATCCCTTTTTTTGAGCTAATTGCAGTGGCCTATTAAGTATTGAAAGCAAATTAGATTTAATAGCTTTTTTAAGTACCACATAAAAATTAAGATATTCCTTTAGCAAAAAGAATTTCATTAGTGTTAATTGCCTAGCCTAGATCATAATTCTCTTTAAATCTAAAAGCAATTGTTAGCGAACAAAAATTATTAAAAGATTTACACAATAAACTTTTTTTAATTGCCTGTAGTAGTGGTCTGAAGAATCCTTGTAGATCTCGTTCTACACTATGAGCTCATAACAGAAAAATAGAGGTGATAGTATTCGTCCCCAGCTCTTGGGGTAAGCTATTTGAGTGCCACAGAACAAGAAAATTGGGGCTAGAACAGTTGGGCCAAATTTTACCTGAGGTTCACGGAGACGCTTAGGGTTTACTCAATCCTATCGAACAGTTGGGCCAAAGGATCGTTCTGTAAAAATCCGCGTTGATTTCTCTTTTTATTATCTTCTATACTTCCATCTTTTTAAATTTAGCTCCTTGTTAAAACAATGTAGGCTTAATTAAACTAACGGCCATGATTATAAATGACAAATAAAGTTAATCTCGAGAATAAAATTTATATTTTTTTTGACATGGCAACGTAGCAACGTTACAACTTGAAAGTTTGGCGGTTGAATATAAATATTGAAATTTGAGGTTAAAAATTAGACTTTTTGTGTTGTTTATATTTAAACGTCAAACTTTGACATTGTAACGTTGCCATGTCTAAATAATATCAATTTTATTCTCGAGATAAACTTTATTTGTCGTTTAAAATATTTATAAGAGGTAGTATTTAAGAAATTTTTCCAAGAGAAATTTTTAATGTTGTCTTAAAACCGCAATATTATTAAGGGCCAGTTTTATCAAGCCTAGTTAACCGAAGGTTGATATTATAATATTATCAATAACTGTTAATTTCACTATTTTGTTCTAAGGGTCAGTATTATAAACGATGGTTGAAACTCAACCTAAGGTTAGTTGTCATTTTAGTTTGACATAACTGGACAAACCAGCGTAATTTACGTTTATTTATAATTTTAACCTGGTCGAGTCAACATTCGGTTAACTAGGCTTTAAGGCCTTAACTGGTCTAAAGGTCTCGGGTAGTTAGTTCTTAAACCTCTCGAGTTTCAAATTTGGCCCAACTGTACGATATCGGATTATAAAACTATTAAAAATTTGGCCCAACTAGAAGTGCCCGAGAAAATTCTTCATCAGTCACTGGCTTTAGGACTCAGGAGTTTCAAGACTCTTTAAGGAAATTGTTAGAGAGGGAAGAAAGTAAAAAAGATTACAGTATTCGAACAGCCGCTTTGTCATTCTTATAAAAATAACAGATTTAAAACTGGCAACTTTACAATGTCTTGGGCAGTTGGGGTCAAGTTAACGTCTTCCCATAAAACTCGAACAGTTCCTGCTGGCAAAGTAACTATTTTTTACATATAAACTAAGGCTTTACTTTGGGAGCATCCCTCTCAGGTGACTTTCCAGCTCTTCTCGCCAATTAAATGTTGATTATTAACGGTCATAAGTCATAACTCATGAGCCTGGATTTTCCTGTCCCGTGCCACTCAACAGATGAGCTCGAATACTATCATCTAGATTTTTCTATATGGGCACATACTGTAATAATATTTTAAGTAGACGAGCGGTGAAAATGCGCAGATACCTAAATTGGTATTTATCCCCACCAACGCAGTAGTCAACGTATTTAAATTATTAAAGGGGCGTGGCCAAACCTGCGCGAACTTACCTCAAGTTAAATTGTTTTTACTGTATATGTGTATATTCAGAATGAATTTAGTATTTATTATAGGTTTATTAAAACACTATTAAAACATCAAAACCTAATGTCAACCTTATCCAAGGATATACTAATTACCTCCCTCACATTTGTTACAAAAAAGTGGATCAAAATTATTATTTGTATGTATTTTGGATTGTAAGGTAATTCTCAAATTATCTATTTTTGTACAACCTTGAATCCAATTTTTTTTAAGATAAAACATGTTTGACTCCCTATACAAGCTCCAAAAGTACGTCAATAATCAAATTACAATAATTTCAAATATAATTGCAATAATAATAATAACAAATTTAATGTTTGTGTTATTGTAATCTAATTAAAAACTCCTTATCGTTTTATTTTTGTACAAATTCAACGTTTTAGTTTTTTTAAGTTTTACCCATTTTCTACTTTTAACCACAACACATTTTAGCAATTACAATAAAATTGCTCATAAAACTTAAATTGCTTTTAATTACTATAACCTACGTCGAAAGATTTATTGTCGATTAAAGTCAATACTAATTACAATAATTTTTTTTTTTATTAGATACCGCTCCAGCCGAAAGAGAAGAATTGTTCATACAAAAATTGCGACAATGTTGCGTTTTGTTCGATTTTGCAACCGATCCATTATCAGATCTCAAATGGAAGGAGGTTAAAAGAGCTGCTCTTCATGAAATGGTCGAATTTGTTACACAAAATAAAGGAGTCATAACTGAAGCAATTTATCCCGAAGCTGTTAATATGGTAAACAGAATTGAATTTTTTAACCCAAAACAAAAAGCAAACTAAAATTTTTTAAACCCTTTAATTTATTTTATTCCAGTTTGCTATAAATTTATTTCGAACTTTACCCCCTTCGTCTAATCCTAATGGTGCCGAATTTGATCCAGAAGAAGACGAACCGACGTTAGAAGCCGCATGGCCTCATCTGCAATTAGTATACGAATTGTTTTTACGAGTATTAGAAGCACCAGACTTTCAACCGAATGTGGCAAAGCGTTATGTTGATCATAAATTCGTTTTAAATCTACTCGATTTGTTTGATTCGGAAGATCCGCGCGAGCGTGATTTGTTAAAAACAACCCTCCATCGGATTTATGGAAAATTTTTAGGACTAAGAGCTTTTATACGTAAACAAATTAATAACGTATTTTATAGGTTTATTTATGAAACGGAACATCATAACGGTATTGCCGAATTATTAGAAATATTAGGTTCCATTATAAACGGTTTTGCTTTACCCCTAAAAGAGGAGCATAAAGTGTTTCTTTTAAGAGTTCTGATGCCTTTGCACAAAGTTAAATCGCTTTCTGTGTATCATCCACAGTTGGCCTATTGCGTAGTGCAATTTTTAGAAAAAGACCCTTCATTAACAGAACCTGTTATACGTAGTTTATTAAAATATTGGCCCAAAACTCATAGTCCTAAAGAAGTTATGTTTTTGAATGAACTGGAAGAAATATTGGACGTCATAGAACCTGCAGAATTTCAAAAAGTCATGGATCCTCTTTTCAAACAGTTATCAAAGTGTGTTAGTTCGCCACATTTTCAAGTTGCAGAAAGAGCTTTATATTATTGGAATAACGAATATGTCATGTCCTTAGTTTCGGAAAATGCTACCGAAATTTTGCCAGTTATGTTTCCCAGTTTATATCGTAATTCAAAGAGTCATTGGAATAAAACTATTCACGGCCTGATTTATAACGCTTTAAAATTGTTTATGGAAATGAATCAAAAATTGTTTCACGAGTGTACGGAACAATATAAACAGGAGAGACAAAAGTAAGTTTTTTAAGGACATTTTTTTCTTGTAATATGTGATTTGTATATATGTTTTTCAAATGTATTTATATTTGTATTAAACTTTATCGAAGTTTAAACTTATTTTACAAGTTGGTTTAATGTTTGAGTTTTCTAAAACCTCGGTGGAAAACGATTGGGTTTTTTATTTCTTTTCAAGTGCGAAAATAAATAATACAATTAACGCCTCTTTATAAATTGAACATTTACAAATATAAAATGTAATATACAGGGTTAGTTAGAAGTATGGAAACGGCGATAATATTCATTTTATGAAATAATATTCTATATAAAAGTTTTTTATGAAATTTTTATCTATATTTGAGAATACTTTAAAAAAATTTTTCTTCAATTGTTTTTGAGTTACGCCCATTCGCGAATTTTTTTTAAATAGGAAGATATTAATTTTATACTACCATTCGATAGAGCATTTTATTCTCTTTACAATAGTATTGAAAAAATAAAATTTATTTTTAGAACACTTTTTCGACTAAACGGCCATTTGAAGTATTAAAGAATAGTAGTAGCCATGATAGAAAGAATAGGTAGTAGCTATATCTCAGGTAAACAAAAGCGGAGCAATAAACAAACTCGTGGGAGTAAACAATACCAATGACAGTTAACTCGCTCGAGTTTGTTTATCGCTCCGCTTGGCTCCGCTTTTGTTTATGTTTGATGTAGCTACTATTGCCTACTATTCGAAAATACTTTAACCGGCATTTTGTCGAAAGAGTTATAAAAATAAAATTAAAAAAATTTATTTTAATACTATTGCAAATAGAAAAAAATGCTCTATCGAATAGTAGCATAAAATTAATTTGTTCCCATTTAAAAAAATTGCGGATGTGCGTAAATCAAAAACAGTTGAAGAAAAAAAAATTTTAAGTATGTATTCTCAAATATAGATAAAAACATTTATACAGAACATTAATTCCTAAAATGAATATTAACGACAATAAATCGCCGTTTCTATACTTCTAACTAACCCTGTATAAACCAAATCGTTCAATTGTCGGTTTTCAGAGCTATTTTCTTGTGATTTTAAGTTGCATTCGGTAGTTATAATTTGCTGTTGTAGTTAACAAAATTTATATTTGAATCAAATTTATTGTTATCGCTGATTGTGGAAGTGCATGTCTAATATTTTTCTATTTGTTGGGATATGAAATTACCTGATGCTATGTTTAAAATGTATATTTATTCTTTGTTTAATATGAACTTAGTTTTTTGGTAGGTACGTCGAGAATTAACGATTAATATAAATTGCTTTTTACTTCAACTTTTTATGTGGTTTGTGGGAAAAATACGGAATAGAAATTATAATAATTTTTATAACAACTGTTATCAAAGGTTACTTCAATTACAATAATACACAATCCTGTAGTTTAATTAGTTATGCTTGGTATTTGTACAAAAATCGAATAAATTATCTATTTTTTAATTTGTTGTTTAACAAGTTGCTCTGAACTTATTGTCAATTTCTTAAAATTGAATTAACACCAAGTTTTAAGCCTTGCTTTAAAATTAAATTTACGAAGTTAAAGGGCCGGGTTCAAAGTAATTTTTTTGGACTCATTCGGTTTTGTTCAAAAATGCCTTTGCTTTAGTAGTTTGTTTGTATTTGCTAAATTGTGTTAATTACAGATAAAATTAAACTGATGTAATTTAAATATTTCTACGTAAATAATTGTATTGGGTATCATTTTACAAATAACTTTATCTCGACACTAATTAAATGCAAATTGCAACGTGATATTTTTTATTACAAAGAATTTTATTATTTTTAATAGAATTTATTTTCTCAATTGAAATTATTCCAAATTTATTTTAATCAGGTCATTAGGCTAAACTTGAATAAGGCTAAAATGATAAAATATGAACTAAATTGTATTAAAAAACGTTTAAAGCTTAAAAATTCCTTTGCATATTCTTAAAAGTAATTGATTGTGTTATAATTTCTGTTGCAGTTTTATTTTATTGGGTACGTAATTCTTTATTCTTAGCAAAAATTTAAACGAAAGAGACTTAAAAATGCTGTGGAAATAAGAGTCGAGTACTTTATTTTTCTGTTTGTATTAATGTGCAGTTTATAAATTCTTTTTTTGCTTTTTAATATTTTTTGTTTTAACTTTGAAGAGAAACTAACAAAAATGTATCAAAAGGGTAGTTTTGTGATCCCTTTAGTTTGGTGTTTGTGTATGTATATATTTTTATTATTTTATATAAATTATAAATGAAGTGTATGTCTAATGCAGAGAGCGTGAAAGACAACATCAACGTGATGAATTGTGGGTTCGTGTAGAAAATATGGCTGCGCAAAGTCCAGGATATGATATATTAAGAGCCCAAGCGATGAATTTGAACAATATATCAAACAGTCCAGATCAAGATGACGATTTAACTTTGGAAATTCTAGAAAAGGAAACTCAAGAGGTATTTTAATTTTTCCGTAATAAATATTTTATTTAATATTAAATATACGAGGGTGCTTTTAGTTGAATTAAAAAGGTGATTAGCTAAATGTTCAAAAGTGTCATCAAGATAATTCCAATAAAGTACTTAAAATTTGTTATAGCATACAGATTATTGGGAAAAGAGGTAAGTTTGGTGGACCCCTTTTTTCCTCAAATGATAAAAGAAACGTTTTAAATTAACATGTAAGTTTGTTTATTTAATATAGGGTGGTTCTTGGTTTTAATTTGAAATTTATTCTATGTATTGAATTGAGTTAAGTTCTTGAGCACCCTACAAGTAAAATAAATTTTGTATTGCGATACTTTGACAATAATACAAACAGAGCTTTATCTTGATGTGTGTGTAGTTTGATTATCGCTTTAAGTGTATATCCAACACCCTTTATATTTAATATTAGATTTTCCTAGTAGAATTTAACGTAGCTTTGTGCTTGTAGTATCGAATTAACTACAGGTTGAAAAATTTTATAAACTAATAATTGCAAGAAGAATACTAAGCAGTTTTTACAATTTGCGTAAACGTACGTAAAGCAGAATAATTTTGCATTATGCTTCATGTTGCTAGTTTGGTGTTACCTTCTAAAGATTTTATATTTCAAACAAACAAGATTTTGAATAGAAATGCAACAAATCAATATTCACTTCTTGTATTGTTAAATTATCGTTATTTGGGCTTTAATTTTCATTTCATTATTATGCCAACAATGAACTGAAGAATTAACTTATTTAACTGGTCTTCTCGACTTACCTATTTAAACTCTTATCGAAATTGTTTGTTAGGTTTTATGTATAAATGTTTATCGCTCCTCTGAAGCGATTTTTTCTAGTTTTTGTCAATTCCTCGTATTTCTTTTGATGTTGTATTCTTCCTTGCAAGTTTTAAAGCATGTTTTTATTCTCTTCGTCTATTTAGAATTTGAGTACCTATATTTAATATACCGTGCGTTTCCAAAAAAGAGCCTCAGCTCATAGAGGGTTTATTTATAACTTTAGACAAATAAAACCTTATATAAAATTAAATGAGACGATTTTCGCTAAAATTGTAGAAAATATCGTCTCATTTAATTTTATATAAGGTTTTATTTGTCTAAAGTTACAAATAAACCCTTAAGCCTTTTTTGGAAACTGACGGTAATTTAAACCGACGAATAATTGACTAGAAAAAATAAATTAAGGTTTTTTTTTAATCTTACTAATTGTTATTAATTTTTGATTCCATGTTTATAGATACGTAAGGGAAACAACGTAAATAAACCTTTGGTGCGTCGTAAGTCAGAATTACCTCAGGATATGTATACAGTGAAGGCCCTCAGTGATCACAAACGAGCAGACGAATTTCTTGTTACACCACCAGACGTTAATAAGTGCTAGTCTATCACGCCTACATCTTAGGAAGCTTAGTGCCAACAACTTTATTATTACAATGAACACACATACACCTACTCACAGCATTGTTACGTTGGCAAGATTTGCGATTTATTATTTATTTTTCTCTATAAAAATGAATTTAAACAAAATAATATGTTAATTAAATGTGTTTTATTACTTTACTATTGTTTTGAAATCTCAATTCTTGCTGAAAAATATAAAATAGAAATTTAGGTTTTGTTGTACCTATATATTTAGATAGTTTAGAAATGATTATAATTATATACAGGCATGAAATATATTATTTAATAAGATGTTTAGAGAGAAAAGTTATTTGTTAATCAAATAAGCAGTTTATATCGAGGTACGCACATAAACACGCTGAAATTATTAATTAAAATAATCAAGCTGTGATGAGTTAAACAAAGCTTTTTACTTCTGAAATTTGCCTTGTAAATCATTGCAAATATAGAATATCTTAGGGAAATTTATCAATTGCGGAGTTGTACAAAAATGAACACTCAAAAGTGTCAAGTTTTTATTTATTCCTGAGGAATATAATTATTGAAACATACCAAAGTAAAGTACGTTTCAAGACTTGATAACGATTGAATTTGTAGCTCTTGAACCAAATTTATAAAATGAAAACGAGTAAACACAAATAACTCGCTATTACGATTTTTGTATCAGTTAATAACTGAAATTGAACCATTATTAATGTACGTCGTCAATACGGCTTCTTTAACTTTGTTGTTATTTGTGTTGGACAGGTAAAAAATCGATGGCATAAAAATTAACTGTGGTTGTGTACTTTTACAAACTGAGAATGAGAAGATTGATTTCTAAAAATTTATAGAGGTTCCTAAAAATTGATGTTTCAATTCAAATTAACTGTTGAAATTACTAGTGTATGATTTCTTTTATTGTTATATATTTATAAAAGAAAAATGAGAGCCAAATCAAAAAAATAATAACTTCTCGGCATTGGCGATTAATTCATTTCTAAAAAAAAATACCTCTAGTGCTTGTAGCAAATTACATTTTAATAGATTAAAGACATCAACTATTGAAATTGAAAGTAACTAATCAATGTAATGCTCAACAAAACAAATTATGAGCTTGAAAAGTTTGTGATTACACGTATTTGAACTTTTACATGAAATTTTGTTTAAAACAAATTTTAATTATCACTAATTTTGTACTTTTCTCTCTTATTTCACATTTTGATCAATATAATATGTAACGTGTGGCACTTACTTTGATGTATCAATAACGAATGATTATAAATTTAACTAGATAGGTCTTGAGTACATTCAAAAGTTAGCATTAAGATTTGATTTTGATTAGAAGCGATATGATTGTGTAAATAATGAAAGAAATGGTGTTGATATTTGTCTACAGTATTTTTTTAATTGTACAGCTTTGCTTTTAAAATGATATTGAACATTGTATAATTAAATATTATAAAAATTTATCAGAATTTCAATTTTTTAACTTTCCAATCCAAGAAAAAGTTGTAATCGAGAAAAAAACTTAATAATAATAATAATAATAAATTTTTTTTTGCATTTCTCGACGTTTTGAGGTCCCTGATTCCAAAAGTCCAAAAAAAAATTTTTGAACCAAAATGTCTATGTAATTAGAGCAATAACTACTGAACCGATTTTGATGAAATTTGATATTAGCCACTTTAAAATTATTTCATCGACGTAAAAAGCTTTTATAAGCAATCTATACAGGGTGTCCAAAAATAAGGTGGTTATTTTATTCAAAATGGCGGCCAATAGAACGATTGTCCCATTTTGTAGTTTTTCCCTTATAACTTGGCCGGTAATTATTATTTTAAAAATTTCAAAACGGCATTGTACAGCCAAAATATAGGGCTTTCGTCCTAAACAAGTCCATTTTCAAAATTGTTTCAAAATTACCTACCTTTAAGGGGCCAAAGTAGGTCAAAATTTTGAAATGGATTTTCTCAAAATTTCCTCTGCCATATTTTTTCTTTTTTGGATATGTTACAGACAACGTAATTCTCTATCGAAATATAAATTTTTATCAAAATCGCTCGAGCCGTTTCGGAATAATGATTTTTTGAATGTCGGAACTTCAAAAATCTGTAACTTGTTGTGTAATAAAAGTGAAAACTTGAAAATAGATAATATGTATTGGTACGTTTAAACTAAAGCGAATGAACATATCAATCCCATGAATATCTATTATTTGACACTATTTTCGGTTAACAAAACGCTTCCGGTTTAACCGGAAATTACAAAAATATCAAAATTTTTAGGAACATGTTTTTAAATATTTTGAAAGCACGTAAAATTAGCTATTAGACGATATCAAACACTTATATTTTGACTTCTGGTTTAACCGGAAATGGGATCAAACTTATTAATTTAAATGGAGCACTCTGTATATTTTGAGAGCTTGTAAAATTAGCTTTCTCAAGATAGCAAAAAATAATGTATATTTTGAGCTTTAAATTTATGCCGAATTAAAAAAAAACGAAATTAAATTTTAGCTAGTTTATAGGTACCTAAAAATTCTGCTTACATGCAGAAGTCCTAGGTTCATTATAAACTTTTAAAGAAATGCACAAAAAAAATACAACAGGAAAAAGTTCATCGTATGGCCACATCCGTTGTTTTTAAATTTTAAAATTCTTAAAGTGTTTTTATAAATAATATTACCAGTCCGGTTTTATAAGTTTCAAACCAAATTAATGATAACTAAAAACTGCACCTGTATATTATAATTTTGAAATTACAGAAATCATATTGAATTGTCTGTGTGGCAGTAAATCATTATTGAAATTCAAAATGTCCGTACATCCAGTCAATAATTAAATCAATACATTACAATTAAGACAAGCAATTTAAATAATTACTAAATGTATATTTGACAATACAAGACACACATACAGTTTAATAAAAAATACCCTAGTGATATAAATAATCAGTTCAGTAGTTGGACACCTGTATTATTACGAAAAAAATTTAATTTTCTTTGTATCACAATAAATAAAGTGCCAATATGGGTTACTGATAACTAAGAAAAAAAGCAATGCTCCAAAATTTGACTGACGATAATTAATAATGATAAATTAACTTCAGTCTACTGTTAATAGTTAATGGCACAAAGTAATAATACTTTACATCAATCCGTTTATAAATATAATAATATCCAGCCTATTACATAAAAAGTAACTTAAAACATATACAAAACAATAATTACATACTACTGTCTTTTAGACATCACAACTCGATGTTTGTTGTAAAATACACATTCTTAATGTAGAACAAAATAATAAGGTAATTTGAGATAATTAAAAAATAAATTACTAAGTATAATTTAATTTAATTTCAACAATTTTAAATACAGAGCATTATTTTTTTACAAATTAAATCGTTGTTTAATTTACAATATTCAATGTAGAAAAATACAATTTTTAATACACAATTAAAGTTGTAACAATTTTAATTGGTTGACAAAATGAAATTTTAAATGAATTCGCATTATTTTACATTGTAACTAGAAACTCAAATTGATAATCATTGCTTTTGATTACCTATGTTAGTTTAAATAAGGTACAAAACCAGTAACTTCTTAAAATTCATAATTTAAAGGAAGTTTGTTAAACGCTAAAATCTAATTTTTTTATATAAACACAAATCTTTTTTATACAAAATTAGTAATTTAAAAACTGAGCTTTTATTTACAATACTTACATTACTACAGTCGATTTGATGAAAATGCATTGCACATATAACTAAAATTGATGAAATTTTCTTTCATTTTTTTGATACTTTCGAATAGTTCGATTGTTTCGTACATCGACCTTTTTGTTTAGACACTAATACCCCTTTTTACCAAAACTACGGTTCTGTAGTTCAATTAAATTTTATATAAACAATTCAAAACGTTTTCTATAACTAACAGATTTCAATACGTTCAATTTATAATACTGAGTTTAGCACAACTGTGTTTGTAGCTGCCACAATAAAATGATTAAAGAAATAAAAATTCTAAACTTAATTTCTTAATTACAGAAGGGATGCCCATATAATAGTTTTTTAACAGTGAACACAATCCCTTTAGTTTTAACCATACATAACAGCAAGATTGTAATTGAATTTTATTCCCATTTACCAAAGGTACAAGAAAGTATTTATGCCTTTTATCTATTGAGTACATAAACGTACAGAACAATAGAACGAAACGAAGTAAAATATAATTTAGTAAATCTTAAGAATTCAAATAAAATGCTTTTATAAGAATAGCTATGTAATTATATACAAAAATAGTAATTTTGTATATTTAGAAGGCACGGTAGAAGCTCGGTTCAACCGGCATGTTTTGACAGGTTCAGTGGCATATCTGAAAGTAATTGTGAATTTATTAGTTATAAAAACTACATATTAAAAATTGAACATTTAAATAAATTCATATACCTGTGATATTGTCATCTCTATGTTCTCCATCTTTGGGTGTATCTGCAGTCCACGAACAAGAAGGAGTTTCATGTCTAATGGGAACTGGTATAGGTGGGGTAGGATATACAGGAGGTACCATGTAACTTCTTCCATATACAACTGGTGAATAATAAGGAGGTAATGAATATGGGTACATGTAAGGTGACATGTATGGATATGAAGAATATGCCGATAGCGCCCTTTTATCCACTTGCTAAAACAAAATTAATTATTAAATTTTTGTAATCACTTGAAGTATTTTTATACCAAATACTGCTTAAAAATATATACAGGGTTACTTATTTAGAGTAATAATAGATATATAGAATAGATAATCACTTAACATAGAAGTGCTAGGGGATAATTATTTTAAGGTAGTGTAGATACATCCTTCCCCTATACTCTTCCCAATTTTCAAATTTTTAGTATCAGCGGTTTGCGTAAAAACTACATTTCAATCTACCCTCTTTTTCACTTATTTTTCAAAAATTGTTTAATTTTTTGCCACTTAACGTAGAAGTGCTAGGGGATAATTATTTTAAGGTAGTGTAGATACATCCCTCTCCTAAACTTTCCCCAATTTTCAAATTTTTAGTATCAGCGGTTTGCGTAAAAACTACATTTCAATCTACCCTCTTTTTCACTTGTTTTTCAAAAATTGTTTAATTTTTTGCCACTTAACATAGAAGTGCTAGGGGATAATTATTTTAAGGTAGTGTAGATACATCCATCCCCTATACTCTCCCCAATTTTCAAATTTTTAGTATCAGCGGTTTGCGTAAAAACTACATTTCAATCTACCCTATTTTTCACTTGTTTTTCAAAAATTGTTTAATTTTTTGCCACTTAACGTAGAAGTGCTAGGGGATAATTATTTTAAGGTAGTGTAGATACATCCCTCCCCTAAACTTTCCCCAATTTTCAAATTTTTAGTATCAGCGGTTTGCGTAAAAACTACATTTCAATCTACCCTCTTTCTCACTTGTTTTTCAAAAATTGTTTAATTTTAAGATCTTCTGCCACTTAACGTAGAAGTGCTAAGGGATAATTATTTTAATGTAGTGTAGGTACATCCCTCCCCTACACTTTCCCCAATTTTCAAACTTTTTGAATCAGCGGTTTGCGTAAAAACTACATTTCAATCTACCCTCTTTTTCACTTGTTTTCCAAAAATTGTTTAATTTTAAGATCTTCTGCCACTTAACGTAGAAGTGCTAGGGGATAATTATTTTAAGGTACTGTAGGTACATCCCTCCCCTAAACTTTCCCCAATTTTCAAATTTTTTGTATCAGCGGTTTACGTAAAAACTACATTTCAATCTACCCTCTTTTTCACTTGTTTTTCAAAAATTCTTTAATTTTAAGATCTTTTGCCACTTAACGTAGAAGTGCTAGGGGATAATTATTTTAAGGTACTGTAGGTACATCCCTCCCCTAAACTTTCCCCAATTTTCAAACTTTTTGAATCAGCCGTTTGCGTAAAAACTACATTTCAATCTACCCTCTTTCTCCCTTGTTTTTCAAAAATTGTTTAATTTTAAGATCTTCTGCCACTTAACGTAGTAGTGCTAAGGGATAATTATTTTAAGGTAGTGTAGGTACATCCCTCCCCTAAACTTTCCCCAATTTTCAAACTTTTTGAATCAGCGGTTTGCGTAAAAACTACATTTCAATCTACCCTCTTTCTCCCTTGTTTTTCAAAAATTGTTTAATTTTAAGATCTTCTGCCACTTAACGTAGTAGTGCTAAGGGATAATTATTTTAAGGTAGTGTAGGTACATCCCTCCCCTAAACTTTCCCCAATTTTCAAACTTTTTGAATCAGCGGTTTGCGTAAAAACTACATTTCAATCCACCCTCTTTCTCACTTGTTTTTCAAAAATTGTTTAATTTTAAGATCTTCTGCCACTTAACGTAGAAGTGCTACGCGATAATTATTTTAAGGTAGTGTAGGTACATTCTTTCCCTATACTCTCCCCAATTTTTAAATTTTTTATATCAGCGGTTTGCGTAAAAACTACATTTCAATCTATCCTCTTTTTCACTTGTTTTTCAAAAATTGTTAATTTTTTGCCACTTAACGTAGAAGTGCTAGGGGATAATTATTTTAAGGTAGTCTAGGTACATCCCTCCCCTAGACTTTTAGGGGAGGGATGTACCCTAGAAAGATAAATAGATTTATATACTAGACTAGTCTGTGCTTATACTAAAATAATGAAATCAAAATTTGAAAAAATGTATAAACTAATTGCAAATTTTAGAAAGTAAGTGAAATAAAGGTTTTTATTCTAATCTGTTTTGGTAATTGACTTAGAACAACAATAAACAGAGTGTGACCTATTATTATGTGCAGTGAATTGATTACTTTTAATAACGCCCAAGTAAAATTTGAAAAAAGCTTACAACTTAGAAACTGTTTTGTTACTTAAATTTTCAGTAAAAAATTAAAAATTTTTCTATAATAAAATTTTCTTTCAAAGCAAGGTCCTTTTAAAGTATTTTAAAGTATCCCAATATATGATTAATTGTTTTATATTTATCTAACTTATAACATAGTTAGATTTAAAGTAAAATGAACTTACAGACAATTCAATTGAACGTAATCGATCTACACTTTCAGAATACCACGGATCCTCTGATGGAGCAGAACAATACTGCGTTTGAGTCACTGGCGAAAAGTGACTAGGAGAATCTTCTGGAGAACGTCGCAAAACGCGATCTTCTGCCAATAAAGACGTGATGCTATAACTGCAATTTCGCGGAGCTCTTATTTCTTCTGTTGTTCCGTTTAATCTTACAGGACTTTCAACTTTAATATTGGTTGAATTCCCTACCGAGATCGAAGCCACACTACCGACAACTTGTGTTTTATTTCTGCTTCGTTTTTGACAAGCATCGTCTACATGAAATTTATCTTTTTCCATTTCCCGTAAAAAACGTTTTCGTGGCGAAACAACAATCTCAGTTCTAGGTGACGTACTAGAAGCACCTTTATCGATAAGCATTTGAACTATAGTTAATAAGGGCGGCCGTACACGCACTTTATTTGATAATTTATTGCACATACTGTTATTTTTAGTTCTTTCGATTTTCACTACAGCTTTATTTACATGATTAGGAGAAATTGAATAAGGACGTCTTCGTTTATTACTCTTCTTAAATAATTTTAAATTTCTATGTTTGAAAAAATAGAATGCCATTTCTTTAGAAACATTACGACGTGGATTCGACTGCTTCCAAGAATGGTCACGCTGCCAAGGAGACGATTGTATAGAACTATTATCATCTGAAACTAAATAAACATTAACGTTTTAATATTACTCAACCGTTTATGGTGAAATAAAGAAAAGTGTATTTGTAATAGTTTCACTTACCACTAAGCGAGGTACTGCTTTCTTGTCTATATGCGGGAGTAGAAGTAGCATTTCCTTGTGGCGGCCAATAAGTTTTACGTGGCACAGATACCCAAGAAACTCTTTCACCTTCTCGAGCTCTTTCAAGTTCCAATATAAATTTTCCATCTAAAATGCATTAAACAACCAATTTATACAAATTGACACACCCGTAAACTATACAAGTATCTACCTTTAAAAAATTTGAGTCGCCCCCCTTGATTATAAGAAGACCTTGGGCCTTCCTCTTTGACCGAAACGGCGCCTCCATCAGTGTTCCCATTCATTCCATGTCTTCTGTGCCCTTCTTCTGTCATTTTTGAACATTTTGTCCAGTAGGTGTTGGTGGCTTGTTGTTGTGAATCGGCGATATGCATTTCATAGCGTACATTCAAAAACGAATGCCCGCGCTGTATTTTTATTATAATTCAACATCTTTTATAAATTCACCTTTGATGATGTTTCACTCTATTCCACCTGCTGACACAACACTAAGACATCGTCGAGTACACATCTCGAACATGTAAAATGTTAAACTCAAAATGAAGAAACTATCAAAAACTTTATTTTTCACATTGTTCATACATTTTCTTTAATGATAATTAAATGAAAAATTTAACCGACTTCCCACTAAATAAACGTAACCAGCTACTCTCCTGTCCGTGGTCAAAAATTTTATGGTGTTGACGATGGCTCAACCGGTTCACCTAAAAGTTCATTCACCATGAAGTTGTCCTCTCTGAAATTCATACATTTTTACCATTAGAAGAATCAAGAAACTTAAAATTACACTACATTTACACTATTAATTTGTATTAAATTTAAAAATAAATAAGAGATCGATAGTAATTATTACTATTTGCTTTTAAAAATAATTGAATTCATTTTCATTTTAAATTTAGCGCCATGATTGGATATTTTCAGTGCTCAATCGATATGTAGCATCTTCATTCATAAATACAATAATAAAAATATACACACGCGTTCAGAGGCGTACAACACGAATATTGTTAATAACTTCCCAAAAATAATGTGGAATAGTGTAGGCCCAATGATCAAAATTAAACTTTCTTTAGGTTTTAATATCATAAGAGAGTACCTACTTGATAAAATTCATTTAATATACAAATTTATGAATTAATAAGTTTATTTATAAGAATTAGCAAGTTTTAATAATGATTTAGCATTTTTGCAGTTTCTTATTAACTTTTTACAACTCCAACTAGATTTATATGGATATTTAATTATGTTTTTATAGGAAATTAACCAAATCTGTCACGAGCCAGCACTGTCCTGTCCGTCCAAGTCCTTGAAGTAATAATAAGTGTTTTTTATTTTTAAAATAAGCAATTAAAATAATTAACGCAATTTTTAGAATCAAATTACACCTATTTTGACCTATTTAATAATTTTGTATCTACTTTTAAAAAAATTTTGATTTTAATTTTATTGCCGGTAATGTAGAACTTGTTAAAACCATTAAAATGTACAAGTGAGGCTGCCTCCCCATGGATCCGTATTTACGTACGTAAACGAACTCGTTACGGATACGAAATATTTTACCCGTTCCCATTGAAGATACGTACGTAACAACCAATTTTAAATTGTACGACGCCTTTATTTCTAGTGGTGGTGGTAAAATACGGATGAAAAGTTAAACTAGAACCAACTTCGTACGTAGCGATCTCGAAACCGTCCGTATCGTACAAGAACGTTTTCTATTGGCTAGAACTTGTTACGGATCCGTATATACGTATCCATGGGGAGGCAGCCTGACGAACCATTTAAAACAGTTGTTGTTCTTGACGTTTTCAGGTTTATTGAGGTTTGTTAACGTTAATTTGTTAACTTTTACGCGTTTAGTAAATATTTCTTCTGTAATGTAATTTAAAATTTAGGCATTTAGTATTTGTACCTATCATATTATTTCCTCAGTGTAATTAAGCGACTCATAATAATCAGAGCTTGAGAGAATCGGTAAGTAAATTTTAGGTTATGTGTACGGCAACATTTAACTTTTATTTCTATTTTTTAGAATAAAATTTAGCTTGAGCAAAATATTCTTGAAACGATCGACATGGATCAACTGGAATTACTGGAAATGCAGCAAGATATTTCTCTAGAACATCCTCTATTACCTCCACCACATCCAGAACAACTTATACCGCAAGTAAATCCTGATGGTTTAGTTCCACCTCCAGGTTTTGCAGGACCTCCAGGAACTCAAGGGTGGCCTAGTGAAGACTTTATTGAAAATCGCAATCCTTCTGATAAACATTTACCGTCACTTTTATCTCTTAAAGTAAATCCTCCAGATCAGTTAATCGAGGGTGCTACACCAACAGAAGTTGTGGTGCTACCTCAAGTTCTTGAAGAAGTGCTAGCTTTGAAAAATCAAAGAGCTTTAGAGCTTGGAGTTGATGAAGGAAATGCAGATAATACTTTTAAGTCTGTAGATACAGGTAAAGAAAACACAGGTTGGGAAAGAGATGAAAATGTTGATAATAGAGATAAAGCAGTGAATAATAAACAAGCAAAAGATAATGCAAAGTTGACCAAAAACAAAAAGAAAAAAAAGAAGAAGAAGAATCGTAAAGCTGATGGAGAAAAAGGAAGTAAAACTAATATCGAAACTGGAGAACATGATGCAGAAGTAGAGTAAGTTGAAATGCATAGACTAAGTTGTAAATTGTAATATTGGTTTTGTTTTAGATATATTCAAGAATCGTTAGGATTACACGAACTGGCACCTCAATATCGTCAATTTTTTCATATATTTGAAGCATTTAAAATTGCAGATACCAAACCTAGTATACCACCACCACAACTAGCAATCCCTACCACTTTATCCAGTAAAACTATTCCTGTACTTGGAGACCAGTTTCAAGAAGAAGCTGAAGACGGAGATGAGGTAGATCAAAGAAATGCAATTTCTTATTAATATAATTATAATTTTTACAGAAAATCAAAGAAGACAAATCAAAACTGTCAAAACGTAAGTTGAAAAAGCTTACTCGACTCAGCGTTGCTGAATTAAAACAGCTTGTTAATCGACCTGATGTTGTTGAAATGCATGATGTTACTGCAAGAGATCCTAAATTGCTTGTTCAACTTAAAGCTCACCGTAATACAGTGCAGGTAAGTCTGTCTTTATATTTAGCTAAAAGTCTAACGTATTTCCATTTTTTCAACCTCAGAGTGCACTCAAATCTTGAAATAGGTGGTTAAGCGTTTTTAAAACTATGAATTATTATTGTATTACTTATATGCTTATAGGTATGTATTTGTTTTTAAGGTACCTAGGCATTGGTGTTTCAAACGTAAATATCTACAAGGTAAAAGAGGTATAGAAAAACCACCATTTAACTTACCAGATTTTATTAAAAGAACTGGAATTATGGAAATGAGAGCTTCACTGCAAGATAAAGATGAATCAAAAACTCTGAAAGCTAAAATGAGAGAACGTGCTCGTCCAAAATTAGGCAAAATTGATATAGATTATCAAAAGTTACATGATGCATTCTTTAAGTAAGTTGTTAATGCTTGAAACGAATTTAATTTTTAACTTAAAATTATAGATGGCAAACAAAGCCAAAAATGACCATACATGGGGATTTATATTACGAAGGTAAAGAATTTGAAACGAGACTTAAAGAAAAAAAGCCAGGAGATTTAACAGAAGAATTACGTACAGCATTAGGAATGCCTGTTGGCCCAAATGCTCATAAAGTCCCTCCACCTTGGCTAATTGCTATGCAACGTTATGGGCCACCTCCAAGTTATCCCAACTTGAAAATACCAGGCTTAAATGCACCAATTCCTGATGGATGCTCATTTGGGTATCATGCAGGTGGTTGGGGTAAACCTCCTGTAGATGAAACTGGAAAGCCTCTTTATGGAGATGTATTTGGAACAAATCAGGCTCATATTGATGTAAGTTTATTTCATCGACAAACTAAGCTTTCATAAGAAATCTATACAGGGTATCCAAAATAAGGTGGTTATTTTAGCTACATATTCGCAAATTTAGGCCAAATTCATTTTTACTTGGCTATAAGATAGTACACGTGAGCGCCAACTGAAAAAACAAATTTCAAATTAATTTATTTCTTCAAAATGGCGGCCAATAGAACGATTGTCCCATTTTGTGGTTTTTCCCTTATAACTTGGTCGGTAATTATTATTATAAAAATATCAAAACGGTATTGTACAGCCAAAATATAGCGCTTTCGTCCTAAACAAGTCGATTTTCAAAATTGTTTAAAAATTGCCTACTTTTAAGGGGCCAAAGTAGGTCAAAATTTTGAAACGGATTTTCTCAAAATTCCCTCTGCTATATTTTTTCTTTTTTGGATATATTACAGAAAACGTAATTTTCTATCGAAATATGAATTTTTATCAACATCGCTCGAGCCGTTTCGGAGTAACGAATTTTTGAATGTCAAAACTTCAAAAATATCTAATTTCTTTTGTAATAGAAATTAAAATTTGAAAATGGATATAAATACCAATCACATAAATATATATTATTTGACGCTATTTTCGGTTAGCAAAACGCTTCCGGTTAAACCGGAAAATACAAAAATACCAAAATTTTTAGGAACACCTTGTATATTTTTTAATATTTTGAAAGCTCGTAAAATTAGCTATTACACGATACCAAACACTTTATATTTTGACATCCGGTTTAACCGGAAATGGGATCAAATTTCTAAATTTAAATGGAACACCCTGTATATTTTTCAATATTTTGAAAGCTCGGAAAATTAGCTTTCTGAACATATAAAATAATATATATTTTGAACTTCAATTTATGCCAAAGTAAAAATAAATGAAATTAGTATTTTAGAGTTTATGTCTAAAAATTCTGCTTCCACGCAGAAGTTCTAGGTTCGATCCCGTACGAAAGCAATTTTAAAAAACAATTTTTTTGTTATTTTTTTTTAATATCATGTAATTTATATTAACATAAAAATAAATTTAATAATACAACAACGGATGGGGCCAAACGCGGAAATTTTTCCTGTCCATCAAATATTATAATTTTATATCTTTTTTTATTAAAATTTAATTTGATATCTTATAAATGAAATACATTAAAGAAAATTTTAAATTATAAACTTTTAAAGAAATTCACAAAAAAATACAACAGGAAAAAGTTCCTCGTATGGCCACATCCGTTGTTTTGTAAAATGTGGTACTACAATTTTTGGTGTAGGATGTAGGTGAAGACCTTAATGTTGATCGTTCCTTATGGGGTGAATTGGAGTCTGAGTCGGAAGAAGAAAGTGAAGAGGAAGAAGAAGAGGATGCTAAAGAAAAACAAAATATGGTTGATGAAACTGGATTGATTACACCTGCTGAAGGTTTAGTTACACCTAGTGGACTTACAAGTATACCTGCTGGAATGGAAACACCAGAAGCAATTGAATTGAGAAAGAAAAAAATTGAAAGTGAAATGGAAGGCACTGAAACGCCTGTTTTATATCATGTATTACCTGAAAAAAGAAATGAACGAATTGGTGGCGCTATGATGGCAAGCAACCATGTGTATGATATGACTGGAGTGGGTGCACCTCCACCTGCTGTTATATCCGCCAAAAGAAGTGGGCAACCACAGTCTGAAACGCGAGAAGGAATGGTCGAACTTGCTTTGGATCCTTCTGAATTGGATATGGATAGTGATGCTATGGCTGTACGTTATGAACAACAAATGCGAGAAAATCAGTCTCAATTACAAAAGGAAGATCTTAGCGATATGTTGGCTGAACATGTTGCTAAACAAAAGGTAAATAATAAAAAAAATTATTTGGAAATTAAGGATTAAGTAATGATAATTGTACTTTTTTTTCAGAACAAAAGGAAAAGACAACAAAATTTAGACACCAAACAAACTAAGAAGTATAAGGAATTCAAATTTTAATTGTGTGCTTGTGGTATAATTTAATTGTTTATTTGCAAAGTGACGTAGGCTTATTTAAATACGGAACTGTCTGGTTCTATCAACGTAATATTTAAGTATAAAAAATAAAATTTATTTCTAAATTCTTTGACGATCATTAAATGTTTAATTTTTAAATAAAAATTAGCAAGCATTATATAAAATGGCGAACAAAAAACTCATTATTAATTTAAAATTTATTTTATACATTATCGAACTTAAATCAATCCTTATCAAAGTAGTTTTATATTACATTACAAATACTTTTAATTGAAAAAAAATATATTAAAGATATTCATTTTTCTTTCTTTCTTTAAATAAGATCAGCAACATTCATTGGCATTTCATCAATTTGTGTTGAGTAATATTGTTCAATATCTCTTAAAATTCTGATGTCATCGGATTTCACAAAATTGATTGCAACACCTTTGCGGCCAAAACGACCAGATCTGCCAATACGATGGATGTACAATTCACGATTGTTCGGTAAATCGTAATTAATAACCAAACTAACTTGTTGAACATCAATACCTCGAGCCCAAACATCTGTAGTAATGAGTACACGACTCTGTCCAGATCGAAATTCTTTCATAATATTGTCACGTTCTTTCTGAGGCATATCTCCATGCATAGAACTTACAGTGAAATTTGCTTCTCTCATTTTCTCAGTTAACCAATCGACCTTACGTTTTGTATTACAGAAAATCACTGCTTGGGTAATTGTGAGAGTATCATATAAATCACACAAGGTATCAAATTTCCATTCTTCTCTTTCAACAGCAACGAAGAACTGCTTGATTCCTTCTAAAGTCAATTCATCACGTTTTACCAATATACGAATTGGATCGGTCATAAATTTTGATGTAATTTCAAGAATTTCGTGGGGTAAAGTAGCCGAAATTAATACAACTTGTGTTGACGGAGGCAAAAAACGATAAACGTCATATATTTGCTCTTTAAAACCTTTGTTTAACATTTCATCGGCTTCATCCAAGACTAACATTTTTACTGCTCTAGTTCTTAAAGCACGTCTTCTAATCATATCTGAAAAAAAAACAATTATAATGAACTCTTAAAAGATAATATATAACTTTTACCATAAACACGTCCAGGAGTACCGCTAACAACATGCTGTCCATAATCCAACTTTCTTATATCTTCACCAAGATTAGTTCCACCAATGCAAGCATGACACTGCACGTTCATGAAATCGCCCAAAGCCAAAATAACCTTCTGAATTTGTACTGCAAGTTCTCTTGTTGGTGATAAACATAAAACTTGTGTTTCGCGCATTTGTAAATCCAACGATTGTAGAATTGAAATAGCAAATGTAGCAGTTTTTCCTGTACCAGATTGTGCCTGAGCAATAACATCTCTGCCTTTCATAATTGGCTTAATAGCTCTTTGCTGAATCGCACTAGGTTTTTCAAAGCCTATAATAAATTTATTGAGGTTATGTGTTTTAACAGAAATAGTTTACTTACCATAAGCAAAAATTCCTCGCATTAACTCTTCGCGTAAACCCATATTTTTAAATTTATCAATAACTTCGACTCCATCACTAGTTTCAAATTCAACATTTGATAAATCTTCAAAGCCAGGCGTACGCGGTTTTGAAGCCATGTTGACAAAGATCTTGAACTTTCCCTTAGAAGCAGGTCACCAAATTGGAACACCCAAAAAGTATAGCACTAAAAATTAAAACTTAATACAAAATCACCTTTTAAATTAAAAGCACTTACATAAATTTACGAATTATTTTCAATTTAATGTTTTACAATCACCAAACTCTCTAAACTTCGTGCAACCGAGATACAACGGATACAACTGCTATAATTGCTATGAAATAAGCTACGGTTGTTTAGTTATTTGTTTGGTTAGTTACTACACGATTAGTTACCAGAAAATATTTATGAAACTATGTTGGTGCCCCTGATTTATGAAATTTTTAACCGTCTTTCGTCTTTTAAATATTTGACACCATCCAGGACACCATTTGAAAATTGCATAAATAGAAAAACAGTCAAAACCGTTTAAAACGAAATTACTGTATCATTTTTAAGTTTTTTTATTAATTAGTATTAATCACAAATATTTTAAAAACATGGATGTAAGTGTTAGTAAATGTGATAATGTTAAGTCAATGTGTTTATTATCAGTTGATGCTGGTGAATTTAAAAAAGGACGTAAAACTGGAAAGTTAAGACGAACCAACGAATTAATATCAGAAAATATCTTATCGGATTCAATTGAAACGCCAATAGAAATATCAAAATTTAATAAGCAAGTAGATAATTCGTTTTACCCTCATATTGACGACTTCAAAGAAAATGAAACAAATGTAATAAATATGAAGAAATGTAGTGAAACTGCTAAAAATCCGAAGAAGCCATTATCGAATCTGAAACTATTAAAATGTAAAATAGAAGGTAAAAGAATTGCATCAGCAAGCTCTAAGAAAATGAAAAAACCTAAATTATGTGGTGTGAAAAATGGCAAAGGTGTAAGAATTACAAAAAATGGTTGGAAAGTCAAGAGTTTCAGTGAAACAAGTGATGATACAGAACAAGAGGATGCAGTCAACTCCAACAAAACTTGGAAATCATCATTTGCAAGAAATTCCAATGATCTTAAAAATGTTCGAGCTAACTTCACACCTGCTAATGTTTCAAGTCCTCTTTCTTATCCTTCACAAGATAATGAAATTGAGTTTAGAAAATCCAGGAAAATAACTAGAAGTTTAGAAAAACTGCCATTGCTTGAAGATGGAAAATGCCTGAGTCAGCTCGAACTTGGTTCTGGTAAGTAATAGTAGTTTTATCACTTACGCTTTTAAATTGTACTCGAATAATTTTAATTTTTCCAAGTTTTAGTCACTTTTCTAAAACAATTTCATTCGTATAATAATTCATATTAATAATTTTTTAATAGGAAGCTCACAAGTTCAAAGAAAATCTCGACTTTCTCGTTCAACAAAATCCGTATCGAGTGATATAAACGCTACAAAATCCATGTCAACTGATTTAGATGATTCCATTTACAAAAATGAAAGCTGGTTATTGGATTTGCCACCAAGAGATATTGATAACCCACCTCCACAACAAATGTTGAACAATGATGCTACATTTAATGTATCCAAGAAATCTTCTAATTGCTTGAATTTAACTTGGACAGAAAATGTGCCAGTTGCCGTTAATAGCACTTTTAGAATATCAAATACAAAGTTAACAGACAACCAACAATCTCAAAATTTCCCTGAAAAGCGTAAAAGGTCCACTTTAACGTTAGATGTAGAACGTGTGAATGACATACAGTTGTTAAAATCGGCATGTAACTCTGATGGTAAATCTTCTAATTGCTTGAATTTAACTTGGACAGAAAATGTGCCAGTTGCCGGTAATAGCACTTTTAGAATATCAAATACAAAGTTAACAGACAACCGACAATCTCAAAATTTCCCTGAAAAGCGTAAAAGGTCCACTTTAACGTTAGATGATAGTGTGAATGACATACAATTGTTAAAATCGGCATGTAACTCTGATGGTACACCTAAGAAATTACGAAATCTTGTAAAATCAAGATATTCTTGTGGGGATATACTAAAAGCTAAAATGAAAGGTTCTATCAATAAATTAAGATCAAAAAGTTTTCATGGAAATATGTTAACTAATAAGAAGGATAATCAAAACTTAAATGTTACTTTAGAAAGCGTGAAAAAACGTTATTCCAATTTGACTAATACTTTATCATTTAATCAAACTTACGAAGATGCAGAATTAGAAAACAATTTGGTATGTCTTACTTAAATTTAATTTCGTAAATCTATGAACTTCAAATAAAAAGGTACTTAAATTTTATATTTTTTAGGAAACCAATGAAAACAAAGAGGCTAGTTACATTTCTTTAAGTAGTGGTACAGAAGAAATTTTATTGTCTGATAGTGAGGATTCAAGTGATGTTGAAACAGTTACTCAGTTTCCTAGAAAATCCGCATTAAAATCAAATTCAAAGTTCCATGATAAAAAACAAACTGTTACATTCTACGACGAGAGTTGTATAGTTATCAATGATAGTGATGATTCTTTGTGTGCTACACCTGCTTCTAAGTTTTTAAGTAAAGATAGATCTATATGTGAGGTAACCAGTACCACTTCAAATAATACTGAACAAAAATCTTCTTCTCAATATTTACGTCGTTCCAGAATTTCATCAGATTCGTCTTTAGTTATCAAAATGTCAAAACGTGAAAATAGAACTTCATTTAATTTGTCTTCTCCTAATAATTACACTTCCATAGGAAACCAAAACAAACTTGCAATACCAAAGCGCACAAAAATGCCAAATTTTGCTAAAATGCATCAAAAATTATTTAACAACATGTTAGATATAAAAGAACATTCAGAAAAGAAGGCTCAACGTGCTTTACAACTACTTTCAGGTCAAAAATCAATTGCTACTCTATCTAAACAAGGTTCAACTGCGGCCAAAAAGAAATTAGAATATATAAAAGAAATTCCTAAAACTTCTTCTCCTTTAGTTTTACATAAAAATAATAAAATGTCAATGGGAACGAAGAATGTTAAATCTGGGCTCTCACGATTTGGATACCAAGGCTTAAACAAAAAAGAGATTATTTCAAAAGAACAGAAAGCTGCAGTAGCAAACAAAGTAAAACCGCAGAAGTCAACAGTAGAAGAAATTAAGAATCAAATTAAAGGAGTTAGATCAAATCGAAGATTTGAACTCCTAATGCAACTGCGTAAAAAAAATTTTTAAATGTAATTTTTAGTTTTATATGTTTGATAAACTCTTCAAGTTCTGAACAAAGAGGACAGTTAATAGTAATTTATAATGTATTTTTATTAGTTTGAACAAGATTTTCTAAACACTTTAATTCAATATAATTTTAATAATGCTAACAGAACTTTTAAAACTTATTTCTTTACTCCAAATTATTTTAGTAGAATTATATTCAAAGAAAAGAACCCACCTATCTACACTATGCTCACTGAAAGTGAGATTAGTACGCTCATGAGTGTAGTTGGTGTAGTGACCGTACATCCAATAGCAATTGGTATGCACCTGACCAAAGTCTTTCAAGCAACGATGAGGTTGGTTCTCGTTTGAATAATACTCTGCTAAAACATTGAGTTAAATTTTTATACCCTAAACTTAATTGTCGATTCATCAAAATATTTGTTGTATTTTTTCCATCCATTTCGTTTTCTTGGATCTTTATTGCTATTTGCAGGATTCAAATTTGGCATTAAACCTAAACAAAAATAGATAAATTAACTGAAATGGCTAAAATCTTTTATTGAAGCATACCTGCTTTTTGTGCCATTGTTACTAATGATGACATCCGTTTTTGTTGTGTATTGCACAATCCAGTTATACGACGTGGTAACATACAACCATCTGAACGTACAAACTGACTTAATATTAAGACATCGGTATGTTTTATATCTAAACCAGAACTACAAATAGGACAAGCAGTAGAAGTTGTTGTTTTCAATAGATAGGGCTCACGTCCCGATTCAACATGTACGCCTTTTATTACTAGCTCTTTACCATTTTGTATTTCATGTACTAAAGAGGTAAATAAATTGAAATAAATAAAGAATATTCGTTAGTTTACATACTCTGTTTTAAGCGCAGTTGAGGAAAAATTGAAATAGATCTACGTAAAATTACATTTCTGGATAAAGCACAAGTAATTAGTTTAGTAAATGTAAACTCCATTTTCAAATAAAAACGTAAAAAGGGGAACACAAGTTTGTTTTTTAGGGTTATATAAATTGTGAGGTTATGTTATAAGTGAGCTTGTTGATTACCGGTATTTTCGAATTGAATAACTCTTTTGTAATTTATTTCAAACATTAAAATGGACAGAAGTTACAGTAGTCCACTATTAAACACCAAAAGTCCATTTTCTCCAAGATCTCGTCAAAATATAAGCAGCATGAAACGGCAATTAATACCTTCTTCTTTTAAAAAGTCTTCGTAAGTTGTTATAACTAGACATATTTAAATGTACCTAATTTATTTTGTATTATGTATTTAGGCGTTTTAGTGTTTCTGGAAAATCAAACCAATCGATACAAGTTATCTTAAAATCTGCTAATCATTACGTAGAACGTTTTGGGCAACCTTTACCTGTTTTAGTAACCGAAGCATTAACATTTGCAGAAAGTAAATGACTTTTTATGTAATGAACTCAATTATTACAGCAGTATTTTACAGGAAACACAGTTGTGTCAGCTCGCATTTCTGAATGTGGATTTGCATGGATTGTTTGTGGTCGAAGGTTGCTAATTTGGCAGTATCGGCAAAATCAGGCTCAGTTAGGCACACCGCAAAAAAAATATATAAGTAGTCAGTGTCATGAGTTACAGTTACCTCAAAGTGACTTGGCGCACAGAGCTGAATTAGTTTCGGTATTCATTTCAAATTCGGCTCATACACCATCTTGCATAGCAGTTTCACCTGAAGGTAAAAATTTATAATAATGTGGTTATCAATTAAAATGTATGTGTTATAGGTGTTGTAAGATACTGGCCTACAGTTACTCATGAAGGAATATCTATAGAACAAGTTGTTAATTTACAAGGTCAAGAATGCGACAGTCTGACTGATATTGGAAATTTAGGATGTATTTTGGCTACTACAACTTGTTCTGTAGTTCTAGTGCAACCACACTTTGCAGCAGGTCGACATAATCTGACTTGCCATACATTACGTACCCCATCTGGATGGCTAGGCGGCATTAGCAGAAAAATGTCTTCTTTTATCTTTGGTCCTATCTCTACAGAACAATCAGCAGAAACGGTAACAAAATAATTTATGAATTATATTTGAATTACATACTGATGAATTGTATTTTTTAATTAGCGCCTAGTAAGAGTTCTTAGTGTTCAAGAAAATGAAAATTCTTGGATTGTGTACGTCGTTGCAGGACATTCTTTACAAAAGTGGAAAATGTCAACGCAAGGTCCTGAAGAATTAATGTATCTCATGGAATTAAATCGTTTTGTGCGTGATGGTTTTCATTCTACAGTGTGGGAAAATTGCGGAGGAGATCACAATGAAACTGATACTTGGTTGTTAGATATTCAAACAAACAAAAATGATATTATGATCTTAGCTGCAGCTGTTAACTTGCATGTCTCACCTCAAGTGCATTATGCATTAGTAACTGTAAATGCTAATACTGTACAAGCACCAGCCAATATTACAGATTTTGTAATACTTAAATTGACCGGTTTATATCGAGAAGATAGACCAGCAGATTCGCTTTCCTACCGCTTTCTGCTTTGTGGGTCATGTGCTTATTTGTACAATCAACGTAGTATCACTATTATAAAACCACAAGAAGATGTGGACACATTGGAGTTTATTACTGCTCAAGATCTCTTACTCGGTGGTGCTGTTTGTGTCAATAGTCCAGTATTTTTTTCTCGTAACTATGGTTTGGTGGTGGTTTCAAGCAACGATGTAGGTCCAGACTTGAATATTAGTATGATGTCCATTAATACTCAACTAGAAACTTCTATTAATGAATCTCTCACCGGAAATTTAAGCTTGTATAATATAGATGCAGAAGAAATATACAACGCTTTTCAAGATACAATTGGTCAATTGAAAGCTGCTTTTATTTTTCACATTAAAAATCAACAGGTAAATAACTGAAATATTCTGCAAATTTTACAACTCATATTTCATTATTTAGAGCGCTTGTCAAGAGATTATTCAAGAGCTATTCGTATCTGATGGAACTTCAATTCTTGGTGTAGATGCAAGTTTAGATAAAGTTGTAATAGTAATATGTCAAGAGCTCTTAGATGACGTTCCAGCTAGCGATCCTCGTTGGACTAACCATTCTTCGTCTCTCGGTCTTGGTAGTTCATATTCCATGCAAATTTTAAATCAACTTCAAGATAAGCATCGAGCATATAATCTATTCATACGATTTTTGCACGAGACTAATTTATGGAACCAACTTGCAGCTGTTACAATCCGAGATAACGTTATAGCTACAGTTCAAGTCTTAGGTAAGTTTATTAACTTTTTCCAATCCAAGAATAAGTTGTTATAATCAAGAAAAAAAAAATAATTTTTTTATTGAAGTTCTCGACGTTTTGAGTCACCCTGGTTCCAAAAATCAAATAAAAATTTTTTCAATGTTTTGTACTGAAATGTCTGTCTGTCTGTAACTCAAATTTGGACCAAACTTAATTTTACTTGGCTATAAGATAGTACATCTGAGCCCAAATTGAAAAACAAAATTTCAAATTTTTTCATTCAAAATGGCGGCCAATAGAAAAATTCTCCCATTTTGTGGTTTTTCCCTTATAACTTGGCCGGTAATTATTATTATAAAAATTTCAAAACGGCATTGTACAGCCAAAATATAGGGCTTTCGTCCTAAATAAGTCGATTTTCAAAATTGTGTCAAAATTGCCTACCTTTAAGGGGCCAAAGTAGGTCAAAATTTTGAAATGGATTTTCTCAAAATTTCCTCTGCCATATTTTTTTCTTTTTTGGATATGTTACAGACAACGTAATTCTCTGTCGAAATATGAATTTATATAAAAATCTCTTGAGCCGTTTTGGAATGATTTTTTGAATGTCGTAACTTCAAAAATATTAATTTGATTGTAATAATGTAAGTTTGTTTTTAGGAGAATTATCAGAGAAAATTGTAGCAGCAATAGCCCTGAAAACATTCAACAATAACTCTATTTTAGAAATCGCAATTGATCGAGTTGTTCAAGATTGTGAAGTTCCTACTGAAAATGGTTTATCGAAACAAGATATTTTTTATAGACAGGTTTCAAAAGTACATCGAGTTTTTCAAGAAATTGTCAATAGGTGTGAAGAAATTGTTCATTCGGATGTAAATGCGAACGAAATTGTTGTTTTGATCAAAGAAAGTAACGATTTAATTTTGTCAATTTTAAAAGAAGTCATGCAGTTTCGCCAGAGATCCGTAGATAATTTTACTCCTAATCCTAGCGTATTAATCTCATATCCTGATTATTTACCTTGGACTGCAGCTTTAGGAGGTGAAGGTTTGAACGAGTGCCTGCTATTGCAACAAATGCTCACATGTAATTATGGTGCAAGAGCAACTGGTGATAATTCCTTGAGGAATATTTTGTATGATCAAATGATTGATTTAATCGACATTATATTGGACGGTCATAAATCACATTTAGAAAGCATTAAGGGTAGTAATCGCGAAGAAATTCTATTGAAGCAATACCAAGCTGATAGACATAAACTTATTGCTCCATTTGGTAAGTTTTTAATTTTATACCTTATTTAATTATTTGTTGAATGATAAGTACTTTTATTTAGTTGCTGATAAGAAGTGGGAAAGTGCTGCATTATTAGCCGAAAAATATTTAGATTTTGAAACATTAGTCGTGATGTGTGACAGTACGAATAATCAGCAAAGACTTGAAGAATATATGGATAGATTCAATGCTGTAGGGTTTTCTGAATTTGTTTATACGTGGTATTTACAGAAGAATCAGCCTGGTAAACTTATTAATCGTTGTAGAACAAACAAGAAAACTAAAAATACTCAAAATCTGACCAATTTTCTTGCTGGTCATCCATCTTTATCGTGGTTACAAAATATATTTGATAAAAAATTTAACAGTGCTGCAGATGTGTTAAGAAATTTGGCAGAGAATGAAACAGAACTTGTAACACGACAAAAAACAATTTATAGTTTAAGTAAACTAGCTAAACTTGCATCACCTGATGATAGTGACGATTATATTAGTCACATTGACTTGCAGTTAGAATTAATTGCTTTTGAAGAAGAAGTTCCAGATTATGTTCTTCAACATTATGGTTATGATACAATCAAACTTAAAGTTATTCCTGCAAAAGATCTCATCTATTTATATATCTGCGAAGAATACAAAGAGGCAACCGAATTAGAATTTAAAAAGGCTTTAGACATAATTGAGTATATCAATGATGAAGAATTAAGAAACGAGTTAACCCTTAAAGTTTGGAGAACTGCTATTTTAAGAGATAGCTGGTTTGAAACAAAAATTGATTCTCCTATTGAAATTTTGCAAAAGACGTTATTTTTTAAACTTGTCGATTTGGCCGTATGTTTAGGTAAAAGAATTTGTAAATATACAGTGTGTCCCTGGGTGGGGTTGCCAATAGGGAAAATTAAATTATTTTTCATTTTAGGTAAAAAAAGTATTCTTTATAAAAAGTTTTGCTTCTTTTCAAACTCTTAAATACGCCAAAATATTAAAAATAAATTTTCAAACAAAAAAGTTATTGAGCTTTTTCTCTAAATTTTGGAACATTTTTTAATTTTTTTTTAAGTCCGAAAATTTCTAAGAATTTTGAAAAAAAGTCAATTTTTTGAGAAACCTCAGAATCGGTTCCTAAATTTGAGTTTGAACTTACACAGGGTCAATAAAAATCAATAGTTTATTGAACAAAAATGGAAAAAAATAAAACAGAATTTTTTAAGATTTGATTCTGAGGATTCTCAAGAAGCAAAATTTTTTATAACGAACACATTTCTCGACGTTTTGAGGTCCCTGATTCCAAAAATGCAAAAAAAAAATTTTCGAATTTTTGAACCAAAATGTCTATGTATGTCCCGGGCCCTTAGAGCAATAACTACTGAACCGATTTTGATGAAATTTGATATTAGCCACTTTAAAAGTATTTCATCGACGTAATAAGCTTTTATAAGCAATCTATACAGGGTGTCCAAAAATAAGGTGGTTATTTTATTCAAAATGGCGGCCAATAGTTTTTCCCTTATAACTTGGCCGGTAATGATTATTTTAAAAATTTCAAAACAGCATTGTACAGCCAAAATATAGGGTTTTCGTCCTAAACAAGTCCATTTTCAAAATTGTTTCAAAATTGCCTACCTTTAAGGGGCCAAAGTAGGTCAAAATTTTGAAATGGATTTTCTTAAAATTTCCTCTGCCATATTTTTTCTTTTTTGGATATGCTACAGACAACATAATTCTCTATCGAAATATAAATTTTTATCAAAATCACTCGAGCCGTTTTGGAGTAATGATTTTTTGAATGTCAAGACTTCAAAAATCTCTAATTTCTTAAATGGATATATTTATCAATCTCATAAATATATATTATTTGACACTATTTTCGGTTAGCAAAACGCTTCCGGTTCAACCGGAAATTACAAAAATATCAAAATTTTTAGGAACACCCTGTATATTTTTCAATATTTTGAAAGCTCGTAAAATTAGCTTTCTGAAGATATGAAATAAAATTTTAATTAATAAAAATTACAAGATTTGACGGGCGGGAAGAAGTTCCTCGTATTTTTTATCTAAAATGAGAATTTTTTCCCTATTGGCAACCCAATCCGGGGACACACTGTATATCAAAATAATCCAAAATAATTAATTTTTACAGGTGGAGATCCACAAAATATTTTACCTCCTCTTGATGCTTTGATGGAAAGTTCAGAACTTGCTGATTTACAAGAGAGCAAGCATTTTCAATACTTAATTAAAACAGGATACGAATACGTGCATAAATTACAGACAATTGATTAAATCAGTGTGTAGTATTTAAGTAAGTTTGTTTAATATTTGTATATTCCCTGCTTAATAATTTCAAGTATTACAAAAACTGATATCCGTATTTCATAAAGTAAATTAATGAAGACTGAAAATTTATTATTACCTTAAAAACTTACATTCAAAGTAAAATTTGGATCTTTTTATTTACTGTAAATACATATAAAAACACTCTGACAATATATAAATATTATACGTAAAATTAAATATTACAAAAAACGTTAACGCAAAAGGTACATTTCCTAAGTCAAAAATGTTTTCGAGAGAAAAATATAAGGCTGCTAAAAAACTAAATACAGCCTTATAGTAGTTATATATTTTTCCTCTGGCAAACAATTCCTTTTAGACATTTATTTAATAGGCATTTTGAATAAAAAATACAAAACGGTTAACAAAAAATACAACCTCACACATTTTAACAGGAATCTAATTATCTAATTTTAAACTACAACTAAAATCACATATCATTAATATCAAAGTGCTGGAAGTGTAATGTGAAGATTTTTACACAAAAAAAATACTAAAGCTGTATTACTGAAACTACAATATCTTTTTTTCTATTATCTTGAAGCAGTCTATCCTTAATTTGCTAAAAACAAGGCCAAGTGTCTTTACAATTGCATAAAAATAAGTACTTAATGTTTTTCTTTCGAAGACCTATTTTTTATTTTACAAGCCGATTTTAATGGCTAATCGGTTTTGAACTAGATTGATTTTATGAACTGTTACACATGTACCAATTAATTAAATTTAAATGTTTAGTTTTAGTGAATGCAATTAATTTTTAATGATAAAAGTGATAAATAAACTTATAGCAAAATACAGATCGAGGTATTTATCAAAAAATGTTAATTTTGTGACAAATTACTGTATGAATCTTTGTCATAATATGATAAAAAAAACATTTGTTTTCAATAAATTTTCTCACCTGTGTAGTGTATATTATAGTTTATAAATATTAAAAGTACTTAATTAAAATATTACAAAACACCCTGTGTTAGCCAGCAATCAGCAATACAATTTAATTTGTAGATTGAATATTAATGTTAACATTACACAAAAAGCAACGCTTTATAAGAAATAAATGGTATAACGGTAACAAAGCACTGTAATAACTGGAAAAAATTTTAAAATAACAAGAAAACCAATAACAATTTTTTTAAACTAATGTTAATTTATGAAATTTTACCACTTTTTACGAAATATTTTACGCGCAAAACAGCTTTAAAGAGATACATCACCATACTGCAATGACCATTTTTCATAGGATACAAGACTTTGAGGCGAAATACTTCTGCGGATGCGTTTTAAAGCATCAAGAAAATCATTCATTGTGATACTTCTAACAGACCCTGGATCCATTTGCTTAACCTGTTCAGGATCTAATTCTGTAATTAGATGTATATGAAAATTAATTCTCTATTTGTTTAAGAGAGAAACATACCTCTAATAGGCCCTAAAGCAGCATCTTTAGCAAGAGCAGTGAGATCACTACCAGAATAGCCTTCAGTTAGTGTGGCGAGTCGTTTTAATTCTTTTTGACTTAAACTACAACCTTGTTTAGCTAGCAATTTTGTAAGCAATTCACATCTTGTGTTGGCATCTGGAAGCGTGACGTATACTCTTTTAGGAAAACGTCTCAATGCAGCTTCATCTAATTCTTGTGGTCTATTAGTGGCAGCCATTACTATCACCTAAAAATAATTTGTGTAATATTGAATTTAAACCAAAACAATTAACTTACTCTTTCACTTTCGGGATTACAAGGTAAACCATCAAATTCAACAAGAAATTCAGTCTTTAATCGTCGACTAGATTCGTGTTCACTGTTAGATCTTTCTGATAGAAGTGAATCGACTTCATCAATAAATATAATAGAAGGTTGTAACTCACGAGCCATTGCAAAAAGAGCTCTAACTAACTTTTCGCCTTCACCTACATATTTTGAAGTGAGACTAGCAGCACTTATTGCAAAAAACGTAGCCTAGAAAATAAAAATTCAACAAAAGTTAAGTAAAAGTAACTTAACTTAATTACCTGGCATTCAGTGGCAACAGCTCTTGCTAATAAAGTTTTTCCATTTCCAGGTGGTCCAAATAATAGTAACCCTCTTGCAGGCGAACGTAAACCGGTGAAGAGTTCTGGACGTAAAGATGGTAAAATAACCATTTCTTGTAAAGCTTGTTTTGCTATTTCTTGTCCAACAATATCTTCCCACTGAATTGAAGGCCCGCCTTCTACAATTTCATCTAAAATGCTTTGAGCAAGCTTAGGGTCAACACCACGAAACGTAGGAGATTTCCCTCTTGTAGATTTGTTAGCACCTTAAAAAAATTTCATAGTAATTATTTTCAAAATGTGCTTTATTTAACCAAACATTATACACTGAGAGACTACCGAAATCTATATTAAAAAATATGAAAGGCTTTTAAGGTGAAAATCGCTTAAAATCCCTCGAAGGGTAAACTTGTTTTATCCCTTTCTTCGTTGCTCCCTCTTTGACAAGCTATCTTGTTCACTGAGAATTGTTTTCAGTGACTAGCAACCTCTTCCTTAGCGGGGATGTTTGGCCACATTTGGCCCATTAGCTATGAAAGTCTCTTACTGTATAGTCTTTGATTTAACTAACCTGATGCACCTGCTGGTTTTTTAGCTGGTGAATTATTCCCTGGAATGGATAATTGTTTCTTTAAAGCAGGAGGAGTAGATGCTTGTTTGCTGAACGGACGAACAGGTTGAACTGGTGCATTTCTAGAACCCATAGATCGAGGTAAAGTTTGACTTTTTGCAATTCCTGCACCTACAGGTCTTTTTACAGCCACTGTTAATTTTCTACCTGTCGCTGTGAAATAAGAAGAATGTTTACAAATTCACAAAAAATGTCAAGGATTTAGAATACTATACATTGAAGAACATTGTTTGGTAATTGAAAAATAGAATTTTAAAAGAACACCAAAGCACATGCAAAAGAACGTTACCTATGTACTTATTGGATAGTTGTTTAAAAACATATTTTTAAAACCTGATTAAAGCAAAATAAAAATTGTGTATCATATGTACCTGTAGGAGTGATACTAGGTTTAACAACTGGAATACTACTATTGTAACTAAGGTGCGGTTTTTCTACATTTTTTGTGTTACTCTGTAAAGCCATATGTTGCAAACTATCCATGCTTTCTATAAATATAAATTTTAAAATATATCATTAGCTTAACACAAATAATACATCAAATAAAATACAGTACAACCATTATAAGAAAAGTATATTCCCAACGTATTCGCAGTTAAATAACCGATTAAATTACATAATTAAATACTCCTTATAAAATTTTAAATAGTTATAAATGAGTGTGGCTTTTTGATTTCCATTATTGTTATAACGGTCGTACAGTAACTATGTTTAAAAAAATAAAATAATTTCTATTGTGATTCAGTCTTCACAAATAGGTGGAACACAAACTAAATTATCACTTACCCAAAAATTGTAATCGATCTTTGGCCATTGCCAAATTAGTTTTCATTTTCTCATGTAAACGTTGTGCTCGTTCCCATACTTCTCCACGTCCGCCCCAACACTGTACAGCAATACCTAATTCTAATTCAGTAATTCCTTTACGATATAATTCAATTGCCAATTCCTTTTGACCTGTAATATATTTTAAGATAAATTAAAAATACGTTTATATGGAAGTTTACCTTCATTTTCTTCATCTATTTTAAGGGCTTTTGAAATGTATTCAAAAGCTCTGCGATGATGGTGTTTTTGTTTTGCTAACAGAGGATCACCAGGTCCTGGACCTGTATTACGCGTTGCTTGTGACATTTCCAACACTTCTTCAGTAACAACACATTTATTCTCATCTAAATCGTTAGCTGTACAATCAGTTTTACGCTCTCTCAACAAATAACTCGAGGAAGTACAATAAATAAATCTAATGATTATGAATATTTGGTAAAGCAACGAGTGAAGAATAGTAAACATAAAAATTAAAGGAAAAGATACAATACACAGGTTTCGTTTATGAACTGACGTTTCTGCTGAAGAATTAATTGTCAGATGTGCACTTGATGCATCAGGGTCACTTTTTCTGGACTTTTTGTTGGGAGATTTGTTGCTTTGCGTCTTTCGAACCATCCAAAACTCATGACAATAATTTTTCTACATAAAAACGATTATAAATGTTGTATCATAACTTTCCAATTAACTAATTTTCTTTGTGAATAAATTTAATCTTTAGAGCACTACATAACCTAATAATAATAATTGGCCATCTGTTGGAATTTTTCTGAAACACCAACTACCATTCATTTGATTCTACCGAGTGTTTCGTTGTAAATTGTAAATTTATTTGAATAGACTGCTGTTTTGGATCTTCTTTTGGCTTCTTTTAAAAATGCAGGTACGAATAAATTGTGTTAATGAAAAATGATTTTGATAATAAAAAATCTAATGAATGGGTGTTATGTCGAATGCTTGAATGATATCGTTTTTTATCAACAACATTCAAATGATTGATATATGGTGGTTCGAGATTTCTGTTAAGAATGTTAAAAAATTTACAGTACAAAAATTTTATTATTATTTAGCGTACAAAATTGTTAAATTACTTTTCGGGTAAATGACAACATTTAAAATATTGGCAACTGCCATAATCTGCATTCTTTTGTTTTAAGTTCTATCAAATCACATCCATCAAATATTCAAAATTTTTGCGGCGTAATTTACGGTTTTAACGTTTGGTAGTTATTTGTGTTTTTAAACTTAAAATTTGTTTAATTGATCGCGTTTTAAAAATTTATTTTATGTAGAAACGCGTCTATGAAATTTAATTTCATTTGTGAAAAGTTTTTGTTGATAAAACCTTATTTTAAAACGTTAAGAGCATGTCCAATTGCAGTGGAGGAGGCCCTAAAGTGCCATTTGGTGATGGTAATCACGTTCCTATCGAAGATATTGACCAGCATTCACACAGAACAGGTAATATTCTGAACTGTAGAATGAAATTAGATTAACAACTAATTTATTCATTGATACCTATATTTAGAAATCTTTGTTCAAAGTGCTCTGAATGAAATATTTGTTTCGTGTGATAAAGAGAAAACTAATTCAGTTCTAGTGTCTGACTTAATCAACGTCATACAACCTTTTTTTTCCCAAAACGAGTAAGTTTCACCATTTAATAAAAGTATATTATACATTACATTATGCTTTGTAGATTAGAGTTATTGGAACTTAAAAGAGCGTTAGATCCAAATAATATAAATCCGTGTATCGACTGCGAAACATTTCTTGGTGTGATGAACGTTTGGATTTCGCGTTTGAGTGGAGAATGTTTAAACGATAACAACATTATTAAGTATAATGATCTAATTATTAATGGTAGTTGATCTTAACAATTTTTCTTTTTAAGTTGTGAAATTTCCGAGTTGCCATTTGCCCAGTCTTCACCGAATAATATTTTAAGTAAAGAGTCGGTCGAATCTAACTTTTTAAATGTGTCTTGTACTTTTACAGAATTGAATAATACAGGTGCAAAAGTATATTAAAAAGTATTATAACAAGTAATCGATTTTTAAATTGTAGAAACAATGGATTCTGTATTTTATCAAGACCAAGTTAAAGAATTAGAACATCAAAATCGTAAATTACAAGAAGAATTAAAACATGTAAATAATCAACTAGCAAGTTACGAAGAACAAGTTGATACTTTACAAGTGGAATATGACAAAGCTTTAAAAAAGTACGTTTCGTAAGTTATTTTTGTTGAGTTATTCGGAGCTGGGTTTTAAAAATTTTTGCTAAGTGGCTTTAACTTTACTGATTTGCTAATCTAAATACAGGAGTTTCTGTTACAAGTGTAAAAAAACTTTGCTCATTTGTTGAAAAACAGGATAGGTCATTTTAGGTATAATACAGAGTCTGTTCAAAATATTTGAAAAACTAAAGTAGGAAGTCTTTTATTTAATGTTATTAGGAAGCTTTTAGCTGGGGTAATTTTTAGTGAAGTAATGAAATTTGCCACTTTAACTTCCATATTTATAACACAATCTGAATAACTTGATTAAACTGTAAATATCATTTACAAAATGTTAGGGAACAACAGTTAACCGAACAGTTGCATAGAAATGAAAATGAGAATCATGAAATACTCGAAACGTCGTCTACAACAAGCAAACAGATCTGCAAATTAGAAAAGAAGCTCGCATCATCTGAAAAACATGTGCTGTCATTACAAGAAACCATTGAAGAACTTCAAGATCAGGTAATTGATTGACAGCATCAATCGATTTTTTTAATAATTTTGTGTTTCAGAATAAAACTCTTCAAAATAGTAATGAACAAATTCTTCAACGTGAAATTGATGCTAAGAAAGAAATTGAAAATTTAATACAAGAAATTAATAATAAGGAACATGCGATAATGTCTTTTGAAGAAGTTACGACCCAGTTAAAAATTGAAATAGATGATCAAAAAAGATGTATAGAACATTATCAATCCTCTCTTGAATCTTTAAAATTGGAAAAGAAAAATGTTGAAAAGAAATTCCAAGACCATCTTTTATCACATGAATCCGTTATTTCCTTAAACAAATCCCAAGGTATCAGTCCTAATCTTAATACGTCTTCTTTCTTTTTTAAAAATAGTTTTAATACTCCTGAATTGCTATCACGATTAACAAACAAGGTCACTAGTTTTAACAGCTCAGTAGCAAGTACCAAGAAGTCAGTAGATAGTGTTGATAGCCCAGTGTTTTTTAATAATAAACGTATAGCAGACTTAGCTAAGTCAGATAAGTGTAGTACACCAGTGGGAACACTTATCGATAGCACACCACCTAGTGCTGTTCGTAAAATACCTATTTTAAATCCACACTTACAAAACGGCTCATCGTCTAAAGAAGCTAAACTTAAAAAGCTGACTTTGTTTGATAATTATCGCTTTACTGGAAATTCATCTGATGATGAAGATGATAATAAACAGCCACCAAGTAAAAACTTACATCATTTAAAAAATAATCTCATAACACAAATACCTGAAATAGCCAATTCATTACCAATTTATACTGTAGAGAGAACAGACGAAGAAGCAAGTCCTGAAACAATTGGAATGGGTAGTTTCGATTTAAGCGATGATGAGGTATTTTTGAATTTCCAACATACAAATTGTTCTGCACGTAATTCGTTAGATTCAGAACTGGTTGAAGTAAGTTTGTCAACAAAATTTTAATTATTAATATTTATTTTAAACCTTTATAGGCAAATTCTGCGTTTTTAAAAGAAGACTTAGAAAAGTTAAGACATGAAAATGACGAATATAAAGAAATAATACAACAGCTGAAAGTAGAAATTGACGAGTTAAAGATATCTGAGACTAAATTAAAAAATAGTACCCAAAAATACAATTTAGAAGGTTTTGTAAAATATGATTCTAATGTACAAGATAAAATGGAAAAATTAGAAAGTGACAATAACTTGAAGTACATTAAAATAGTAGATCTTATGGAAGAAAAAGAAAGTTTACAAATTGAATTGAAAAATCTTCGCTTAATGTACAATAACGAAATTAAAAATACTACTTCAAATTTGAGTGTTGAGAAGAAAAACCTTGAACAACAGTTTGGAAAACAATTTCATGAGAAGCAACAATTAAGTGATACTCTTACACATATAAAAAATTCGGAACATGATCATAAAGTCGCTAATCAAAGGTCTAAAATAGTAACTGATTCAGAAGAAAAGCTATTAAAAGAATGTCAAGAACTTAAAACTACCAATTCCGAACTTAAACAAAAGATGGAAACGTTAAATCAGTCTATATGTAAATTAAACACTGAAAATACAAATTTTAAAAACAAAATAAAAAAGTTGCTAGACGAAACTAAGAAATTGAAATCTGAAATCCTATTGGGTAAAAAGGAACAAGAACAACTACAAACACAATATGAAAAACTAAACTGTAACTTGAAGCAAGCACGAGAAAAAAATAACGAACTAAAAGACAAATTTGAGAAATCGAATAGAGAAGTTCATTTTCTAACTAGTAATTATAAAGATTTATTAAAATCAAAAGAATTAGAAACAAAGCAGTTATGTGATTTAAAAAAGAAAGAAGCCGAACATTTAACACAAGTAAAAATTTGTAAAGAGCTCAAAGATTCTAACACAACTTTAAGTAAAAGTCTATTAGAAAAGAAAAATCAGATTACTACTTTAAAGGATATGGTTGAGCTTCAGAAAACTAAAATAAAATCGTTAGAAGCTGAAAAGAATAATATTTTGTCAAAACTCGAGATAAATGATAAAGAAAGAGAGTGTCTTGCTCAAGAAAATAAAAATTGGCAAAAGCAGCTCAAAGACGCTAAGAATGAATGTGAAAAATTGCGTCAAGAAATGACCCTTCTCGAAGAACTCAATAACAATAATCAGGACACAATTAAGACTTTGGTTGATGATAATAATAACGTTTATAAAGAATGTGATTTATTGAAGGAAGAGCAAAAACTAATCTTAGGTGAGTTGATTTATAAATTAGTATGAGTTAGTTTATCTTGTGAGTTAAAATCGGCTGGAAACCTTTAACTTGCTTGAAAGTAGTCCAATTTAAAATGATTTTATGTTAGTTCTTGTTGAACAGCCGTTAAAACAACATGCTCCTAATTTAATTAAATAATCAATTAATAAATAATATAATGGGGAATTAGACTGTCTTTTTTTTATTTTATTTTATGAAAATAGAGATAAAAAGAATACTTTTGGCTATTTTAATTTTTCTCGATCTTCAATATTAAGCCTAAAAATAATTCTTAAACTGTGCTTGTATGGAAAATCGTCGTTTTTATTCATGTTGAAACTGCGCCTACAAAGCGAGTGAGATATAATACAATCGAAAGTAGTTAGACAGAGATAGGCAATATGGTAGTTTTTTTAAAATGTAATTAAAAGAGATGTGTAAAATCGAATTTTGTTATTTTCTTATTCAAGTTGTCAGAAAACTGACGGTAGTGTTACATAGGTTATGATTTTTCCGACACTTTTAATAAAAAATACGGTTTTACATTGTCTCTTTATAATCAAATTCGAAAAAACAGTGGAAAACTGCATTTTTTCTGAAAACTGTCAGAAAAATCATAACCTATGTTATGACTTTCGTCAGTTTTCTGACAACTTGAATAAGAAAATAACGAAATTCGATTTTACACATCTCTTTTAATTACATTTTTGAAAAAACTACCATATTGCCTATCTCTGTCTAACTACTTTCGATTGTATTATATCTCACTCGCTTTGTAGGCGCAGTTACAACATGAATAAAAACGACGATTTTCCATACAAGCACTTTTAAAAATTATTTCTGAGCTTAATTTACGAGTTATAGAAAAATTAAAAAAACAGAATTAATCGCTTTTACTTGCTCTATACATTGGTATTGTCAAAAATTAAAAATTCAGATACAGTCTAATTCCCCATTATATCTGCTTGTTTTCTTTTCCCTGTCATAATCTCCAATAGGTTATGGGCCTGTTCAACAAAAACTACACATATAAATATTTTATATGGACGCGACTTGGACCTAAAGTTTAAATTGCTTCAATTGTAAATCTTGACTGTTTTTCTCGAAGATTGATCCTATTTTAACTTACGAGACAAACTAGCTCCATATTATTATAGAGTGAGCTATTTAGTCGTAAGATAACTTTTTAATAATTAAATCAATTTTTTTTAATGACCAATGAATAAACAATCTTATGCAACTTTTATATTTATTAATTTAATTATTACTTTTGTATTTAATAATATAAACGCGATTTTTTAAAATATTTTAATTACTGCAAATGATAACGTTGTTGCCTAAAAGATAAAACAAGATTTTCCTTATTAGTTAATAATTATCAAACAGGTATTCTTTTCAATGGTTGACTTCCAAGTAATAATTAATTTCTTATCAAAAAGATCATTACATAAGTAAAATTTATCTTTTGAAATTTTTGTATTTATTCAAAAACTATAAGTACTTCCAGCTCATTCAGTTGTAGTACAGTAGTGTAAAGCAATAAGAAACAGTAATGAGTAAGTCTCTAGAATTTAAAAATTTTATTAACAAAAGTTTAAAACGAGTTCTGGAGAATGTTGGAATAGTACTAATTCACTATTTAATTATATTGTACAGGGTATCCGCCAGAAGCCTCCGTTCTCTGAAGGGGGTGATTGTTGAGCTCAAAATACGCCAACATTCTCCTGAGCGTTGCAATTGCAATGAAAGTTTTATCGTAAATACCTGATCAATATTCAAAAATTTTCAGAGCGGAAGAATGAAGAAATTGTGAAAGTGCAGAGCAAATTTACCAATTTGGAACAGAAGCATAAAGTATTAATTGGTCAATACGATTTAGTAATAACTACCAGGGATAATTTGAGTCAAGAAATTGTTCAAGTTCAGAGCAAATTTACAGATTTGGAAGAAAAGTATAAAGTCTTAATTAGCGAATATGATTTAGCAATAACCACCAGAGATAATTTGATTAAAGAAATTTCACAGAAAAATCTAATAACCGATTCTTTGAATAACTCAAACCAAAATAGAATATCTTGTTTGGAAAATGCAAATATTAAATTAAAATCTGAACTTGATGCTTTAAGGAATCGAGAAACCAAAATCCATAAAACAGATTTTCTACCCGAGCGTTCATATAGCGACGAAAACTTGCAATGTGGACATTCATTTTGTACTAAATGTCGCAATCTAGAGATGGAAATACAAAATGCAAATGTGCGAGTTCAACAATTAGATCAAAAACTTTCTTGTTTAGAAGCTGAAAAACAAACTAGTACAAAAAGTCATAGTTACACAAAGATGCAAATTAAAATTGAAAAATTAGAAAAAAAATTGGAAAAAGGTGACTACATGTCAAAATTAAGACAGAAAAGTATGTCTGAGTTAGAATTATCACGTGTCAAATTAATAGAAGATTTGGAAACCAACTTAAAACTTCAAAAGAAAGAAAATTTAAAATTGGAGCAAACAAGAAGTACTTTGGAAGAGAAAACTCAGACGTTATTGCAAGATATCAAAAATTTAGAAATGAAAAATCGAGAAAATTCAAAACAACATGTAACTGAAAAAAATAAACTTGTGTCAAGAAAGACAGCTTTAGTTGGAGACATTCAAAAGCTTCAGGAGGATTGTTGCAAGTTACAAGCTCAATTAAGTGAAGTTAATACAGAAAAGGATCTAATAATTCAAGAAAATCTTAGTTTAAAACAAAATTTCAAATTGTTTACAGATTTGAAAGATAATTCTTTGGAAATGACTAAAATTGAAAATTGTAAATTGAAAAATCAAGCAGAACAAATGCTAAATCAAAATCTCGAATTGGAAAAACAAATACAAAACCTGAAACAAAGTAATGAAACTGAATGTGATAAAGTAAAGAGTTTGAATAGTACTATTAACATGCACGTGGCAATAATAGACCAACTTAAAATTGATAATATGCGATCGAAAGTTGAAATGGAAGATACCAATAGGAAGCTTAATTCAGAAAATGTTTTATTACAAGAGAAGACTACTGATTTAAACAGTTTAGTTAAAAAAACTGAACAAGAAATAATCAAATGGAAAAATCTGTTTTGTAAGAATGGTGACGAGCAAGAAAATCTATTAACAACCACAGAAGACTCAAATATTCTAATTGAAGAAGAGTTGAAAACAAATAATTTGCAGAAGCAACTGTTTAATTGTGAAAAAGAATTAAATGAGGTTAATTTAAAGTTATACGCATCTACAAAAGATTTGAATACTCTCACCGAACACATGAAACACGTCGAGGAAGAATTAGGAGAAAAAAGACACAGGTTGTCGAGGTGAAGTAAAAAATTTTAATTAAGAAAGAAATTTTATTTGTAACTGTTCTTAGGTCTTTATTAACTGCAATTGGTGCTTGGCGTTTTAAACTGGAAAATAAACTGGAATACAAAATTATAATGGAAGAGTTTTCTAAAAGTGCAGACTGTCAAAGTCATTACATATATTTGGACGAAGAAATGGTAAAAATGAAACATCAAGTACATATTACATCTCTATTCCTTGAATTGATGGTTTGTTCTTTTTTATCCGCAGTGCTGGAATTAATTTTGAGACATACAAAAGTAACAATAATTATTACTTATTTATTACTATAACCATTGCATTAAACAATGTTATTAAAAGTGGCATATAATTATCACAAACCACACCTTTACGTATCATCCACTTCATAATTTTTTTCAAAAATTTTGTTTATCTGTATTCACAAAGTAATTATGACTATTCTACATTTAAGTAATGTATAGAACTTTTATGTCTCAAACTCAATTCTACGTACTGGATACACAAGTATATTATTTCCATAAGTACAGAATTTTTGTGTAGGGTTCCGTGATAGCAGCTAATCAAAATGTCGAGGTACAAGTGTCTTTTCCAGTACCTATATTAGACAAGTAAGTATATTTTTGAGTGGGTTGTTGATGAAAAACGTCTAATGGATATATTTGTATTGCACAGGTGTCTCAAAAACACAACTTTCAAAGATAGTTCTACTTCGACAAGTGAAGTCACTCGAGATAGAGAAATAAATTTTGATAAAGGATCAAGTCATAATAGTAGTCCCGATAGTGGTGGTCTTCACCAAATTAATCAGTCTGGAAGAGATTCCGATTCAAAAGATTCCCAAAAAATTATTAGTACAACTTCTAAAGAAATTGTTGAAACTGATGTAAGTATTTTGTTGTTTCATTACCTTTAAACTTTTTCCAATCCAAGAAAAAGTTATTATAATCGAGAAAGAAAATATAATAATAATAAAAATTTTTTTTTGCATTTCTCGACGTTTTTTGAAACGGTTTATACCTAAAAATTCTGCTTACACACCAGAAGTCCCAGGTTCAATCCTTTTTTTAATATCATGTAATTTAAATTAACATAACAATAAATTTTAATACATAATTACAAGATTTGACGGACGGAAAAAGTTCTTCGTATGGCCACATCTGTTGTTTTAATGCTTGATAATGTTTCTTTTACAGCAGAACGAGAAAAAACAGGTATTGTTTGATGTCGCTTCTCCAAGTTGTTCTTACGACGTTTTGGATGATTTGGAACCCACCGAAGAATGTCAAAGGTAATAAAAACGTTGCTAACATGACAGTTGAAGTTTATTGTAAGGTCGAATAACAAAATTTAAACTTTTATAGCACAGAAAGGACTTTGAAAGAATTAGAAGAACAATTTTCAGTTCTAACATTAACATTTGTGACACCCGAAAAGAAGTATCAGTTGCCACAGAATTGTCAAAACGAAATAGAACAGAAATATTTAAGGGAAACAGAAAACTTGTTGATAAATTTGACTGCAATCAAACAATTAAATGTGAATCAACAAATAGACAAGTTAGTAACAACTTGCTTAAATCAAGTAGAAGAACACAAAACTTTATACCCACAAGTATTAGAATTGGTCACGCGCAACGGTGCACTTCAACAAGAAGAAAAGTTTACAAATTCTATGAGTGTGATGGTAAATTACGTGGAGAAATTAAAACAAGTTTTAGGAAGCGAATCTCACCAGTTAAAGTACACCAAGTAAGTCAGGGTTCTTGGTGATCGTAATAGTTGTCTGAACTATTATTATAATTCTTCTTTTCATTATTCTTAGATTTATTAGCTTAATTTTATTTTCAGTACATCTCTAACACTAAACCATAAGAAGTTTGGTAATTTTGTTGTATCTAAAACTGAGAATGAGGTATCCACTGGTGATAGTTTTAGCGAAGTTGTCGAGACTCGAAATAGAAGTAGTTTACTGTAAGTTTCTAAAATAGTTTAACTAATAAGTAAAAGCTTTGAATTGGGTTTTGCAAATCCTTTTTTCTTCAAACAAGTACTGAACAAATAAGGTTAAAGTTCTACTTTTACCTCCTAGGAGGTAAAAGTAAATTCTAACCATAAATATTTACAACAAATTGTAACGTAAAATGATAATTCTAAAGCTTAATTCCACCAATAGGAAAACTTTCGTATCGTCGTATACGACGGTTTCGGATAGCTGAGAATTAAGCTTAAGCATTTGTAATGTAAAAATGTTCATGTTTTTTAAATTTTCTTTTATAATTTGTTCGTTGCGTTTAACAATTGGCTTCTTTTTACAAGTTAAAAGTTAATTTAATTCAAGTTAAGTTAATATTTGACAATAGAGCGTGTCACTTGTCATGAAGTTCAATTTTATTCCACTAGGTTCGCACAATCGACGGTCCCAAACGTCAAATTACAGTATTACCAAATTACTTAATTCAAACAAATTTGAAAAAATTCCTATAATTTACAATAAAAGTAATTTGGTAATACTGTAATTTGACGTTTGGGACCGTCGATTGTCCGAACCTCGTGGAATAAAATTGAACTTCATGACAAGTGACACGCTCTAATGAACTACAAGTAATTGACAAGAGATGGCGCTTTCTCAAAGTTCGTTATTTTTTGTTTTTATAAGTTTAACGTTTGAAGAAAAAATAAAATGTTTCGTACAGAGTAAAAGTCTTTTACTCCTAATAAAACAAACTACTATTATTAGATAATTATTTTTGTGTAATTTAATATTCATTTTTGCAATTTACTATTATTTTATAGAATTTCGCCAACATCGAATGGAATTAAATTTAAACGATGGTTTAAATCAATTGGAAGAAGCGGAGTATTTCACGAATTTTGCTGGTTTTGGGCTTTGTTATTTTTGACTATTTCGTTAATAATATTGGGAAATACAATAATTGATTTGGAACATATGCGATTTAACGTACCGCTACCTAATTATTCTCCTAATTCGTTTACATGGAGTGAATTTTTTGCATCTTACTTTAGACTACACCACAACGCTCCACCACCGATATAAGTTTTTATTTAAGTATTTTGTTATTTCATTCTTATAATCTAGTATTTTAGCGATTATTGTTAAATTTTGGTTACTTTAATTTAAATTCAATAAAGCAGTTGCTACTTTGGTTGATTAATTTAATTTTTTATGTTTTTGAGTTGAAATTTATTATGGTGCATGTTCAAAATTAAATTTTAGAGTGCAGAGTAGTATTAGCCGTAGTGTACGAGCCGCTACTGCTTTTACAGATTTTGAAATTTTATCAAATGATCTTTCTACTGAACGAAATCCCACTTTTGTTTACAAAGGTATGTATACTTTCTATATTATCGGCAATTATAATACGACTGTCGGCCACGTAATCTTTTAGCGCTGCTAAATTTTACTTTAGTTCATTCTTTTCGGGTTAGACGCTAACAGCAAGTTTAGAAAATGGCGTTCATAAGCTTGATGGTGGTATGTGTAGTAACAAAACATTGAAAAAAAATTACGAATAGTTAACAATGTGTTTTAGTTTAATGTAGTTCGGTTATTAAGTAGTTCTTGTGCTTATGTTTGAAGATGACAGCAAATATGTATAGAGTCGGAGGTAAGAGATACAATTTTTTTCCAAATTGCCGGGCATCCCACCAAGAGGAAGTCTTCGTCGGCGGCACTCGACACTGTTGTATACATCTAATTAATAATTTTTCATAATTAGTTGATTCCAAGTGTTTAATATTGCGTTTTATAAAACATATAAACCTAACCTCGTTTTTAACGGTTAATTTGTTTTATTGGACAAAATTAGATATTGTATTAATTTAAATTAAAACGTAAATTTGTTTTCGAATTTTTATTAAATAATTGGGAAGTAGGTACTTGTAGTTTTGTTCTTTGCATACGAATTAAGCTAAAAATTTATTATAATATTTGCCATAGTAAATTACTTTTTACTAATGTAATCTTATTTTGTGACTTTTTTTCTTGGATTACAAAAAAATTAGATTAGATATTGATTAATTTATTATTGGTTTCATTAAGATAATTAAAAAAGTTATCGTTTTGTGTTATATAAAATTTGTTGTTATTTTAGATTACGTGTACTTCGAGACGTCTTCGACGTCTCCGTACCAAATCCGGCGTATTGAAGAGTTAAATAAAACATCATCTGGAAATGTAGAAGCCAAGGTAATGTGTTTTTACAGAAGAAGAGATTTACCAGGTCAACTAATTCAGCTAGCCGACAAACACCAATGTAAGTGATTAGGATAGCAAAAAGAAAATTTGTTTATTTGTATATTTTTAATTATTTTTACTGAGCTTCCGACATTTCCTAGATTTTCACGCATTTTAAATGAGTGGTGGGGATAAAAGTCTTGATTAGTCGATCGATATTCGCTGACTGTACCTGTCTTGTCACCGACGTGGTGCGTTGTTTCGCGAACTCATGATTGTGCTGTACTTGATCAGACCGCGTCGCTATGACAACTGCGAGATGCGTGTTCTTTTTGTTCGACTGTACTTTTATAATTACACGCAAAAACTGGACGATCCAAACACCCATGTTTTGCCTTCCGTTTCTATTGTTAAGTTCCATTATTGAATTCGAAGCTGTTGCGAATTCTTTCAATTTCTTTGGCGAGACGTTTTTTTTAATTAACATATTCGTAAACTTTTTTCGTAGTTACCTACCTATAAGCGGTCATGATATACTACTCGGGAATTAGCCGTGTACGTTCAAGCCAACGACCTCTTTTTTATTGTAAATTACGGACATTCTAGCAATTAGATTTGTATCGTTTTTATTTACAGTCGACCAATCTTCAACTACACCAATTTATACGAAATTTAAAGTTGTCCAGAGATTCTGTTCTCGTTGTATTCTTTGAGCAGATCCAAATGTAATTTCCGCACAGAATAAAATAAGGATGCTCAGATTCAATTTCAATTCCGTATTTGTATACCTCCAGGTGAATTTTGTCCTAAGCCTCTTACCGCAACCCACTAGTAGGTACTCTTCACATTTTGTACTACTCTTCCTAACTTTGTACTATTTCATTTCAAGCCCTTCATTAATTATTAAGATTTTTAATTAACTCTAAAGACGTAATTTAGTATGGGATAATAATACAGCACATTACTTGATGGAATAAATAATCAACAATTTTTACGTTTTTCTCTTTTTGGTTTCGGCACTCAGAAGTATTAACCGATTTTTTTAAAGCAGTAAAGTATTTCTATTAGGTATAGTAATCCATTTCAAGCACCAATTTTTGGATTTAAAAAAAATAAAAAAAGTCAAAAGTTGCAAAATTAGTCAACGAACCAAAATTTATACTCATTTTCGGACTTTCGCAATTTTATTTCCTAATCTGTCGAAACCAGTCCTGTGAGTTTGTGTATAAAATTTCTCAACCCAATTTTGACCGGAAGACACTTATTCTTCGACTTTAGTGTAAAGTTTTGACTTTTTCAAGTTTCCGTTCCACAGTTTTTTTAATAACTTCGCTTGTATTGGTCGGATCAGGACCAAAAAATTTTCGTTTTGTTAGTAATGAATCTCTCTTTAAACTACCTGGTTTAAAATAACTTATATTAATTTTCTAACCAAAAAGACATCAAAACTGCCGTTATTGGTGGGTCGTAGTTTTTTATAGCGAACTTGGGTTGTTATGTTATGAAACTTGAGGAAGTTGTAGCTGATATAGTAACAAATCCATATTGCAAGTTGAGTCCAAAAATATTACGAACAACGGCTAAAATTTGCTTTTTTGTTCAAATTTTCAGTTATTATTCAGCAAGTGGAGAAAGTGATTCTTTTTATCACTGAGCGTAGAGTATTTATACCGAGCCTAATCCTCAACGGTCTCGGAAAACTAAATTTTTAAATAACGTTTTAATATGGTGCTCAAGCTGCAGGGTTGCAGATAGTTAATAATTTTCGTTGTTTTAATCGGCATTAGTGGTCACGGAAAATATGATAGTATTGAAAATGAAATGAAATAGTTAAACATGTAATTTGGATTCGGTACAAAAGACAATGAGTGTAATCAATTAAGTTGACGCAATTGATTTTCCTTAAAATTTGCTGTAGGAAATGCCTACATTTACAAGATTAAAAATTCAAATAATTGCTATTGTTTTTATCCGAATACAACAGTTGCTTAATTTTTATTCATTAGCCTCAATGCCTGGAACTCGAGATACAAACCGTTTTTACGTTTTATGACTATGTCCGAGCCTACAATTATTTTTTAATTTTAAAATTTATTATTTATTTGCTACAAAATTCATGTCTCGAAAAGTGCTTTTGCTCAGTCGACGGTGTAAGATATCTTCCACCATGCCAGTTTCATAATCCCTGTTTGCGTAGTGTTCATCAGGTACGGACAGCTCCTCTTAATCCATTCATTTAGAAAAGCAATCATTTTAATACTCAAACATCCATATACTTATTTAAAACGCGAAGGCTTTTCTACACCGGTAATTATAACGTACTTCTACTTGACCGATCTTAATGATTTCTTTTCAATCGAAGCTCTCGACCAACGGATATATCAACACTAATTTTTGTTCTTCAAATTATCAATTTCAAACGTTTTTTCAAATAATTAATTGTCTTGTTTATTACTATATCTCCCCACGTTAACAAAGTTCGATCACGTCGAATAACGGACACGCCTATATCGTGCATTTAACAACAATCATTGGTGTAGGTTGTAGGTGCAAATAACAATTTTTGAACATATCGTTTTTCTAACGCGTTCATATCTTCAAATACTTTGTTGAATATCAATGGGGGTGACAAATCGTTAGTGATGAAGCAAATATAGTGTGGAAAAGTCCATTCTTTTAGATGATACTTCAATTTCAAAATTGACTAAAAATTGGAACTATCCAAAACCGAAATATCGAGAAGACTGTAATTCAAGGGATTCCTAATTGAGCAATTTTCTCATCTGGGAGACTTTTTGTAGGCATTTACTTATGAATCGCCCTGTATAATGACCATACTTAATTATTACGACATTTAGCCCAAATGTTAAAGTCATTTTATGACTATTTTGTTATCCATATATTTATACGAGTTTAGAAGTTTTGATAGTTTAGTGTGAATTTTCAAATAAAATAAACTAATTGTTGAAGATATTATAAGCACTATAAGTAGGCCATGGTAAGAAAACTCTAATCATTAATGTACATTACGTTAATTGCACTGATAAGTCATAATTTTCATTATGAAAGTGTGTCGAAAATTAAAGCCTCTATTTTTTAGACGATTATGAATGTATGTACTTGTTTATGTACTATGTGATAAATGATTGTGGCTCTCAAAGTCGACATTCTTGGGGTCTTTGAAACTACCTACCTCAATTTTTTGAGAGTTATATATTTTTTCTTGAAACGTCTTGCCGTGAACATCGATTTCAAGACCAAAAGTTTTCTGTCTGTCTGTAAATTCTTTTAACTCATTTCATGAAGACTACTGAAGGAAATGCGTGAATTTCGTGAATAAAACATTAATTTAGACATTTGCTTTTTTAATGCAAATTTATATACATTTGACCTTCAAGTTTTTCGAGCCACTGCTATAGATGGATAATTATAATCTATTTTAATATTTTTTGTCAGTTCAACGATCACAAAGCAAATTATAAGCAAACTTGTTTGAGCAATGACGATTAAGTCTAATTATTCTGTATTTAGTGGTACGAAGTAAAAATTTACCAAAACTATTTTTTTGTGAATTAACATTATCGTGAGTTTTTAAGTTTTTCCTATAACAAACGATAATTTTTAAAGGTAAATAAGTTGTGTCGGTGAAGATAAAGTTGTTAATATTAGTCATTAAATATTATAAACTACCAGTTAAATTAGCTTGGATAATAAAATAGTTTAATTAAACGAATAGAAATTAAAACTTGTCGTCTATTAATTAATTCGCGTTACAGTTTTTTTGTGTGTTGTTTTCAATTGATTTTATTTCACAATTGGTTTGTTTCGAATTCCACAAATTGTATGAAAAATTAGAGTAATTGTTTGAAAATATGCTGATATTAGTACATATTATGTATTCGCAATCATTTTTTTGTGGATTAATTTGAAAAAGTTTTTTTTTGAAATTGCCAATTTTTGAAAGTTGTAAATAGCATCAACTATAAACCTGGTTTCCGGTATAATAACGTTATTTAATAAAATTTTCAATGAAAATATGAAACTTCCAAGTAGTATTTTCGTATTACAAACTAATCCTTCTCATATTCGTCTTTTTAATCATACGTTTACAGTCAAAGAGAAATTTTTATCTGCATTGGGGTTGGTGATATGCGATGTTTCGATCTTGTCTCGAATTCCTTCTAGTTTCATTTTTAAAATTAAATTTTTAGAATATTTAATTTTATCTGGATTTTATTGAAAGAAACGCTATTAAAATAGTTCAAAGGTTTTATGAGAAGGATTATTATATTGTACGTACGGAACTTTCAAGTTTCCTATTCTATATTATGTATAGTTAGGTTTATTTTGCCCAATAGCTAAGGTTTCTGTATTTGAATGTACTCTTTGGTGGTAGTAGTAATTTTATTTATTAATATGTTGGAATTCTTTGAACTGAATTTAATTACATTTTAATTTGTTATTACTCAAAAGGATCTACTCGAAACATAGGAACTCGGCTTTAGATATTTTCTTTCCGGCCTTTTAATGTAGATTTTCTTTGTGAACCAACTCCTAGCTGTGTCGCTTCAAACTTGCTCTATAGCAGCGGTTCCCAAATTCTTTTTTCATGTACTACTCTTGTGTACTATGAACCAGTCGTGTACTGCACCAGTAGTACGCGTACCACAGTTTGAGAACCGTTGCTCTATAGGATGAATGATATGGGTATTTTTAACTTTTTTTAACCAAAATGTCGATGTATGCCCCCCCCCCCCCCCCTTAGAGCAAAAACTACTGAACCGATTTTGAGCAAATTTGATTTTAGCCACTTTAAATTTATTTCTTCGACGTAATAAGCTTTTATAAGAAATCTATACAGGGTGTCCAAAAATAAGGTGGTTATTTTAAGCGCATAGGTATTTGCAAATTTGGGCCAAATTCAATTTTAGTTGCCTATAAGATAGTACATCTGAGCCTCAATTGAAAGAAAAAAATTCAAATTTTTTTATTCAAAATGGCGGTAAATAGAACGATTGTCCCATTTTGTGGTTTTTCCCTTATAACTTGGCCGGTAATTATTATTAAACAAATTTCAAAACGACATTGTACAGCCAAAATATAGGACTTTCGTCCTAAGCAAGTCGATTTTCAAAATTGTTTCAAAATTGCCTACCTTTAAGGGGCCAAAGTAGGTCAAAATTTTGAAATGGATTTTCTCAAAATTTCATCCGCCATATTTTTTCTTTTTTGGATATGTTACAGACAACGTAATTCTCTATCGAAATATGAATTTTTATAAAAATCTTTAGAGCCGTTTTGGAGTAATGATTTTTTGAATGTCAAAACTTCAAAAATCTCTAATTTTTTGTAATAGAAATGAAAATTTGAAAATGAATAAATTTAACAATCTTGTAAATATATATTATTTGACACTATTTTCGGTTAACAAAACGCTTCCGGTTAAACCGGATATTACAAAAATATCGAAATTTTTGTGAACACCCAGTATATTTATAAATATTTTGAAAGCTCCTAAAATTAGCTATTACACGATACCAAAAACTTTATATTTTGACTTCCGGTTTTACCGGAAATGAGATCAAATTTCTTAATTTAAATAGAACACCCTGTATATTTTTAAATATTTTCAAAGCTCGTAAAATTAGCTTTCTGAAGATATAAAATAATGTATGTTTAACAAATTTAATACACAATTACAAGATTTGAGGGACGGAAAAAGTTCCTCGTATGGCCACATCCGTTGTTTTTAGTGTTATAGACGTTCTAGCAGTTTGAGCTTTAAATTTAGCAAAAGTTGGATATTATGTTTACGAGTATATTTAGGGAAGACTTTTTCATTTTTCTATTAGCCAATCCATCTGCCGCACATCGTATTTCCGTCTGTATTCGAGTGGTCAGAGTGCTCACCTGCCCTAAACTATGCACATCGATTTGTAGATAGTGTCAACTATACTTATTTAGTACTGTGGTACTTTTCGTACCTTTCGCAGATCTTACAATATTGGCTCACTTTTTAAAATAAATAACTGATGGTTTCAAAAATTTAATTTATAAGATCGGCTTTGTGTTTTCAAAATCAATGATCATGTAAGTCACAAATAACTGAAAAATTGCTAATACGATTATTAGAATTTCTTTATAATATACTATCATTTTAATTAAAATGTTTCTAATTAATTTAAATTTAAATTATAAGAGCTTTTTAATATTTTAGAAGTTTGAATTGGCAATGCATTCAAGTTGATGAATAGGTTGACTAGTTTCTCACTGATTTTAAAATAAAAGTCGAAATTAAATTCTTTGTAGGTTGTTCGAAATTACGATTTTTAAATTAATACTGTTCATTTATTACAAAAGTAGGTACTTATAATTATAATAATTCCAAGGTGAATTAAAACCGAGAAAACCTATAAGATATGAGAAAAACTAGAACCAAGAGAATAATGATACGTGTGCCTGAATTTCATCGATTGTATAAGTTATTAATAAGATGGACTTTCAAACGTTGAAATTGTCAATTCTTTAATTGATTATTTAGAACATATTAAATCGAAAATTACCCTTTAATTTAGAATTCGAATTTTGTTTGTTTCATAAAAGTTTATTTCGTTATATCCACATATACACAATATTATTATGTTTACTTTCGTTTTAAATTTCGTTTTGATTGTATTTAGGTATATTGAGTTGAAATTTTTGGCAGGCGTTGGCGTCGAAAGATAATCTCGATCTATATTTAAATTCGCTTTGTAAAATACTAACATTAATTATAAAATACGCGTGTAATAAAAAAAAAGTAATTAGTTTACATATGTTGCAGATATTCTTGAGGGGAAAATTTTGTATGGGAAAAATTTTCAAGTAGTAATTAAAAGTGGAATTTTATTTTAGTTCGTCGCCCTTTTTTCATCGAGCTTCAAAAAGACAGTCAAATATCGTCTATTAAAAATCTATTATAATTCGGCTTCTGGTTTTTAAACGGATAGAATGTAGGGGGTGATGTGAAAGGAACCCTTTGTGGTGTGTCGTACAATTATCCAATTATGTTTTCAATTTTTGGTTATTTTTGTAGTTGTCGTATTTCATGTATAAGTTTAGTAGCCTATATCAAAATTTGAATTTCCATTAAATTTATGCAGTCTAAAAGTTCTGTAATTTAAGGGATGTTGTGCATAAAGAGTGTTACAAATTCTAAACATGTACGATTTAAATGAAATCGTTCAAAAGCGAGCACGGAAATTGTTTAGTTGCAAAATAATCCAGAGTTTTCGACTTGTGTGTACTATTGCAATGATAATTTGCAGACTCATACAAATTTTTCTTTAATTTTTTTAAATAATTAAGTAGTGTACTCGAACGAACTTTGTACACAAGAACCTTTAAAAAGATTACTCGATTTATTATAGTTGGCCGGTAGTAGGTCACTTCGCTTCTATGATTTTTAAGTAATCGAAAACGTATTTTGGGGGAAAGCAAAGGGACATAAAGAATCACCGTGGTTTCGAGTTTAGGGGTTGAGAGTTGGGGTTTAACCGGGAATGCACTTCCGTTAAGGTTAGTCGAGTTTGATAACATTGGCCAATATGTACTTCATGTTATAATATTTTTTACACCATTATATCCACTGATAAACAGTTAAGTACTTTTTCAGATTTTATTTACGTAAGTCAAATTCGTTGCACTTCAACTGTTGATCCGACAACAAATCTAAAAATTTACATTTTGTCTTCTATAAATTTTATCTATTTATATCTGTAATATTCTGTAGCTCTTTCAACGTTTTGATTGAATATTACAAACATTAATGAATTTTGCAATGTGCATAGATAGGTTCATAGATAATTATCTGTTAGAAGCGTTCACAAATCGTAAAATCAAGCACCCACTTGTTGGGCAGAGATTGCGTAGAAAAGGGCACTTGATTAGCATTCCATTAGTTAAGCATAAAATGGATAATTTGATTTTAGACTTTGCTACGAACATTGCTGTTTTTTAAGTGGTCTAGTATTGGCTAACCATTGCTAACTATTTAGTTAATCTGGCTTTTGTTTAAATCTAAACGAAAATTTTTCTCTTAGAAAAAATGTTTTAGTTACTAGCCTTGTCGTCAGTTCTGTCTGTTTGTAGGTAGATAAACACAATCTAACTGGGCGTCAGTGACGGTTTTAACAAAAAAAAACTAGACATGGGTTAGTAATGGTTAATAATGTGATTACTTGTAACTTTCGGATCAGGGGAAGCTTGGAGAAACAATGACTCAAATGATCTACTGCTTATATTTTTTTGTCGAAGGCTCTTTAATTCAAATTTTCATTATGGGTCAACTTTTTTAAACAAAATATGTAAGAGCTCATGCTCATACTAATGAACTGTTAATAGTGAGATTAGTTGTAACCTCGGTTGTAACTTTAAGTTAGGAGGGGGGATCTAGTGATACTTCGGATGAGGAAGTCTATCAAACGCTTAAACCGTAGCTTTTTGTACATTTATTTTAGAAATCTTCATACTCGGGGGGGGGTAATTACCTCCATTAGAGCATTATGACATTTGCTTATTTTAGAAATTCTGCGCCGATACGGTACTCAATTCAATATTAAAATTAGCAAATGTCTGGTAATTCTTGATAGCATTGCTATACAATAGAAATCTTTAACTATGGGGTTGTTCAGAGCTTGTTTCGTGTCTTTTTGGACGATTTACGTTTTGGTCCTCTCCTCTGGTACAAATTTCTTATAAACGATTCTTCGAGAGTCAAAAAAGAAGATGAGTATTGATTTGGTCCCGGACGTTGTTCATCTTCCACAATTTTTTGCCCATCTTTGAAAGCTTTTTGCCATAGATAGACTTATACTGATGCCTATAATAGGGCAGCTAACACATGCTTTCTTCAGCATTTTGAGAATATTTGATGTTAGAGAACCCGTTAAAGTATTCTTTAAAGGAGAAGTACCCACCGCGTCATAGCGAGATATAATTAAATTGGTCCGGCGAGTCCAAATTGCTATTCGAGGTACAGTCAGCCTCACAATTATTGACCACCCCGCCTAGGGTGGTTATTAACCAACAATGACGAAAGGACAGAAGGAGAGGTTGTTATTTTCTACTTGTTGGCAAATAAAAGATAACCCTCAATTTAAGTAGGGGGTGTTATGATGGTTGCATCCACAATTAGTGCCATTAAATGTGAACTGAACACTCATTAGCGTATACTGATGAATTACGGCCACCTGTGCTATTCAATACGTAATGTATATTTGACGGTACTTGTAAATGAATCGACCCCCACTTTCGGTTCGCAATGACGTAGACAGGTGGGCTCTTTTCAATTGAATGCTACTCTACCCATTTTCTTTTCTATTTTCTTCACAAGGTGCTTTAACAGGATTCACAATAACTAATATCTCGATACTGAGAGGGGCCAAATATACAACTGAGATCGTTTAGGTAAGATAGGTGACTTTGCTTCACCTCTCCTCAAATCTACTGGGCACTAGGGAACCTGACAATCTTATTCTTATTAATTTCCGAACAATCCTGGTATTAATTCATCATATCATCATGTTCACTATACAGCTTTAAAATTTTTAAAAATTTCTATTCTACTCGTTGGATTTTTTTTGTGAAGAAATTATATTAAATCTCCATAATCACGCGTAGACCGTTCTATACACCCAGTATACAACCACCGATCTATAGTATTTTGATGAACCTTTTTAAGGAAAAAATGAAGTGGCTACTTCATCCAAACTTTTTAATGAGAATTCATTGCTGTATTAACGTTTTTTTATAACAACAATGTACTCTTTGGCCACAAAGGTTATTTTGTCAATATTTTTGCATTTTAAGCGGATGAGAAAAGTTGTTTTTTTACTGTTTTACCTTCAATTGATGGTTACGTAAGGTGGTGGTAAGATCAAAATTTATTTCTAATTTGGCTTGTGAATATACTTAGTTTTGTTTACATTTTTTCTATGCTTTACGCACCTTTACCCTACATTTTTTTTCTATCTATTAAAATATAGGGTGATTCAAAACTTGAGGCTAAAAATATAATGTCATATTCAGCGTCAAATTTAGAGTCAAAAATGTAAAATAAATGGTTTTTCTATCGGGTTTCGTTTCCCATATAATCGTTTTCAAAGTTTCCAAACGAAGTTAATTTTCAAAATTAGTTCAATTTTGAAATTGAAAATTTTGGATCTGATTATCTCGGAAACAAAGTAAAATCGGTAAAACATTCATAACATATTTTCTGCTAAAAATTTGACTCGGGATATGACATTCCATTTTCCTTTTTCAAAGGCCTGCCTTGTTTTTAATATTTACAGATTAACTTCTTCTGGAAACTTTGAAATCGATTATCTCGGAAAATCCAATCGAAAAAAAGTTTATTTTACATTTTCTGCTTGCAATTCGATACTGATTACAACATTTTATTTTTCGCCTCGAGTTCTGAATCACTCTGTATACCTACCTACCTTCTTTCTTCTTGAGTATAATTTTCGAACAACTTTTGTTGAATTATATTGATTATTAGTGCCACATTATTAAAATCGCTACTCTCAGGTATGAATTTTTTAGTTTAATTTTCATCAACTCGTTAAAACTTAATTAATTTAAATTAACAATCGCAAGGACGTTATTCTAACGCCGTGCCACCGAAATACATAAGCAAATTATTCACCAGGAAATTTACAAAATGATGTAATTATTAGTTCATTATAAATTCAATTTAACTGAATAATTGCGTACTAATTACGTATGCAAAATCGTTTTCTTTAATATTCTATAAATAATTTGATAGTACACATTTGATAAATTTTGTATCGGTGCGTACGGACAAATTTAAATATGTATTGGCTTAAAAAGTTGAACAACTCCCGATTCTCCGCGGCTGTAAAAGAGTGGAACACGTAAAGGCGTGATTAACTTTAAGCTGAGTATACTCGCCAAACATTGTTTTTGAAACCTGTTGCGAAATTGTTCGAAACTAAGACCAAGGGCACACTAATAAACTTTTTGTTGTCCAACAGCTTAGTCGGCTGACGCTTGGTTGCATAAACGAAAATTATATTTTAATTGGAGAATTAGATTAATAATCCTTAGATTTAACACAATAAAATTAATAAATGTCAAAGTTTGACAAATTGTATTCACAATTCAGCACAAATAGCACTTATGTTCGTTTGCACCGCTTACAGATAAACCGACAGATAGTTTATCTGACGGATAAGTTGCCAAAAACCTTACACCTCCATCTTACTGTAGGATAAATTAAATAACTGAAAGATAAATTTTCTACAAAATTACCTGCTACTAATGACATTTTGCACCGATTTTAGTTTATGTGGCAAATAAATTATATTTTTACAACTTACTGGGGTAAGCTCCGCTACTAATTTTAATAGCTTCGACCACCTTAAATTCCACCGTAATTGGTCACTGTTTTAAAAAAATTTTTTGCAAACTAAAGTGCAAGGTGTATTATAGTGCGCGACAAGGCATTTTTTTTAAATTATTAATACTTAGCTTTTCAAATATGAAATGAAAATTGATAAAAATTGCGTACAAGTGTCATGCTTGTGAAGCGTATCATCAAGTAAAAGAATGAAATTACCTTTGTCGCGCACTACAACCATGTTTATATTTTACATTTTTGTAAAAAAATCGTCAAAAAGTTTTCATACTTTTTCAGAATTTCCGTTGAGCTAGCCCATATTTTGGCTAATTTCGGTATACAATTGCCGACCATTCAAGGACAGCTTACTTTTTTGCCAAAAAAGCAGTCGCAGGGACATCAACACTGTACAGACGTTTAAAATTTTTTGTTTTCGTATGCTTCGTTCGTCAATGAAGAATTATTTACTAAAGCGGGACTTTCTACCTTAACTGCAGGATGAACTATCTGTCAGTTAATCTGTAAGCGGTGCAAACGGGCATTAATCTCAAATTTTAATATTTATTTACAAACATCAAACTTTGACATTAGAGTGTTAATCGTTGCCATATCAAAGGATTGTAAATGTAATTCTAGGATTAAAAATTAATTTTTGTTTATGCAACCGGGCGTGAATGAGGTTCATTTAAGTCTTGGTAAAATATTAGAAGGTATAGCGTCGAACGTTCAAAGTTGAAGCCAAACTTGAACCTTTTGATGACTGATTAAACGCGAATACGCGCATTTGATTGGTGCAAATAGTATCCCTTGATATGCTTTCTCTGTCTTATATTGACGCGACAATTACCCTTGATATGCTTTCTCTGTCTCACAAAGTAGTTCACAAGTGGCTTCAGTTCGCTACTACAGTTAAGATAGCTCGTCGCTATACCTTCTAATATTTTACCAAGATTTAAGTTAATGCTAGTGCGCGCATTAGCCGACTAAACTGTAGGACAACAAAAGGCTCATTAGTGAGTGCCTAGTCTTAGGGTCGTTTTAGATGGACTAAGTATCGTACTAACTGTTAGTAACTGAATCAACTCAAGGAGCAAAAGCACGGGAATCTAAGCTTTAACGTCGTGTACGGACGTGCGTCGAAATTTCTACGCACGACGTTAAAGGTTAGATTTCCGTGCTTTTGCTCCTTGAGTTGATTCAGTTACTAACAGTTAGTGTGATATTTAGTCCATGTCAAATAGCCCTAATTTGAAAGTTACAACTCTTGACACGTACAGACACAGACTAGCGTCTGTGGTACAGATCAAATTGAGAAGTGTTTGACTGTTTGTAACAGCGTTTCTAATCTCTTCCAGCACTTATATTCTTACTGGAATATACTGGAGTTATCGAATCAAACCTCATGTGCTGTGAATTAGCAACAAGTCGGTTCCCCCAGTTCCGCTCAACCAAAAAAATTGAACTATCTATGAAACTTGGATGAACCCAAATTTTTCTATTGTTCGTTCTTTTTTTTGTATGTTTTGTTTCTGCTCTTTCTACATGGTGTGCAATGGTAGTGGTATGAATAGCTATACCATAAGGGATTGTGAGCAGAGCTATAAAGTTGCCTGGAATAATTATACCATGCTTGGTACCGGTCTTAAAGTTTTTCCAGCGCTATTGAACTACATAGGTGATATACAGTTTGCGAAATCCAAATACAGTAGGACCTCGATAGTCCGGATTAATTAAAACCGAGGCAATCCGGATTACTGATGCTTATGATAATATATATTCTGAATTATCATAAAAGGCTTTATTTCAGTTCAAAAAACTTCATACATAATAAGCAGACGGCAATATCTTGTTTTAAACCACGGTAATAGATATTGAAGGTATGCAAACCAACGGACGTTCTAAGTTGAAAAAAAATTGTAACACTAGCGGCGAAAGAAAAAGCATATTAAGAGGATTAATACGTAGGTTACCCCGGCGAACTAAGGCATTTTCGTATTAACTTATCAGCTTTTAATGAAATAAATCATTATTAATAATTTTGATGACTGATTAAACACATTGAATTGGTGCGAATAATATCCCTTAATGTGCTTTCTCTGTCTTATAAAGTCGTTCATAAGTGGCCTCAGCTCTCTACGAGTGGTAAGATAGGCCGTCGGCATACCTTCTTATATTTTTGACCGTGTTTTAAACTAGCAATTATTTTAGCCTTTTCACTAATGTTTAAGGTTTTGTGTTTACGTTTTGGTTGCATGATTGAACACACACATGTTTCTACTGAACTGAGGTCCGTTTACACCACTTCCTCTTTTTAACTTTTAGTTAAGATTGTCGTTGCTTAGGATACGCCCGGTAACAAGTCTAAACGGACCTTAATCAGCTAAATTCTGCTGTGAGTGCATATTTATTTGTAAACAAGAAACAGGGAAAGCACAGACATGTTGATTCGGTTTATCAAAGCATGCAAATTCGGTGTATTGAGAGTATTAACATACGTAATGAATGAAATTGTTCGATCCGGATTAGGGAAGAATTCGGATCACCAAACACTCGAATTATCAAGGTTCTACTGTACTCGATTCCACTAGATCCTTTCCCTGATTATTACCTGTCGCATCTCACACCGATTGGTTAAAAGATTAAGGACCAGTATTATAAAGCCTAGTTAACCTAAGAAGTTAGCTCTAAGAAGATTGTTGTTGGACGTCGAGAATGTACAGGCAACCTCACAATTATTGGCCACCCTGGCTATACACCAGGGTGTTCATTAGCCAACAACGACAAAAGGACAGAAGGGGAGGTTGTTGATTTACCACTTGTTGGCAAATAAAGTTACCCCTCAATTTAAGTATGGGGTGTTATGATGGTTACATCCACAATTCGTGCTAAACGTATAGCCAGGATGGCCATTAATTGTGAGGCTGACTGTACTGTGAATACATTTTTTTTCGTATTTTTCTGATGCTTTCGTGTTTTTGAGATTACCCGCGTATTCGATTAATTTGTACCAAAAAAGGTGCAGCCCCTGATTCTCAAAACGTGGCGAGTTGATTTTCAAACATTTGGTTATCGAGTTTCTCTTTGTTTTAACTAAATTAACAGTATAAAATATACTACACACGATACTGAATTAAAAATGGGCGTAAATAGCTTCTGAGGTACGTCTAATAATCGATTTTCTAATGCTTTTAACTAGTAATTCGTTTACGCGATTTCGAAAATATGGGAATAAAAATTAAATAATTTAATAAGTGAGGTATTTAATTAAAGGAACACATAATGTCGACTCTTTCGAGGGATGCTTAACGTTACAAAATGGCGATATTTGCTCAGGGTGAAATGGTTCAATTTTTGATTAGTTTTTACGAGATCGATGTTCTTTGTTTTATCCGTTGCACTATTGTTAAATTTTAATAAAGAAGAATTTTGTGTGCGAAAAGCTTCTAGATGAAATATATAAAGCTTGTTTAAAAGTTTTTTTGAATTACATTGCGCAGTGTAATTTTTTTTTAAATTGGAAAACATTAGGTATTTGTCAATATTAGAACAAGGAAAATCGAAATAGAACAACAAGTTATTGTTTTGATTATACAGTAATTTTACTTTTTATTAAAACCTGAAGGTTCTTCTTCTTGTGTAAATCATAAAAAATAGAAAGAAAAAACGTACAAGAAAATTTTTCATTTCCTCGCTGAGATCTCGTCGTGTGGACGACGTAGACAAATTATTGAAGTCCTAATCTAGTTTATTAATGTAAATAGATGCAGAATCATCAATATAAAAATGTATCGAGATGACTTATAATTTTTCTAAACTTCAAAAGTAGTTTATTTACATTTCTCTTCGGAATTATTAGACGCTGTATAACGTTTTCCCTATTTTTATAGTTACGAAAAACTCGCCCTAAAACATCTTTGATAGAGCTTTATCAAAATACTAATTATTAATTTTACAAAATTATAATTAAAAGGTTAAAATCGTTTTTAAATACGAGTTAATTTATTTTAATTAGTTTGTTGTCGAGCAACTATTTCTTTCTATTTTAATTAAATTGAAGGTGTTGGTGCTTTGTTTCTTAACCTTTATTGATGTCTAATTAAAAATTTAATCAAAGCATCCAAACAATTATGTCTCGAGTGTTACAGATAATAAATACGAAAAGAAACTTACTGTTGTCTGAAAGATGAAAATTGACTAACTGCGAAAATGAAACCCAAAGGAAAACGATGTCAGGTCATGTGACAGGCAAATCTCAAGATGAACTCTAAGAGACTTTAATTCAGACTTATCCTTTTTATTTAACCTTTTTTACCTCACTAAAATTACTTTTTTTTTCTATTTAAATTCAGTTTTTAGTTGTTGACGAGGTTGTTGGTGGTATTATCAATTATTTAATATTCAATTCAATTGGTTAACGTTTTTTGTTAGAGAAGTAAAATACAGTCGAACCTATATTTAGTGATGTTGAAGATTCCCCAAAAAACATCACTAATGTTGGGTTTCTCTAAAGAGAGTTATGTACTGACGAATAGATATCTATTCCCTAAGTGTTCAAAGACCGGTTTCAAACAATGAAAATAGTTAAGTTGTGGAATGTTATAGATCCATAACGTTAGAGAAACTCGACATAAAGCACCACCAACCAATTTTGCGTTACGGAAAATGTGTCAACTAAAATAATTTTATTTAAAATATTTTTTTGCGGGAAAAGATTCATTCAATCATAATCTAGAATTCAGGTTAGGTACAGGCATAGTTAAAAGTCGCGTGTATCTACAACTATTTTAGGTTATGATAAAATCTTTCAAAATGACAGTAATGGGGGTGCATATTATAGTTACATATTAATTGACAGATAGTTTGTCTGACAGATAAGTTATCAAAAACCTTTGCACCTTCAGCTACTTTAGCATAAATCAAATAACTGACGAATAAATTTTTTACAAAATTACCTTCTAATTATGACCTTTTACACCGATCTTAGTTTATGTCACAAATAAATTATATTTTGACAACTTAACTGCCAGATAAACCATCTGTCAGTTAATATGTAAGCGGTGAAAACTCCCATAAGTAGTACTTTTCAAATTCACTGTCTTAATATTAACCTATATTCAATTTTAATGACAGTTTCTTGTCAAATTTAGCGACTGAAATACTTTTAACTCGTAGCGTACTTCAAAATCTATGACAGCGTTGGCCACGCCCTCTCAGCTCGCTTATAAAGTGGGACTGTATAAAGAATTCGTTCAAAGTTGTGGTAGCCATTTTAAATAATATTTTCGTAACCGAAAAATATGGAAAAATGGAAAAAATAATAATAATAAACACATAATGTGTACTATAAAAAAATCATTTTATTAATAAACATTGTATAAATAATAACAATTACATACATATTTTATTAAAACATGGGAAAAACGGAAGTTAGCCAGTTTTTTTTTCAATACCCCATTATTAGTTAAAATTTCTTAATCCTCTTATCTTACAAAAAATTTGCCTGTAGTAAAAGACTACCAAACCCTTTTTGACGTGCTTGATTTAAATTAAAAAAATTGTTGTTTTTAATTTCACAAAATTTGTAGGTAAAATTTTTAGAAAAACATCACTTCATCAGGCATCATAACTTAGAGCAAAGGATAAATACCCTAACGAATAAGAAACGACTCAAGCTCAAAATCTCATGTTAATTTTTTGCATAGATTTTTAATGCTCATGTCCGCTGGATATGTCAGAAATTGCTTCTAAACCAATCATATCATCTGAAATACGCGTTATTTTTTAAATATTTAAATAAAATGAAGTTTCTCTTCAAATTTCAAAAACTTTACTACTCAATATGTCAGATTAATATTGTACCATAGAATGTAAATTGACGAGGTTTGTATATGCATCAATTTCACACATCAGTGGGACATAATTGTGCATATTTTCAATCAAGCATCATTTTATTGAAGGTTTTTATCAAAATTGAGCTTATGTATTTATTAAATGCAATTAAACCAACATTTTTTTAAAAGCTCGTGACCTACAAAAAATAAATTTTTGTTTAGTATGATCTATGTCTAATTAATAAGGTTATGTTGTGACACTGACATATCCAGCGGATATGTGCATTAGACGAATACTAACTTTTTCATCTCTGAGTCGTTTCTTGTTCCTTATAAAATTCCAAGGGTATCTTTTCTTTGCTTAGAGGCATATTTTTCCATGCAATTTAGCTTGAAGATCAAGATTCTCAAAAAAGCATCACTAAATAAATAGGGGAAACCACTAAATAGAGGGTCACTAAATAGGGGTTAGACTGTAATGGTACGTTTAAATTGAAGCGAACGAACGATCGAAAAACAAACGAATTCGTTTGTCTTTCGTTCGTTCGTTCGTTCGTTCGCTTCAATTTAAATGTACCATAATATGCAAGTTTACTGGTTACGTTGTGGGATTATAGACGATTTTTGATTTTTATCTTACCAATTACTGCTTAATCAGAATAATTAAACACTGTTGTGAAGCTTTTCACCAGTCGGTAGTAAATAAACCGTCAAATAGTCTTTAAAAGGCTATTTCGATAATTGCAAAGAATATTACATAGCAGAACGCTCAGTTGGATGGGGTGGTATAGCAGTTTTGTTATATCTTAAATTAGAATTTTTTATAAAAAGATGGGGAGTGGAATTGAGATATCCTGCTTAGAATAATACTACTGGAGATGTAGATGTAGAGGAATAATAATTCTTAATCTAATATTAAATTTGGATTTATATAAACCAATTTATGAGATTCGATTATTTGCTAGACTTACTAAATAGTTAACCATTTTGTTCTCCCGAGTTGAGCATCACAAGAGAATTCCAAGTTTTTATTAAGATTTATTTACCAATTATTTAAGTGTTTTATTGTATAGCTTTTGTTTGATAATTATATTTTAATGGAAAACTCGAGTCCATTGGTCATCGTGGTTCGAGTTTCTTAGTTTAAAATTTTATTATGTAATTATTCTATTTTAACTACTATACATAAAAAGGGTTGTTTTAATTAAGAGATTCTCATTTGCCACCCATACGAAGCCAACAAACTCAATAACAGAATTTTTTGGTGAGCAAAATTAGGCATATTTTAGCTTCTTAATTATAATTATTTATTAATAAACTTTTGATTGACCGTTAAACACGCTCTTTCTGGCGCTAAACCGACACTTTCACCTGTTGTCTGTGGTATCGGTTTACTATCAAACCCACAAGGAGTTTCTGATGTCGGGTGTCGGTTAACTTTTTCAGGTGTAGGTGGTACAGACGAAGACGTCGGGGCTAAATAACTCGATCGCGGAATAAAATGAATCGCCCCGCCTTTTCTTTGCAGATCGATTTTAAGTACGTGTTTAGATAAATGCAAGATACGCTTTTGTATTTATTTCGTAATATTTTTAATTACCTACTCTCCCACCACTCCCAAATTATTATTATTTGCTTATTTGGCAAATCATGCAAATTTATTTTTATGATAATACTTGGAGGTTATCAAAGATCGATAAGATAATTTCATTTGTTTTTTAATTAAGATTTTGATAATAATTTTCGGGATTTTTGGTAATGGTCGTTAATTGTTAGCATTACGATAGTACAATTGTAGAAATTGTCATTTGTGGGATTTTTTTTTAAATTTGTAACCATCGTTTATCTGAGGACGAACTATTTAATTAATTTTGAGCAGGGTATACGTGCACATGCGCTAATTTATTTATATTGTTTATGTTCTTTTATGTGACTGCTGCCGCAGCCTTAGTAACTATGCAAGTTATACGTAACGATTGAACTGGAAAATTATATTCTAGAATTACATCTTTATTGATTTTTCATTTATTCTAAATTTCAAGTTTCGTATTTAACTTTAGGTAAAATTTAATTACCGTATTATGATTATTTTAGGGCGCTATAAAGTAGTTTCATATTTACGTAGTTTTGCATAAAAAAGGCTTTAAAATTATTATTAGGGTAAAATTAAAGGTTGACATATTATTTGTAGACCCTCTAATGGAACTCTGTATACCTACGTTTTTTAATCTGCTACACATTAGGGGTAATGCTCTCCTACTCTCCAGTCTACGTCTGTTGTTAATTTGGTCAATAATTAAATATACGATGTGACAAACACAAATTTTTCTATGAAAATGTGTAAATATTCAAAATTTGCAAGGGTTTAGTTTACAGGGTGATTTTTTTAAGTGGTACTAACATTGGGATCTCGGAAACGGTAAGAGTTACGAGATTGGTTAAAATAGCAAAAAGTTGCACATTTTGATTACCTTTAATAATCCGTTTAGAAAATTTTAAAATTCATAGTGGTTTCCGAGATAACGCAGAAAAACTGAAAATCGGTAATTTCGTTTTTCGACTGTAGTTTCAAAATGGCTTTAGAAAAAAAATTTCGCGAAAAATTTTAAGGAGGTCAAAAAAGCTATCAACCGATACCAAACTAAACTTTTTATCTCATCGACGCTAGGCGTCGCGACGTTCAACTTTTCTTTTTCTTATGGGGGACCTATCATTTTGTCCAGATTGACTCAGTAGACTTGTTTAAATGCGGATACCAAACGAGAACTTCCTATCTTGTACTTCTCTTAATTTACACAACTTTTCACGTTATGTTATGCTATGTTAATGTGTTACTTTACGTTATTTTTTACGATGAAAAATAGCGACTAAAACTTAGTTTTTAAAGTTTAAGAAAATTAAGTTAATCAGGAAATAAAATTACATTACTAAGGTTTAATAAATAATAATTTGATTTATTTTTATTTCCTGATCAACTTACGTTTTTAAAACTTGAAAAACTAAGTTTTAGTTGTTATTTTTATCGTAAAGAATATAACAAAGTAACATTAACGTAAAATAATCTAAAAAGTTGCGTATAAATTAAGAAAAGTACAAGATAGAAAGTTCTCGTTTGTTATACCAATTTAGACGAGTAATTTAAAAAAAAAAAGATAGGTCGCTCATGAAAAGTTGAACGTCGCGACGTCTAGCGTCGATGTGAAAAAAAGTCGAGTTTGGTATCGTTTGATAGCTTTTTTGATCTCTTGAAAATTGAAAAAGCAAACCCTTTCGAAACTACAGTCGAAAAACGAAATTGTCATTTTTCAGTTTTTTTGTGTTGTCTCGGAAGGCATTTTGAATTTTAAAATTTTCTTAACGGATTCTTAAAGGTCATCAAAATATGCAACTTTTTGCTAATTTAACCAATCTCGTAACTCGTACGGTTTTCGAGATCCCAATGTTCTTACCACTTAAAAAAAATAACCGTGTATTGGCTACACTATCCTAGGGGGAAGACGAAATTTTGAGACAAAAATTGTATTTCGTATCGGTTCTAAACATCATCACCTTATTAGGGTTTCGCACATGCTAATCTAAGGAGGAGCCCATTTTTACTATTATATTGTTTTATTATACAGTGTGTCCGGGGATGGGGTTGCCAATAGGTGAAAAATTTTTTATTTTTCATTTTAGGTAAAAAAAGTATTCTTTATAAAAAGTTTTGCTTCTCTTCAAACTCCTAAATATGCAAAAATATTAAAAAGAAATTTTCAAGTAAAAAAGTTATTGAGCTTTTTTCTTTAAATTTTTGCAGTTTTTTTTTTCTAAGTTCGAATTTTTCGAAAAAATTTCTAGAAAAAGCTAATTTTAGGTAAAAAAAAAGTATTCTTTATAAAAAGTTTTGCTTTTTGAGAAACCGCAGAATCAATTCTTAAATTTGAGTTTGAACTTACACAGCGTCGAAAAAACTCAATAGTTCATTGAACAAATGGAAAAAAATAAAACATTTAAACTAAATTATTCTACTTAAACTCAAATTTAGGAATTGATTCTGAGGTTTCTCAAGAAGCAGAACTTTTTATAAAGAATACCTTTTTGCCTAAAATTAGTTTTTTCTAGAAATTTTTTCGAAATTTTCGAACAGAAAAATAAACTGCAAAAATTTAAAGAAAAAAGCACCTATTGGCAACCCCATCCGGAGACACACTGTTATTGTAAACTTTAAAAAAAATCAGAGTAGCTTATTAGGTACATTAGAACAGTTTTAATATCTTCAAGTGCCGACTTGAACTCAAAATTTACTCTCAGGCCAAACACCAGAAAGGGTTAATGAGAGAATTCTCATCTACTATTTCGTGTTGCTTCTAGGGACATCATAGTACTCACGTACAGTCAGTTCACAATATCTTTTGGCCACCCCGGCTATACTCTAGCTCGAATTGTGGGTTCAACCATCAATAACACCCCCCTACTTAAACTGAGGGGTAACTTTATTTTGCCAACAAGTAGAAATAGTCCTGGGGCCTGTAACAGAAAAAAGGGGGTGATCTTATTCAGGCCCATCTTTTGGAAATAAGCTATTTGAGTGCCAGCGAACACGAAAATCTGGTTGGCTTCCACAGGCAGTGGCTTAAGGCCTCAGAGCTGTTAATAATAAATTTCTAATTGGTGAGGAAGGCGGGAAACCCACCTGAGAGGGATGGCAAAGTCAAATCTTACTTTTTATGTAAAAAGTAGTTACTTTGCCAGTGGACAACTCAAATACCGTTTATGAGTCACGAGTTAGTGTTTGCAGGTGTGCAGCGTAAAGACGTTAATTTCAGTCCAGCTGCCACGCTCTCAGAGACATTGTAGAGAGTAGCCAGTTTTTTTTTTGGCTTTTTTTTTATAAGAATGATAAAATGTCAAAGTTGCATCCCGAATGCTGTCACATTTCTTACTTTTTTCCTTCTTTAAGAATTCCATTGAAGGATCCTGAGACCTTAAGCCACTGCCTGTGGAAGCCAACCAGATTTTTGTGTTTGCTGGCCATCAAATAACTTATTCCCAAAAGATGAGCCTGAATACGATCACCCCGTTTTTTCTGTTAAGGGCTCCCGGATTAAAAATCAACGAAGTGTGTTGGTGTTATGATGTTGCACCCACAATTCGTGCTAACGTATTGCCGGGGTGACCAAAAGATATGCACGTGACTGTACCTAACATTTCGCATTTCTTTGAGAAGAGCTTGTTATTGAATTTTGAAAAGTCTAAACGAGGCAGTTGTTTTTTTACTTCTTGTCATTTTTAACCGTGGTAACTCAAGATTTCTGTAGACCGATTTGTTCGGAAATTTCGAACTGTACCTATTATAAGAATGTTGTTCATTATTATTTGCGTTTCACATTTGAGAATTAAACCTAAATATTTTAACATAATTCAAGTATTCAATAAATATTTCAATGTATTGTTGTCGTAAGTTCTGTTTGGTTCACCACAACATCATTATTTCAACGAATCTTAAATGTGTCTTTCATGTTTTCTATTATGATATCGATAATAGTGCAAAAAGCGATTTTGTTGAAACGAGGGAAACCGGCAGCATCAAATTTTTATTCAATAATAGCCACATGATTTTTTATTATAATAATAATATTATCTGATCGAGTTATGTAATGCATACTTAATCCGATAGTGTAGTCGAAGATATTAAAATAAGTTCAATTAAAGTATACAATTTGATTTGATGGTTTGTATTGGTTCGTTTATGGTAATCTGGTGGGTGTAATATTTAATATTTGAGAACTAATGCAATTTCGCTTCTTACATAATCAAATATATCAAGTATAATCAAGATTGATTATACCCATTAAACTATTTTTTACATCTCAAGTAAATATTTCCTAAAACGAAATAGAAAACCTCCAGCTTATTATATTTTTCTGAAGCTCCTAATAATTTATCTGTATTAACTGGTACAGCAAATTGTTAGAAAAGATTAAATGTGGAATTAGATACCTACTAATGTATGTCATTTTTAATTACAGGTGCCTTAGATGAATCGAAAGAGTGTAGTATAAATAGCGAACCATCGGAACTGTTTTCATCAAAACAACGCCACCAAGTAAAACATCGGGAATTATTTTTGTCGCGTCAAGTAGAAACGTTACCAGCAACACACATCCGAGGAAAATGTTCAGTTACGTTATTTAATGAAACGGAATCGTTAAACTCTTACTTAAATAAAGATGATATGTTTTTCTATTGCTTGGTGTTTGATCCAACACAAAAAACATTATTGGCGGATAAAGGAGAAATTAGAGTGGGTAGTCGATACCAAAGTGATGTGACTAACTTACTGAAAGAAGGTGAAAGTGACGGACGTGATTTATCAGAACTCGAAACTTTAATTTGGACTCCAGAACATAACCTTACGGATAGGCAGATTGACCAGTTTTTAGTTGTTGCACGGTCAGTTGGTACATTTGCTCGTGCTTTAGATTGTAGTTCTAGTGTTAAACAGCCTTCGTTACACATGTCTGCTGCAGCGGCTAGTCGCGACATCACGTTATTCCACGCCATGGATACGCTTCACCATCATCATTACAATCTTTCAAGTGCTTTGTGTTCATTAGTACCATCTAGTGGTCCTGTTCTTTGTCGAGATGAAATGGAAGAATGGAGCGCTTCGGAGGCTAATCTTTTTGAAGAAGCTTTAGATAAATATGGAAAAGATTTCACCGATATACGACAAGATTTTTTACCGTGGAAAACATTGAAAAACATTGTCGAATATTACTACATGTGGAAAACGACTGATCGTTACGTACAACAAAAAAGAGTCAAAGCGGTCGAAGCTGAATCAAAATTAAAACAAGTGTACATTCCTAATTAGTAAGTTTTTTAATTTTTAATTGAAATAACTCTTCTATTTAATATTTTGTAGCAATAAACCAAATCCAGCAGCGCTTAATAATAATAAAGGGGTAGTTAACGGTAGTAGTAACGGTAATTCTGAACCGGCAGTATCGCTAGGAGGAAAAGCTTGCGAGAGTTGTAGTGGTAAGTTTTTTAATTTGTATTCTCGTCTAGTTTAACCGTAATACTTCATTTTTAGTTACTGTATCGACACAATGGTATGCTTGGGGACCTTCTCATATGCAGTGCCGCTTATGTCACACTTGTTGGAGTTATTGGAAGAAATATGGCGGTTTAAAAGTACCGAGTCGATTTGGAGAAGGCGATTTTGATTCGTTAGGCAAAAAGAAATCGGGTAGCGACGTCGAAGACGATAAAGTTTCTCCAATTATGTCTCATAGACCTCATCGATGTAATGTCGCAAATTGTGGCAAAGAGTTTAAATTGAAAGCTCATTTAGGACGTCATTATGCAACAGCACACGGTATTATGGTTCGCACTGGATCTCCGAGACCCATTATGAAAACTCGTACCGCATTTTATTTACACACTTCTTTGCTAACAAAAATTTCTAGACGATTATGTAGGCACATAATGAGACCAAGACATGCTGCGAGAGCTCCATTTTTCCCTATTAATTCCCAAGCTATAAAACAAGAGTGTAGTGTACAAATGTCAGGAAAATCTCTTGTTGATCTTAGACAATTGCTAATTTATAGACGAAAAGATAGAGGTAATGTTACAAACATAGCAACTCGGTTAGGTAATCCGGGTCCAGTTGTATCACAATGGTTAATTTTGACGGATAAAAATAATTTACCAAAGCCAGAACGGGTGGCTTTTCCAAAGCCACCAAAAGCTCCAGACGGTAGCCTGTTATATGAACGTGTTCCTAATAAACCAGAAGCTGAAAGAATACCACTTAATAACATGTCTCCTTCGTTGAAGAGAAGAGCATATGACGAAATGAATGGGGTTGATGGTAAGTATATTTAAAAGTTCTTAAATTATGTATATAAATTATTCAAAAAAATTTTTTTTATTGCATTTCTCGACGTTTTGAGTTCCCCTGATTCCAAAAATTTTTTTGAAATTTAAAAAAAAAAATTCTTTTATTGCATTTCTCGACGTTTTGAGTTCCCCTGATTCCAAAAATACAATAAAAAAATTTTCGATTTTTTGAACCAAAAATGCCCCCCCCCCCCTAGAGCAAAAACTGCTGAACCGATTTTGATGATATTTGATTTTAACCACTTTAAAATTATTTTATCAGCAAAAATAGCTTTAATAAGAAATATATACAGGGTGTCCAAAAACAATGTGGTTATTATGGGCGCATATTTGCAAATTTGGGCCAAACTGATATCTACTTGACTATAAGATAGTACATGTGAGCCACAATTGAAAAATAAAATGTGAATTTTTTTTATTCAAAATGGCGACCAATAGAACGATTGTCCCATTTTGTGGTTTTTCCCTTATAGCTTGGCCGGAAATTACATTTAAAACATTTCAAAACGGCATTGTAAAGCCAAAATATAGGGTTTTCGTCGTAAACAAGTCGATTTTCAAAATTGTTTGAAAATTGCCTACTTTTAAGGGGCCAAAGTAGGTTAAAATTTTGAAATTGATTTTCTCAAAATTTCCTCTACCATATTTTTTCTTTTTTGGATATGTTACAGGCAACGTAATTCTCTATTGAAATATAAATTTTTATCAAAATCGCTCGAGCCGTTTTCGAGTAATGATTTTTTGAATGTTGAAACTTCAAAAATCTATAATTTCTTTTGTAATAGAAATGAAAACTTGAAAATGGATATATCGCTTGTGAGTGCTAAAATCTCAGAAAACCTCGAAAATGGGATTAATGGCAAAATGGATTGCTTTAAAGTTGATTCATCAGTGCAAAACAAAGCTTTTAGGAACATCTTGTATGTTTTTCAATATTTTGAAAGCTCTTAAAATTAGCTATTACATGATACCAAACACTTTATATTTTGACTTCCGGTTTAACCGGAAATAGGATCAAATTTCTTAATTTAAATAGAACACCCTGTATATTTTTCAATATTTGGAAAGCTCGTAAAATTAGCTTTCTGAAGATATAAAATAATCTATATTTTGACCTTCAATTTATGCCAGAATTATAAAAAAATGAATTTTATACCTAAAATTCTGCTTACACACCCAGGTTCAATCCTAGACAAAAGCAATTTAAAAAATTTTCTTTATAATATCATGTAATTTACATTACCATAAAAATAAGATTTGACGGACGGAAAAAGTTCATCGTATGGCCACATCCGTTGTTTTATAATTAAAATATAGTTTGATATTATGAATTCAATAGTCAAGTAAATTGAGTTAATTACTTAAATTTTTGATCAATAATTATAAGTTATTGCTTTTTATATCTAATGAATATTTTTTGTGTGCTGGCTTTTACTCCGATTTGGATTGGGATGATGGTAAGAATACTTTCCTGACCAGTAATTGCGTTTTAAAATTCAAATCAGTAACTAGAAATCTCAAAGTTTCACAATTATAAGTCACCGCTTAGCTCTTTAAATATTTATTATTATGATCATTAAATTCATAATGAAAAGAAAACAATGAGTAAACAATACAATTTTGTTGTTGAATTTTTAATTTTGAAAAAGCTATTTTTTTATTTTATATTGCTTGTGTATTGATTGTAAAGATAAAGAAAAATTGTATAATGTACAGAAACTTTTTTGATTGATTTTCATGTTGATATAGGGGGATTATTAGCTGGACCACCTATGAAAAGGCCCAACAAAGATCCAGCACCACAACACAGATCGGTTGCCGAACAATATGCTGCCGCTATGGCGAACGCGATGGCTACTGGACAGCCTTTACCCCGTCACATAGCTCAAATAAATGGCAAACCCAAATTAGCGCATATGGGACGGTCTGGGTCTGGACGTAAACATTTAGGTAACTGGATGGATGCTCCTGACGATGTTTACTTTAGAGCTACCGAAGGAAGCAAGTAAGTTTTGATTTGAATTCCTTGTTTTCAAAATAAGGTACTCCATGTAAACGAGTTTATCCTTGCAGAAAAGTGCGTCGAAGTGTAACGATTTTAGAATTAAGAAGGACAGCTCGAAAACCATGGAGAGCTTTAAAAACAAAAGGTGAAGATATGGCTGTTGTAGTACTCGACTGACAGTAATTGAAGGCTACACATTTGTGTGTGTTTTTAAGTGCTCAGTGTGCGCTATTAGCACAGACAAAACTTAGATTAATCACCACTAGCAATATCACAAAACTGTTTATTTGTGAACTTGCAATTAATATTTATTATCGAGAGACCTTTATTTATAATGTTCCGCTGTTTTTTACATTATATTAATTTGTACGCATACAACCTCATTTTATTGTACATACATAAGTATATAAAAATATTTCTAAAATAAGTGTTGCAAATTAATGTAGAGTTTGAAAAAAGGGTTGATAAAAATTGCAATTACAAATATGCAACACTGTGATCTCGTTTTGTTATTGGATGTCCAATTTGCTCACTTTTAAATCGTACCTGTAATCCTTGACACAGTTGATTGTTTTACTATAAAAGGATAATAGGTGAAGAAGGCTTTTCTTAATTACAAATATTACACCAAAGTTTTTGTGTTGTTCAATGTGGAACCAGTTAAAATTTTTAATCCCGTGTTCGTTTTAAAAAAACTTCCTTTTTTAACAAAATTTTAACATTTTTAAATATGAAGTGTATAACTAAAAATTGTAACTGCATCGAATAACATTGTAATTAACATTACAACTGCCATTTTTTTACCTTCAGAAGTGGATTTTAATTTTAAAAGCATTATCTTATTTATAAATTAAATAATATTGTTAAAATAAGTTTGAATGATTTAAAATGTTTGAAGATCAACAATAATATTGTAATTTTTATAAATATTTACTATTTTAAATAATTGTTTTTCAGAGCGCCGAATTTTTCCTCTCCCTAATAAATTTTGAATAGTATTAAAATAAAATCTAATAACGGTGCTTCCTATGTTCTATTGTAAAGAATTATTATGCAAATTCATTTTTACGTTGTTCAATTTACATCAATGTGTTAAAATATTACTAGTGTTGTAAATTGTATTTATTGCTTTTTGAGAGCAAATTGTAGTATTATAAGTTATTGAATTCTTGTAAATACAAAGATAATGCACAATTTGTTTGATGATGGTGGTGATATTGTTAGAAGGTGATACAAAAAAATAAGAAAAATGTATATTGTATAATAATTTGTATAATGGCAATAATTGAAGTGTTGAATACCTACGATACAGCAGGACTAAATTAAACGATGGTTATGTGAATGCGCAGGTAAATTGTAGATATCATTTAATATAATTATGTATGGTGTCTCTTTGCTACTTTAGGAAAGATCGTAATAATTACAATTATTATGAATCGTAGATTAATTTACATTTTTTTCATAAATAAAAAATAAAGCACTTAGAATTGTATTTAAATTATTTCCTTTCCTTTCCTGTACATATTTAATACTAATTATATTTAAATGTTAATCCATATACATTATCTGCTCGATTACTGCTATGCACCGAGCAAATAAAATGTACGTACAGCCAGCGCTCAAGAAAAGTAATTAAGCAGTGGAAGGGTTAAATGAAAAGACGATAATAACGTTTTAACATAACCGGAGATTTATGTTGTTTTCCAAGAGGCAGTTTTTGAATTTTAATTTAGCGCTATTTCTCGACAGTGTGACAGTGGTGTGACATAACCTCAAATTACCAAAACGTAGGTAGAATTTTTTTAATGTTGTAAATACAAGAAATTTAAAGAAAAATGACTATTAATAGTGTACAAATTTTAAATTCGTCAATTAGTAGACATATATTTAAATTAAATCAGATAAATATTCGTAATTTTAGAACTTCTAGTGTTATAAATGCTTTTTTTGAAAAAGACGAAAAAGGTGGATACGTTGATAAACGGAAACAACCATCTAGAATACAGTTAATTAGAGATGGTTTGAAAGAACTTAAACACGAAGTTGCTTTATGGAAGGATGAAGTTAAAGAACGATTTGATGCTGATCCCATTATGACATTCCGTCCTGGTGAAACAGACGTTATTTGGGATTTCAAGAATGAAGAAACTTTAAAGCAGTGGGTTGTGACAAGTGATCAAGATCATAACGAAGGTTATAGTACTTGTTCGTTAATTAGTAATAAGCATGGAAAAGGACATTTTATTGGTGAGCTTAATACACAAGTTCCTAAAGACGGTCGTATTAAAAAATCTGGATATTGTAATATGAGAACTATGCGTATAAGGGTAAGTTTATAGAAAGGTTGTGCTTGTCACTAATTTTATTAAAATTTAGAAATCCTTTAAACGAGATGATGCTTATGACTGGCACGCTTATAATATGTTGGTAATGAAAGTAAGAGGAGATGGAAGATCTTACATGTTAAATATTAATACTAAAGGATTTTTTGATCTTACTTGGAACGATACTTTTCATTACGTGTTATTTACTAGAGGTGGCCCTTATTGGCAAATTTCAAAGGTAAACACTATAATTTTATTTAGTATTGAGTTAAGATTGTGATTGTTATTTTAATATTTCAGATTCCTTTTTCAAAATTCTTCTTTGCTTCTAAAGGAAGAGTACAAGATAGGCAGTATCCTATACCTTTAAATAGAATAACTAATTTTGGACTATCAGTAGGTGACAAAATTAATGGAAGTTTTTCATTAGAGATTGATTACATAGGTTTAGAGTATAATCCAAACCATAAAGAAGAATTTGCTTATGAAATGTATAAAATGCCAAAGTATATGGTTGCGACTTAAAAAAATTGTTTCATTAAAAAATTGAAGTGGTAGTTGACAAAATATCATATTATTGATACTAAAATCTAAAATGAGGAATATTCATTTAAAAAATGCACCAAAATATTTTGCCCCATAAGTTTTGCAACCTCCTGTGTAATAAAAATAGTAAAAAAAGATGACATTAATCTGTCATTTATAGAATTTGACATTTCTGTTGATTTTGAAATTATAAGCTTAAAAAGCTTATTTCATTTAAAAAATGCAAAAAATTTGTTAATAATTACACTATAACATATTTCAGATTCCTTTTTCAAAATTCTTCTTTGCTTCTAAAGGAAGAGTACAAGATAGGCAGTATCCTATACCTTTAAATAGAATAACTAATTTTGGACTATCAGTAGGTGACAAAATTAATGGAAGTTTTTCATTAGAGATTGATTACATAGGTTTAGAGTATAATCCAAACCATAAAGAAGAATTTGCTTATGAAATGTATAAAATGCCAAAGTATATGGTTGCGACTTAAAAAAAATTGTTTCATTAATAAATTGAAGTGGTAGTTGACAAAATATCATATTATTGATACTAAAATCTAAAATGAGGAATATTCATTTAAAAAATGCACTAAAATATTTTGCCCCATAAGTTTTGCAACCTCCTGTGTAATAAAAATAGTAAAAAAAGATGACATTAATCTGTCATTTATAGAATTTGACATTTCTGTTGATTTTGAAATTAAAAGCTTAAAAAGCTTACTTCATTTAAAAAATGCAAAAAATTTGTTAATAATTACACTATAACAACAATCGCCAGTTTGTATGATATACTTTTTCATAAAATTAAATTTTTGAGGTTAGTTCTCATAAGTTGTTTCTTTCGTCTTAATGTATTTTGTATGTTTCAGTTTTAAAAATGCGCAATTTGAGGACATACATTCGTATATTTAGAAGCGCATCTATTCACCAGAAAAGCAGTGTGCTTGGACTTGTTGATTATAGGACTCGCTTCGGTAGTAATTTTACGAGTATAAATGCTAGTCGAAATTTTAGCAAAAATGTTTTTAAAACCGTGCCAAGTTGTTGTAGGATGTGTACCGCTTCTAATAAGAAAAACATATATTTAGCTAATCATAATGATGTAGTTAAAAAAGAATTGCAATCTTTCATAGAACAAAAAAAGGAAAAGTTGCGTGTTACCGAACAGAGAATTAAAAATCGTGGAACTGTTTTGTTGAAAGATATTGAAGAAACTAAAAATAAAGTTAGAGAAAAAGTAGAAGGAATTATAGAGGTGAGAGCTTCTGTAGAATTTGGTGTCTTCTTTAAACTAAAATATATTTTAGAAAGAGAACATTTATACGATACCAAATTTCTTATGCATTTCAAGAATATTATTATCGCCATATCTAGGAGTTCTTATTATACAAGCTGACTTTCAGTTTGCATTAGCAGTATTAGGAGTAGCTGCTTTTACAGATTTGGTAAAGTTACATAAAGTTTTTGAAGAATTAGGACTACTAAATCTTATTATTTAGTTGGATGGTTGGATTGCAAGAACTTGGGAAAGTCAATCATCAAAAATGGGTAGTTTTCTAGATCCTATGGCAGATAAAGTGCTGATAGCAACTTTATTTATGTCATTAACGTATGCAGACTTAATTCCTATCGCATTGACTAGTCTAATAATACTAAGAGATGTAATTTTGGTAATTTCAGGATTTGTAATTCGTTATCAATCGCTACCACCACCAGTAAGTTATTATATTTTACTTGGATATGCTAAAACATTGTTTTTAGCGGACTTTAACTAGATATTTTGATGTTACTCATGCTACTGCCCAGTTAGCTCCCACTGGTATTAGTAAAGTTAATACTGGAGTTCAGCTTTTGTTAGTGGGATCTACTATTGCTGCTCCTGTTTTTAATTTTGTCGGACATCCGCTATTGCAATCTTTATGGTATAAAAGTTACTTTTATCAGCAAATCGTAATAATTTATGATTAATTTTAGGTATATTACTGGTGCAACAACAATAGCTGCAGGTTTAAGTTATGTTATTTCAAAAAATACTTATCGTTTTATTAAGAAATCTAAGTAAGAACAGTATAAAATCTTTAAATAAGCATAAATATCTCAAAAATACTTGTAAGGCTAATTCAAGTGCTGTTATTTTTTATATTTAAAACGTGTAGTTAAGAAGTGTTAAAATGTATATTGTATATAAATCTAATAATTGTTAAATTTTATTTATACATTTCACCTGTGCAATTGCCTTTGCGTATCTGTGTAGCACTAGTTATTTTTGAATAACTGGTATTTAATGATTATGGAGAACAGTGCGGTTTGGATCGTGGACCTCTGATTCGTGTGATAAAGGAGCTACAAGTTGTATGTTGGTGTTTTTTATTGATTAATTATTACTTATTAAAGTTTTCTAGTTTTACCTATTACAACGATGTATTAAAACTTTTAAAAATTTCAACTTAAAAACGAAAATGGTAACATTTTTTCTAAAAATATATTTTCAAAAGAATTGTATAAAATATGGTAAAGTGAACAACAAAACAATGTAAGTAAAAACATAATACTATTAATATTAACAGGTAAACGTGCGCTTTATTATTTATTTATTTAATGATTGATGAGTTTTTGTTTCAGGCTTTTGAATCAGAGTCCGTTTCATTAGACAATTTTTTCTTCTTACACGTAAATTTTGGTGCTTTGGTGACTTTTCGTTTTTTACCTTTTCCACCTTCGGGTTCCTGACTTTCACCAAAGTTGTACCTCTTTTTCAACCTCTCACGAATTAACAATCCTTTGATTAACTTTTTCCAATTGTCGTATACACGTTTCTCCAGTTTCTCTTTTTCTTTTTCTTCCTGCTCTTCTCGGTCCTGTACAATTATATTAATTCAAATCCTTCAATGGAAATTTATCTTACCAAATGCCAAGCTGCAATGAGTGTTTCCACGTGTTCTTCACATACTATAAAACCATCAAACATGGGATGTGTCCATCCATGATGTACATCAAAGCCAACCATTGCTGCTGGACAGTCTATGTTCATTTTACGAGCTATTTTATTTAAACCAGGCACTGAAATTAAAAATTAAGTTAACTCAAATGTGGGCTTAATATGTATTATCGTACATTGCAAATGAACAGTTCCTTTAGGTATCATGCACTCTTTGAAAATTTCTACATTTCCATATTCATTTTTAGGTACTATGCCATTTTCAGCTGCTGGTGGAACATAATCCTCCACTTGCCATTCTCCAAATACCTCCAGAGGTTGATTTTGCAAAAATTTTTTTGAATACTAAAATTTTATACGTTGGTCATTTAAATAAATAAAATTTAAATATTTACTTTATCGTATGTTGTTCTTGTAACAATTTTATACGGTTGCTCTCCTTGTTTAACAACTTTAGCTTCTTTATACCACTTTTCTCTAGAACATACTGTTTTAACACATTCTCTGGAATAAACAGGTTCTCCTCGAACAAAACCTAATGTAACTGGATTGGAAGGATAAAAAACTTGATATTTTAGTAAGTGTCTTTTAAGGGCATAGAGTGGATGATTCTTATATCTACAAAAAATAAAATTTTAAAAATGTTCCTTCAACATAAATCCATCTTACTCTGAAATTGTCGTTGGTAAAGGTTTTTCTAAATGAAATAGTGCAAGTTCTTCATCTTCCTCTTTATCACGTGCAGTCTTTGAGCCCATGAAAGGTTTAAGAGTTTCATCCCACCATTTTTTATCAATTCTTAAAGTTCTTGTTACAGTATTCCAGTTTGGACAATATCTTTGTGAAATATCTTTAATTGTGCTATCATTATTCCAAGCTACTATGTATGTTACAGGATGAGATGCTCTTGCCTGAAACGTAAATTAATAAAATTTTCACGATTATTTGACTACAACAATGACTAAAGAATAAAGAGGACGGAGAGAACGGGCCCACAGCTAATATGCCCGCCACTACAAATGCCACCCTTGTCACTTGCATTTCCTGTTTATGACCATTGGCGTAATGTAAACGTTACGGGTCCTTGTTTCGTCTCATCCGTTTTTAAAGCAGTACTGCTAAAACTTATTAAACGTTACGTCCTCTTTATTCTTTAGTCATTGGACTACAATAACACTTACATAAATTTGGCTCACACAATGTATTCCGCCTTTAATTAAATCAGCGGCAATCCATTTTTCCTCAGCTTCCAAATAGACTTCAACCCAGAAATCAATTCCCTTTTTATTTTTAACTTCCTCCATGGCTTCTAGCTCTTTCCTTGGTTTCACACGTTGTTTAACTTTAACTTTAGTTTCTTTATAATGTTCATCATCACTGTCGTATTTCTTTTTGGTTTCTATTGGAACGTAATCGCTATCTTCGTCACTGGAGTAACGGGATTTTTTCTTTTTAACCTTCTTGGTACGTTCTGTTTCTCGTTCTTGGGCTATGCGCCCTTTCATTATTGAAATAATGTCATTTCGTACGTCGAGCCTATTTGAAGATTTGGAGTCATAATTTATACGAATTAAAGAACTTCTCTTTGGAGTTTCTAACGATTTACTAGATTTCTTACTAGAGCGTTCCTTTTTAGTAGTTGATGATTTGACTGATTCATTAGTTGTTGTGCTAGATTTAGAGCGTCCCGTTTTAGTGGCAGATGATTTGACTGATTCATTAGCTGTTGTGCTAGATTTAGAGCGTCCCGTTTTAGTGGTAGATGATTTGACTGATTCATTAGTTGTTGTGCTAGATTTAGATCGTTCCTTTTTAGTAGCGCATAATTTTACCGATTCTCCATTTGTTGTGCTACCTTTTGATCTCAATATTCGCTTATTATCATTAGTCAACTTACTATTATCTTCATTTCTTTCACTACTGGATTGGTTCGATTCTTTAATTTTTGAAGAAGTTGCTATTGATCTCCTAGAACTTCCTTTTCTTGTGACGTCATCAGTAGTCTGTTCCAAATCTTTTTTTGGGGTTTGCCCCTCTTTGAGATTCTTTAAATTTGGTTTTTTCTTATCTGATTGCGGTTTAAAGTCATTACTTGAATCGTCTTCCTCATGAAAGCTCGACTTTGAATCCTTGTGTCTTTTATCTGGACACTGAACAGATTCCCTTTGAGATAGTTTTCGTAAATTTGGTTTTGTTTTCTGTGGGGAAGATATTTCTTCTTCACTATCATTAGCCCCATCAACTTGTGGCACTTTTACCAAATTATGCAATTTAGGTTTATCTAAACATTTTGCAGCGTCTTTCAATTTTGAGTTCCCTGATTTTTCTTCCGATTTTTTGTAATTGGTTGCTTCATTTGTGCTACGTGAACGAGTTTTTGGTTTTTCTTCAGACGTTTTAGAACCTTCTTTTTTGTTATTGCTAGATGTCGGTGATAAATGTTTTCTACTTTTTGATGAAGATTCGGCTTTCTTAACTTCTACTTTTTTTGTAGCATTTTCTTTAGATTTTGCAATCTTTGCAGTCAATTTATTATCTTGATTTGTATTTAAACTTTTCGTTTTCGACTTATCTTTGTTATTGTGTTGTTCTTTACTTTCTTTTTCATTTTTTGAATTATTAGTTTTTGCTTTATCTGGGCTTTTATCAATTTTTGTACTTAATGAATGAAGTTCACTTGCAGGTGGTCTCAAAGGCATAACTTGAAAAGAAAGCACTAACCTACAGTGAATACCAAGAGAACGTAATATACAAATAAAAATGTACACAAACATTTTTTTATCGTACGCCTTTTTCAAGTTCAGTTGAAGTTTTAATAAATGTTCTAAACTCATATCTTGATTGTACTGTTTATCAACTATTGGTATTGTGCCGCGATACCACTTTACAATCTGTTCCAAGTAACTTAAATCCGTTCGAGCTGCAGGATAGCAATGATGTGAAGGAATCAACGAGAGAGCTAAGGCCATCAAGTTTTCGCTATTTAAAACTTTGTTTACAAAGTTCCCATGCGCTATCCAGCATAGCAAGTGAACTTTATGAACCAAAACTTGATTTTCTTTTCTAACTCGATTGAGACGACGTTTTATAGAAGCTAATGCATCAATTTCTTTCTTTTTCTTAGCTGTAACACCCGGTAATTGGACGGTTACTTGAACCCCTTCTTTGGGAACAATACTTTCTTGAGGTTGGGTTTTATTATTTTCAATTTCTTGCCAATCTTCTTTTTCGGAATCAGATAAAGTTTCGTAATCGCTGGAGTAAACTGAAGTTTGTAATTCTCCACAAAGATTCGTTTTAGATTCACCTTGAGCTAATAAATTTGAAATATCTAGCTTTTCTTCTTGATTTTTTTTTCTTTTTTCCTTTTTCTCGCTAGCTTGAAGAGCTTTTCTGTTAGCTTCATATTTTTCAACGGCTTCCTTTGCCTTTTCCAACCGTTGTGTATATTCGTGTAGTTGATGAAAATCGGCTTTCGAAGTACTAGCTGTTGGTTCTTCAGGTTCATTTTCAGATTCGGAATCACTCAGTTGGCCTACATTGATTCCATCAAAAATACTGGTTTCTACACTATCGAAAGCTTTTTTCTCTAGTGGTTTTTGAATACTGAAAAATGTTGAACTGAAATCGATTTCATCTGCTGGTTGCAAGTAATTTTCTATATCACTTTCACTGGAAGAGCTATCGGCATTTTCTTTATTTCCACTAATGTGATTATCAGATGCTAATGATTTATTTAATTTTTTATTTTTAGATTTTTTCTTTGTTACAGCATAATCTTCATCTCCACTAGAACTAGATGAACTGGATATTTTAAGAGATTTTTTGTTTTTTATTTGAGGTTTAAATTTTTTGGTGGTTGTTTCATCATCTTCACTATCGGATTCAGGTGTAAGTCTTTTGACGGTAGTGCGAGTTGATCGACGCATTTTGACTAGAGAATAATAATCACTTGTAAAAATGTATGTACAAGGTACGATATGTAGATGTAAATATATACTTTATGGGTTACATCGGTTACATGTTTATAGTGCTAATTTATTACAAGCAATGCACTCCCTGTTCTTATTAACGGACTATCTGAAGACTAAAGTGGTTGATTAAATTAATAAGAAAATTCCTTGAAAACAGATCTAGATTAGAAGTAGATGTATTAAATGGAAATGAACAATATTCTATCTACACCAAGACTTTCAAGCAATGACCTTATCAAGGTCTGGAGCTATCTGAAAAGAGCATATCCTGGATTCTTTTACTTTACTAATAGGAAATTATTTCAATACTTTTTATTTTTGGAACTATCTACAATACATTTAATATTCAATGGTAATGGTACTGAATTGGCTGGTAAATTTACAAGTGTTTACAAGTTTTAAACCAACATTGCCAAATGTTGCTCAACATATTTTTAGTAAAAATAACTCAATATTCTAAAGATATACTTACCAAAATTTGCTTTTTCTACGTATAATTAACTGTTCTAATGTAAATTAACTAAATTTGTAATTTTTGCATACTTTCAAAGCCCGCCAATAAACAAACAAGCTTGCTTTATTTAAACTTAATATTTCTTTACACATAAGGACAAATTTAAATGTAAGAACACAGTCACAAATGAAATTAGATTTTGAGCATTATTTTTTGTACATTCTTAAATCACATTCGAATTTTAAAAACATCAATGTTGTATACATAACCTTATTCCATCGGATTTGGAGTAAGATTGGTTGTTGGTGTTGGTAAAAGTTTTTTTAAATATTTTCAAGGTTTTGGTTTGCAATTGATTTTTTTTAATTTAAAAATAAATGTCGTTTAACAGTCATTAGTTATTAAAATAATATCAATTACATTTAATTTTTGTAAACTTCATGTTAAAAAATAAATATTAATTTGCAAAATTCGACTTTGAACGTTTGTACCTATATTCAAAAAAGCCGCCATTTCAAATTGAATTTGTTGGCATTATTGGAGATGAAATTTGGTTTTGTTTTGTAAGGTTGGTGAAAATGAAATAAAATTTTGTTTTTATTTAACTTCATGCCTTGACATATTTCCGGCATTAATTGCATTAAATGCTCGAATTGGCGGTATTCGTGAACTGTATTTAGTAATTTAGAAAAAAAGTAAAAATATGGCTTTTCATTATGTTGTTACGGCACATAAGCCGACAGCTGTAACAGCATGTGTAACTGGTAATTTGATAATTTCTTTCATTTTTGTAAAATTAACTTTAACCTCATATTAGGTAACTTCACATCTCCCAATGATCTAAACTTGATTGTTGCCAAAAATACACGCTTAGAAATATATTTAGTTACTCCAGAAGGTTTAAGGCCTGTAAAAGAAGTCGGTCTCTATGGAAAAGTAGCAATTATGAAGTTGTATCGACCTCAGGTTAGTCCCATTAAATACTTGTTAATCGCTTAACAGTAAACCAATTTATGTATTGCAGAACGAAAAAAAGGATTTGTTATTTATCGTTACTATGCGTTACAACGCCATGATCTTAGAATGTATTAATGAAGGTGAAAATTTAGAAATAGTTACAAAAGCTCATGGTAACGTGTCAGATAGAATCGGCAAACCATCAGATACGGGCATAATTGCTGTTATCGATCCCAAAGCTAGAGTTATTGGTCTTAGGTTGTATGACGGTTTATTTAAAATCATACCTTTGGAAAAAGACAACAGTGAATTAAAAGCATCTAGCATTAGGTTTTTAGTTTAATCTTAATTCTTCCAAATTTATTAAAATATAATATTTACAGAATGGATGAATTGCAAGTTATGGATGTAGAATTTTTACACGGTTGTGCAAATCCCACAATTGTTTTAATACACCAAGATTTAAACGGTCGTCATGTGAAAACGCATGAAATTTCTCTAAGGGATAAAGAGTTTGTTAAAATTCCTTGGAGACAGGATAACGTTGAAATGGAAGCTTCTATGATTATTCCTGTACCTTCACCACTATGTGGTGCTATAATAATTGGTCAGGAAAGTATATTATATCATGACGGAATTATTTATGTTGCTGTTGCACCCCCTGTTATTAAAGTATTAATTGAATCATTGTAAGAATTTCAACTTGACTAATTTTATATTTTAGCACAGCACAATTATATGTTATGCTCGAGTAGATCCCGGAGGTCTAAGGTACTTACTAGGCGACATGGCTGGACATTTATTCATGCTATTTTTAGAAACTGAAAGTAGAGGTGATGGTGCTGACGTTGTTAAAGATCTTAAAGTTGAGTTGCTCGGTAAATAATTATTTTTAAGTTCGAACAAAAAGTTACACAAAATATTTTAGGCGAAATATCAACACCAGAATGTATAACTTATTTAGATAATGGAGTTTTATACATCGGTTCGAGATTAGGCGACTCTCAACTAATAAAACTAAACACTAAAGCTGATGATAATGGTTCTTATGTTTCCGTGATGGAATCATTTACTAATTTAGCTCCAATTATGGATATGTGCGTAGTTGATTTAGAAAGACAAGGACAAGGACAGTTGGTAACTTGTTCGGGAGCTTTTAAAGAAGGCTCACTTCGTATTATAAGAAATGGAATAGGCATTCAAGAACACGCCTCTATTGACTTGCCTGGAATAAAAGGAATGTGGGCTTTAACAGTTGCTTCAGATTCACAACAAGATAACACGTTGGTATTAGCATTTGTTGGACAAACTAGAGTGTTGAGTTTGAATGGTGAAGAAGTAGAAGAAACCGAACTTGTTGGTTTTACATCAGATCAGCAAACATTTTATTGTGGAAATGTATCACATGAACAAATTGTACAAGTTACATCTCAGTCAGTGAGATTAGTGTCGTCTCAAACCAAAATGTTGGTTTCAGAATGGAAACCTCAAAGTGAAAAAAGTATCAGTGTTGTTGCTTGTAATACAGAACAAGTTGTTGTATCAACTGGATCTGATTTATATTACATCGAAATTCATCCAAACGAACTTATTATGAAAGGGTGAAATATAATTTATTTGTTGAGTATAATTAATTTTATTTATGAATTTTAGGCATGTGACTTTGAATGTAGAAGTAGCTTGTTTAGACATTAGTCCTTTAGGTGAAAATGCAACGTCTTCTCAATTAGTTGCTGTAGGATTATGGACCGATATATCTGCGTGCGTTTTAAGATTACCAGATCTTTCAGAAGCGTACAAAGAAAATTTAGGAGGAGGTAAATTTGATTTAAGTGTTTTCAAACTTCTTACTATTAACATAATTTGATTTATAGAGATTATACCCAGATCGGTTTTGATGACTTGTTTCGAAGGTCACAATTATCTTCTTTGTGCCTTAGGAGATGGATCTATGTTTTACTTCTCACTACATAAGGATTCTGGAGCCTTAAGCGACAAAAAGAAAGTTACTTTAGGAACTCAACCAACAATGCTACGCACTTTCAGATCTTTAAGTACAAGTAACGTGTTTGCTTGTTCAGATCGTCCAACCGTTATTTATTCGTCTAATCACAAGTTGGTGTTTTCGAATGTTAACATGAAGGAAGTCAATCACATGTGTTCTTTGAATTCGGAAGCATATCCTGATAGGTACGTTTATTTTTGTTAAACTAATTTTGTAATTTCACTAATGTTTTATATGTTTTCAGTTTAGCTCTAGCAACTGACAACTGTGTGACTATAGGAACTATAGATGAAATCCAAAAATTACATATTCGAACAGTACCTTTGCAAGAATCACCTAGAAGAATTGCATATCAGGAACAGTCACAGGTAAATTTACAGTTTTGAAATGTGTTTTTCAAAATTGCTATTGTATTTTTCTATTTTAACTTTTTCCAATCCAAGAAAAAGTTGTTATAATCGAGAAAAAAAAAATAATAATAAATTTTTTTTTGCTATTCTTGACGTTTTGAGTCCCCCTGATTCCAAAAATGCAAAAAAAATTTCGATTTTTTGAACCAAAATGTCAGGACTTTAAAATTATTTCATCGGCAAAAACAGCTTTTTTAAGAAAACTATACAGGGTGTCCAAAAATAAGGTGGTTATTTTGGGCGCATATTTGCAAATTTGGGCCAAATTTATTTTTACTTGGCTGTAAGATAGTTCATGTGAGCTTCAATTGAAAAAACAAATTTCAAATTATTTTATTCAAAATGGCGACCAACAGAAGAACGATTGTCCCATTTTGTGGTTATTCCCTTATAACTTGGCCGGTAATTATTATTATAAGAATTTTAAAACGGCATTCTACAGCCAAAATATGGGGCTTTCGTCTTAAACAAGTAGATTGTCAAAATTGTTTAAAAATTGCCTACCTTTAAGGGGCCCAAGTAGGTCAAAATTTTGAAATGGTTTTTCTCAAGATTCCCTCTGCCATATTTTTTCTTTTTTGGATATGTTACAGAAAACGCAATTCTCTATCGAAATATAAATTTTTATCAAAATCGCTCGAGGCGTTTTGGAGTAATGATTTTTTAAATGTCAAAACTTAAAAAATCTCTAATTTCTTTTGTAATAGAAATTAAAACTTAAGAATGGAAATATGTACCAATCTCATGAATATCTATTATTTGACACTATTTTCGGTTAACAAAACGCTTCCGGTTAAACCGGAAATTACAAAAATACCAACATATTTAGGAACACCCTGTATATTGTTTAATATTTTGAAAGCTCGTAAAATTAGCTATTCACAATACCAAACACTGTATATTTTGACTTCCGGTTTAACCGGAAATGGGATCAAATTCCTTAATTTAAATGGAACACTTTGTGTTCCATATGTGGTCATACGATTTTTTCCTGTCCGTCAGATATTGTAATTTTATATATTTTTTTATTAAAATTTAAATCAATATCTTATAAACCAAATATATTAAAGAAAATTATAAATTATAAACTTTTAAAAGTGCACAAAATAAATACAACACGAAAAAGTTCCTCGTATGGCCACATCCGTTGTTTTTACTAACTACAAGGTGTAATTTTAATGTAAATTTGTAGACCTTTGGTGTGTTGTCTGTTCGAATGGATATTCAAGATTCGACAGGTTTAAATCCATCAAGACCTAGTGCATCTACAATGACACAGTCAATTACAGTTTCAAGTAGTGTGGGCTCATTATCGTTTGGTAAGTCGGGTGTAAGTGGAGTATCTGGAACAAATAACACACCTGAGTATGGACAAGAAATCGAAGTTCATAATCTTCTAATTATTGATCAGCATACGTTTGAAGTATTGCATGCCCATCAGTTGATGCATCAAGAGTATGCGATGTCACTTATTTCATGTCATTTGGGTGACGATCCCAACATATATTACGTAGTTGGTAAGTTTCAAGTAATTCTAATGTATTTTTTTACTAAGTACTATTTAAATTTTAGGCACTGCTCTTGTAAACCCAGAAGAAGCTGAACCTAAGCAAGGACGTTTGTTAATTTTCAGTTGGTCAGATAATAAATTAAATTCGGTATCCGAAAAAGAAATAAAAGGTTCATGTTATTCTTTATCAGAATTTAATGGAAAACTATTAGCTAGTATTAATAGCACTGTAAGGTTATTCGAATGGACAGCTGAAAAAGAGCTACGATTAGAATGTTCACATTTTAATAACATAATTGCTTTGTATTTAAAAACAAAAGGCGATTTTGTATTAGTGGGTGATTTAATGAGAAGTATGACTTTGTTACAATATAAAACTATGGAAGGTAGTTTTGAAGAAATTTCAAGAGATTACAATCCAAATTGGATGACTGCAGTTGAGATTTTGGACGACGAAGTATTTTTAGGATCCGAAAATTCATACAATATGTTTGTTTGTCAAAAAGATAGTGCGGCAACTACGGATGAAGAAAGATCACAAATGCAAGAAGTTGGACAGTTTCATGTGGGAGATATGATTAATGTTTTTAGACACGGATCGTTGGTTATGCAAAATCTTGGAGAAACTTCAACACCTACATCTGGGTGTGTATTATTTGGAACTGTCGGTGGCGCTATTGGTGAGTAGTCCATCACACAAATTGAGATTGATTTTAATTATATTGTTATTAATAGGATTAGTGACACAAATCACGTCAGAATTTTATGATTTTCTTCTGGAGTTGCAAAATAAATTATCCACTGTAATTAAATCAGTTGGAAAGATAGAACATTCGTATTGGAGATCTTTTCATACCGATATTAAAACGGAACCTTGTGAGGGATTTGTAGATGGGGATTTAGTTGAGAGTTTTTTGGATTTATCGTCTGAGAAGATGAAGGAAGTCGCAGATGGTTTACAGGTTTGTTATTTAAAAGATGAATAAACTTCCTTATTTAAATAATTTTATTGGTAATGTTGCAGCTGGTTGTTGAAGGTGGCATGAAGCAAGAATGTACTGTAGACGATTTAATTAAGATGATTGAAGATTTAACTAGAATACATTAGTAATTTGTATTGCGTAATTGTAATAAATTGTTATATTTTTGTGAAGCGATTTTCCAGTTTAATTTTATGTTAAATTAATTTTTAATACTTCTAAACTTTTTTGTTTTTAATTTTAAAACTAAATAGCAAAGAAAATTCTTATGTGTTTTGTAATTATTTTCATTGTATAGCAATTGATTAAAATATCACATACTTTTGCAGTTTGATTATTTGTTTCTTTAATTTTATTTTCATGTAATTAATTTATTAATATTTAGTTCTTGACGGAAGGCACTCAAGGTATAAGAAAACCAGCTCATTGTAACAGTAAATTAATGTGCTAAAAATATAATTTCAGATATTGACGAATGCAAAGAGATTAGCTTTTGTCCTAAACCAGGTCATTCCATTAATACATTGTGTAGTTACAGATGTATCTGTCCTAGAGGATTCTTGTTGAATGTTAGTGGAAGTTATTGGATACAGACGAATGGTATTTTACATCCTTACTACAATAAATTCGATGATGATAATGAGTGCAGTAATAAACCTTGCGGGGATGACGGGAACTGTTTGATGCCTGAAAGTTCTCGTTTTGTGGTTGTCTTTTTGGATATCAATATGACACAAAGCTAAGCATCTGTATACAAGTAGAATTGAATAATTGAAAATGTTTTTAATTCCCACTGTTGGTTTTAGGGAGTTCTGGGAGTTTCTTGCTGAGAGCATATAAGGAGCTGGGGCAAGCTAGTTATGAGATTGTTCTCAAGGCTATTATAGAATAGGAAAAGGTCATAGTTTATCAACAATTTCTCCCTCAACAACAACTTACGCCCCTGACATAGGAAACTAGAAGCACTAAACGACATTTCAACGAGCAATGGTCTTGAAATCTGCTTGATCAAAGGGCACCAAGGTAACGAACGCAATGAGAAGGCTCATGAGCTGGCAAGGCAGGTCTCGAGTTCCTGCCTAAAACTAACCCTGACTCTCAGCACTCTCCTAAAACAAAAACTTAAAGTGTTTTTTTAGCTAAACAAACACCTTCACACTTTGGGCATTAAGCTTAATTCTCAGCTATCCGAAACCGTCGTATACGACGATACGAAAGTTTTCCTATTGGTGGATATTCGAAAAATTTTGAAATTCCACCAATAGGAAAACTTTCGTATCGTCGTATACGACGGTTTCGGATAGCTGAGAATTAAGCTTTAGATGCAGAGGTTGTAATCAGGAAAATGAAACTGCAGAGCACGTGCTTTGCTTGTGTCCTGTGGCAGGATCAACTAGAGGATCCAAAACGTGTGAGGAATGACAAAAACAATGATAATTATAATGAAAATTTTAATTAATCTAGAGAAGAAGAAATATATGAGAAATATGAAGAGTAAGCAATATATATTTTTAAAGTTGTACTTCATGCCCTCTCAACGATAGCTTAGATGTTAAGATATCGATATACACATATGAATCTTCTGTAGTACCTACCATCGCTGCAATTTAAAAATATTGTGTTACCCGAGCTTCAAAAAGCAGTTCTCGATATATCTAAGTTTGAATTCTTCTTTTTCTCAATCCAGTTTTAATTTAAATTACATTTAATTACACGTTTAATTACACGTGTAAAAGCCATTAAAAGGTTCTCAAAACTTGAAAACTTTAGTAAAAAAAAATCAATTTTGGGTTATGTATCTTGTTGACATGAGCTATAAGATAAAATTCGAATTTGAAATATCCCATCATAACTCCTAAACTCTTCTGTGCTCCTGTCACTTCAAGTTGTTCGTCGACTGCGTCTTATCAATTTTTAGCGAATTTTTATCAAAATTATCTGATTTGGACTTTCAACTTTTGAACCAGAAGAGCTGGAAGGTTCAAAATCGACAAGGGGCTAGCCGAGGGCACATATGTAATAGTCGTTTTTTCAAAATTTAAATATCTACCCCCAAAGCAGCGGTACATCCCTTAAAAGTTTTAAAGCTTCAACAGCTTAATTCTTTGAAGTAGAAGATAGAACCTAATAAAATTTCGTACCTACAAAGATAGAAAAATAATAAGTCAAATTTCTCCCTTAGTTGAAAATGAAATTTAAAATAGCGCACCCTTATTTAAAGTGAGGCTGCCTCCCCATGAAAACGACGTTAAAAAAGTCGTAAAAGTGAAACAGCAAATTGTTTGAAAAAATCTCTTGCAGCTTGCCACAAATATGTTCTATTTTTTCCGATTAAGGCTATTTCTTATTTTCAAAAAAAAGCACAGTTATTATAAACTCTTAGGAATAGTAAAAAAAAATAAAGGTTGTTTTAATGGAGCATTAATTGGGAAAACTGTTTTTTGCACTTATCTCGTCTTATCCACTTAAATTTTTGTAAAATGTTTATAATAATTTTCATTCAATTTCATTGTTTCAAAATTTGAAACTTTGAACCATTGAAAAGAAAGCGCTAATTTTGTTATAATACTAGTTGATTATTATTTTTAAGTTCATTGTAATTAAATAAGCTGTTGTATTGTTTGTACATTTAGTTTATAAACTTGTAATTAATTGTATATTTAATTTATTGTTTAAATAATAACACGATTTAATTAATTAGAATTAAGAGTTACAATTAAAAAACATGTTTCAATTTTTATAACTTAAATGCACCTACTTAAAATTATTAAAATAAATCATTTTTCAATTACTTCCGACTATTTTTTTCTCATATAATTGATTAAAAGTTTAGTGTAAAAATCAACTTATTTAGCCTTAAAAAGTGTCGAAATTTGCTAAAATTTGATATCAAGCAGTGTATAAACCATTTGATGTATTAGGAGAGCACAAGGTTAGTAAGATATCTCTAAAAATATTAAATTCAATTTGCAGAGAGCTTTATGTAAAAGCTTTTATCGAAAGCTTATCAAAAGCATATCTATTGCATAAAGATAAGGGCTTCATTTATGCTCGTTTAAAAAAATTGAATACTTTATTTTTATCTTATCTTAACTTCTTCTTTTACTCCTGTGATCCTGTCTTCAAGTCTCAAAAATTGAAATTTTCGACAAATTTCTTGACAATGTTAAAATCCCATAAGAGTTATTTTTACAATTTTTAGCTTTATTAGAGCCATTTTGACTAATTTAAATAGTACAGTCGGTAGATCAAAGTTAATAACTTTTACTAATTAGTTAACATCTCTTAAATATTGCTAAGTAAACCCTGTACAGCCCAAACGAGAACTTGCAGAGTTGGTAATTTGTGTTTATCAAGTTATAATTTTGATTAGGGGAGTGATAATACAATTATGATTGATAAGTCTTCTTCTATAACGTCTAGACTACCCCTATATTTTATTTCATCCTTCTATCTCTTCTAAATTAAAAGTTTAGTGTAAAAATCAACTTATTTAGCCTTAAAAAGTGTCGAAATTTGCTAAAATTTGATAAGAAGCAGTGTATAAATCATTTGATGTATTAGGAGAGCAGAAGTGTTATAGGATATCAGTAAAAATAAAAATATTAAATTATTCGCTAAGACCTTTACCTAAAAGCTTTTATAGAAAGCTTATCTTGTTATGTGAAGATAAGGTAGTGCATTTACAATGTCTTTTGTTGCACCTTGTTGCACTCCTGTGATCCTGTCACGAACGCACAAAAATCGACATTTACAAGCATTTTCATGTAAAAAATCAGCTTATTTCGACATAAAATATGTCCAAGTTAGTTAAAATTGGCTAAGAATCGGTGTATAAACCAGTTGATGTATTAGGAGAGCAGAAGTGTTATAGGATATCAGTAAAAATAAAAATATTAAATTAAATTCGCAAAGAGCCTTACGTAAAAACTTTTATCGAAAGCTTATCTTGTTATGTGAAGATAAGGCCGTGCATTTAATGCTCTTTTAATTTAATATTTTTATTTTTAGTAATATCTTATAATACTTCTGCTCTCCTAATACATCAATTGGTTTATACACTCATGATTAGCAAATTTGGACACATTTGGACATTTATTATGTGAAAATAAGTCGATTTTTACACTAAACTTTCGATCTCGAAGAGATAGAGGGCCAAAATAAAATATTTCTGTAAAAATCAGCTTATGTTGACATAAAATATGTCCAAATTCGTTAAAATTTGCTAAGAATTAGTCTATAAACCAATTGATGTATTAGGAGAGCAGAAGTGTTATAGGATATCACTAAAAATAAAAATCTTAAATTAAATTCCTAAAGAGTTTTATATAAAAGCTTTTATCAAAAGCTTATCTTGTTATGTGAAGATAAGGTCGTGCATTTAATGTTCTTTTAATTTAATATTTTAATTTTTAGTAATATCTTATAATACTTCTGCTCTCCTAATACATCAATTGGTTTATACACTCATACTTAGCAAATTTGGACACATTTGGACATAATTTATGTCAAAATAAGTTGATTTGTACACTAAACTTTCGATCTAGAAGAGATAGAGGGCCAAAATAAAATATTTGTGTAAAAATCAGCTTATTTTGACTTAAAATATGTCCAAATGTGTCCAAATTTGTTAAAATTTGCTAATAATTAGTCTATAAACCAATTGATGTATTAGGAGAGCAGAAGTGTTATAGGATATCTATAAAAATAGAAATATTAAATTAAATCCACAAAGAGCTTTACTTAAAAGCTGTTATCGAAAGCTTATCTTGTTATGTGAAGATAAGGCCTTACATTTAATGCTCTTTTAATTTAATATTTTTATTTTTAGTAATATCTTATAATACTTCTGCTCTCCTAATACATCAATTGGTTTATACACTCATACTTAGCAAATTTGGACACATTTGGACATAATTTATGTCAAAATAAGTTGATTTTTACACTAAACTTTTGATCTAGAAGAGATAGAGGGCCAAAATAAAATATTTCTGTAAAAATCAGCTTATTTTGACATAAAATATGTCCAAATGTGTCCAAATTTGTTAAAATTTGCTAATAATTAGTCTATAAACCAATTGATGTATTAGGAGAGCAGAAGTGTTATAGGATATCAGCAAAAATAAAAATATTAAATTATTCGCTAAGAGCTTTACCTAAAAGCTTTTATAGAAAGCTGATCTTGTTATGTGAAGATAAGGTCTTTTAGATAAATTGAATAGATGTATTTTAATATTATTATGACACCTTGTTGCACTCCTGTGATCCTGTCACGAACGCACAAAAATCGACATTTACAAGCATTTTCATGTAAAAAATCAGTTTATTTCGACATAAAATATGTCCAAAGATGTTAAAATTTGCGAAGAATCGGTGTATAAACCAGTTGATGTATTAGGAGAGCAGAAGTATTATAGGATATCAGTAAAAATAAAAATATTAAATTATACGCTAAGAGCTTTACCTAAAAGCTTTTATATAAAGCTTATCTTGTTATGTGAAGATAAGGTAATGCATTTAATGGTCTTTTAAATAAATTGAAGAGATGTATTTTAATATTATTATGACACCTTGTTGCACTCCTGTGATCCTGTCACGAACGCACAAAAATCGACATTTACAAGCATTTTCATGTAAAAAATCAGTTTATTTCGACATAAAATATGTCCAAAGATGTCAAAATTGGCTAAGAATCGGTATATAAACCAGTTGATGTATTAGGAGAGCAGAAGTGTTATAGGATATCACTAAAAATATTAAATTAAATTCACAAAGAGCTTTACGTAAAAAGCTTTTATCGAAAGCTTATCAACTTATATATTATGTGAAGATAAGGCCGTGTATTTAATGTTTACAATTAAATTTAGAATTTTTAGCCATTGGAGCACTATTGACTAATTTTATTATTGTAAATGATAGACAATTATAGAAAATTATAAATTAACTTCCCTTAAATGTTGCTCCAAATAAAATTTGCAGATTTGGTAATTCGTGTTTCCTTAGTTATAATTTTGATTAGGAGGGTGATAATAAAAATGTTATTAATACTCGTACCTAGGCGTTTTTAAAAAACTTTTATTTCAATAATATTTTAATTAAGTATTATACATTTCACTTAAATTTAAACAAAGTTTTTTATTATAAAATTTAATTCTAACTAATTAAATCGAGTCATCGACTAAACAATAAATTAAGTGCCTATATGTAGGTCCTAACTAACAATTTAGGTTCTTAATCTTTATTCACAATATATAACAGCTTATTAAATTTTTTAATTACAAATAAACTTAAAAGTATTAATTAAGCAGTATCTAGTAATAGTAGTAATTACATTAACAATAATAACGCTTTGTTTTCAATGGTTCAAAGTTTCAATAAATTTTTAAACATTAAAATTCAATAAATATTATTCTTGAATCAAATCAAGTTTTTGTGCTTAATTTTGAAGTTTTTGATTTAAAATTTGGTAGGAGAACTTTTAATAATATTAGGAACAACTTCCAATCAAAAAATAATTTAAAAACCCAAGTTAATTTTCAACAAGAGTAACCCTTAAATTTCTAAAAATTGAAGATCTGTGTTGCTGATAAAAAAGTCGACTTGTGGCGAAACTCGGCCTTTTATTAACTTTTTGAACCACGTGACAACCCCACTCTACCTAACATTTCACGTTGACTCAATAGTGGGGCGTGCGAAGAAGGTTGCCTATCTTATTAGGCGCAATATTCGCAAAATTCAAAATTAATTAAATGGATTAAAAATTAGGTTCTTTGAACGATATGACATTACTTACTACATTGAATTCAAGAGCCTTTTATTGAATGCAATTTCACTAATTAACTTTATACGAATGTGATTAAAATTTAGCTCAAATATAATTACATAAAGTCTCTTCTTATACCTATTAATTGTTATATCATTTTGTTGTAAAGGTACATCTTAAATATATGTCAGTTTCTTGTCCTCTCTTTAATATCTAACCATCTAAATCTAGCTTTACAGATTACAGGCATATAAAATTAGTAAATTACAAAATAATTAAACTATTCATTCATTCATGGTTAAGAATTTACAATTTCCTGATACATTTTAAGTTAGAACTAAATAAAGTTAATATCTGCAACTCAGCAGTACTTCTGTATTTCACGGTGAAACTGGTTTTCTTTTTGCAAGTTTCAAAGTTTTGGCTATTCAATACACGTTTCCATTTAGCAACATGTCATGTTCTGACATTGTGTACAAAAATTTTCATTGAAAATGCTCCCAGTAGATCTAAAACAAAAAACTAATGTTAGTATTATTATTATTACTTATTAGGACTCAAGCCTTTGATAAAATATTTTGGGGAACTTTAAAAAAAACAGTTTACTGTTTCTATAATTAAGGCTTAATTGGATACTAGTTACAATGTTATTTACAGATATATAAGCTGAAGGCCCGAACAGTTAAAACAATATCTTAGCTTAAAAAATGTCCAACAACTGAGATATTATGTAGGGGGAAAACGCTATGAAAAGGACGCGTTATGAAAAGGACAGTAGCAGTATCTTGAAAACCAAAAGGCATTTAAGTTTGAAAATTTAATATATGTAACTTAATATACTTATAAACAAACTATGACGTAAACATAGTCCTATCGTTTAATACACCGGACACTTCATGGCGCATTGAAACGGACGTTAGTTTTAAAGCGTGTAAAAGATAAAAAATTTTAATACATTGGAAATAGATGTTTCAAAAACAAAAAATATTTCTATTGCTTTCAGATGTGTTCTGCACACGTAAATTAAGGCCACAAAGGAAATTTAAGCTTTTTTTGCAAAAAAATTTTTTTAAATATTCTAGATTGTTTATTTTGTTATTATTAATTATTATAGCTTATTTTTAAAAATTTTTCTTTTTAAACAAGTTTGTAAATGATTCTACAAATCAATGATATTAAGTTTCTTCAACTTTTTTGTGCGAATGATGCAAAACTAAAGAATGTCCGTTTCATAACCCCATGTGTCCGTTTCAATGCGCAGGGTGCCATGAAAAGGACATTTCCCGATTTTACTTTAAAAGCTTACAACTTTTCAGTTTTGATGAAAAACTTAGTTTTTCTGCTTGTTATGTTATTATGAATAATTGTTTTGTTACGTTACCAAGTATTTATTAGAACTTATGTTTTGTTCAGAAAATAGAGCTATTTGAAAAAAAGTGTCCTTTTCATTGCGTCTTTCCCCTAACTGGATTCCACTAAAATACGAATAGAGGCTCTTACTAGTGATGGTAAAAATTTGAACTTCAGGTGAAGTGTAGCAAAAACTGTGCTCAATGAGTATTTGAATTTCAAATTTTTTCCATCAGTAGAAAATTAATAAAATTTACCTTAAGAATTATCTTTATAGCTTATGCTTGATGCACCAAGATTGTCTTCTGTTTTGACATTTAATATACTCCAACTTTCTGGATTTCTGGTACATAATGGCTTCTAACTAACAGCTCGCTAACTTCATGATAAAACCGATACTTTGTTGAAACGGTTTTTCGGTACTAGCGGTAGCTAAAGTAGTAGGGTAGTAGTTCTAATCAATTGTTCTTGAAACTCGACCATAGACTTCTGGTACACAATGATTTCTTTAATTTATTAAATTGACGGTATTTTAATTTAAACCAAATTAGAGATTAATTTACAAAAAATTTTGGGACCATACAGTAGTTGTATATTCAACGATCAGGAAGGAGCCTTTGTATCTTTTCATTATAGCTTGTTTGATGATATTATTATGGCCTGTAAAAGTAAAAATTTCAGCTTTAAGGGCGGAATTTACTCTAGAGAGATGTACTTAGGAATTTATGGATTTAGAAAACAACATTTCAATTGTACTTTTTACTTTTTTTATTCGTGGCGATCTTTAAAACAGGTGCCACTATTGCCCAAATTTAAAAAATGCGTTAAATGGAAAGGTTAAACTTAGATACTGGTGCGATTATTTTCATTGAAGGCTTTCGGACATTATGTTTCCAAAAAAGCTTGCACAATATAGAACAAAGAAATTTAGCTGAATTCCTCCAAAAAGGTAATAAAATATATAAACTCTACGGGAAAGAATACTATTATAACCGTCGCTATGTATATTCTTCGGCGCATCGCGCCTCAGGATATAATACTTGTGCTAGGGTTGTAATAGTATACTTCTCAACCTAAATATATAATATACTATTTTTATAGTATACATAATATTCTATGTATATTGTATAATCGCATTGTACATAATTTAATTTTTTATTACTTATATTATATTTTATTAAATATTATAAAATAATGAGAATTACATCGCTAGATACGGCAAAAATATCTTATAGTGACGAGCTGAGGGGAAGCGCCTTCCTTAAACACGATTGGTTTAAAATAAATTCGTTTGTATCAATTGGCTACTAAATTATAAGTAACTAGGCGATTACTATTCCATAGAAGTGAAAAATACCAATTTAGGCATCTGCGATTACCTTCAGCACTATAAGATATTTTTGCTGTACCTTCTCTCTACAGTTAGGCACATAACTACTTTTCCAAAATCAGGTGGGGACATATGTTTGAAGATGAAATATTTTGTGTGGAATTCAGATTACACTGTAAATCTATCTGAATTTTATGAATATCTGAATTTTTGCGTATTGTTGTCATTTTATCACAAGCACAAGAGCACAAGGGTGGGCAGCAAAATTTTAGGTGGGCTTGGGCCAACCCTGTCCCTCCCGTAGTTACGTGGCTGCTACAGTTTTACTACCATCTTCTAACGATTTATTTGCATTTGTTGTAGTTCTACCTAAAAATTAAAACACGTTAAATATTAAATAGGTAAACTCTTAAATGTGTGTTGATCAGAGAAGAGCTCACTATCGACGTCAGAGAGTTGAAATTTGAGTTTCAGGCTTTCGCCAAAAATGCAAAGGTTATTCAGGTTTGTTCCAATACCACTTGTACATAGAAAGTGTCTCTTGTGACTAGACATCACACCTTTAGTAGCAATTGGAACTCGCTTTACCAAACTCATAGACTATGGACCCCATAATAGAAAAAACGGGGTGATCGTATTCAGGCCCATCTTTTGGGAATAAGCTATTTGAGTGCCAACGAACACGAAAATCTGGTTGGCTTCCAAAAGCAGTGGCTTAAGGATCCTTCAATGAAATTCTTAAAGAAGGAAAGAAATTAACGTCTTTATGCTGCACACCCGCAAAACATAAACTCGTAACTCATAAAAGATATTTGAGTTGTCCACTGGTAAAGTAACTATACGTTTTATATAAAAAGTAAGATTTTACTTTGGCATCCCTCTCAGGTGGGTTTTCCGTCCTCCTCACCGATTAGAAGTTTATTAGCAGTTCTGAGGCCTTAAGCCACTGCTTTTGGAAGTTAACCAGATTTTCGTGTTCGCTGGCACTCAAATAGCTTATTCCCAAAAGTTGGGCCTGAAAATGATCACCCCGTCTTTTTCTGTAATCGGCCTATAGTCTATCAATTCATCATATAGATGACTCTTCTCTAAAATCAAGTTTTTTCTATACTTACTAAATATTATTTTCTCGAGCGTGATAATTGGAGATTCAAATGCTAATGTCAATAAAAGTGCAGTACCAAGAGTAAACATGTAATCACCCCAATAACTGTATAACTAAAAATTAAAATTTTACAAATTTTATTGAAAACAAAATTGTAGGAACTTACGGAATTCAAGTCACTCATATATTTGACGGTTCGATCTTGATATGATACCGTAGCTTGCATACTCATGTGTAACAAATACATAGTGTACGTTAATTTTGATAAAATTTGAAAGATTGGTGCAGATAAAAAGCTATTTATTGGCCCTAAAATTAAATTATTTTATTAATTTTTGTTATATCATTTCTCACAATTAAATACCTCCATATCCTAAAGCACACATAATAATAACCATCGAAACTGCGATGGCCCATCCTGGTCTCATGAGTGCTAAATAAAACGCTTCTGCAACTCGATTGTACTCAGTTAGCGAATCGTGACCTGTAAAAACGCAAGTTGCAAGAATTCCTAATGCAACAACCCACGTTGATATAACTAGAAGCTAAACAATTTTCTTATTTCTCTGTTTTTTGAATTTATTTTTTTATACCTTGCCAATACGAAGTTTTCCATTTTGCTTGATTTGGTGTATGTAGTATCCTAATAAAATACCCATCAACCACGGTGCAGCTCTTGTATGAGTTGCCATATAATAATATCTCATGAATGTTGGATTAGATCTAAAATATGTATAAATATTTATAATTTTTTCCTGTCGTTATACATTGTTACTTACCCGTTAGCCAAAATAAAACCACTGTACTCTTTAATGTAACCCAAAACGAAAACGTATACCATCGATGCAACAGTTAATCCTGCTGTAATAAGGACACCAATTTTTGGCCACTTTTTCAAAGGTATCAAAATTAATGGCGATATTAAGAATAATTGGGTATCTACAGATAAATACCAAGTTTGTGGTATGCACTGAAATTTTTAAATAAGTTCAAATAATTTCATTAATTACAATGACGTTCATACTATGTATCCTTCTGCGGCAACGAGATTTTGAATGTATAGTAAAGCAGCCCACCATCTCTTTTCACAAGAAACGGAAAATATACTTGTCATAGCTGGCCAAAAAGGTCCCGAGCCTAAATATTTAAGGAGCGTCATATGAAAAAATATTATCACAGCGTAAACGGGAGTTAATCTGAAATAAAAATAAGTTGCAGAAAAAGCCTAAAATTTTGACTCGTTTCACCTTAAATATCGATGAATATAATAAATTGGAATGTTGAATTTGATCCCTTTAGACATTGCTGTCATAAATCCATATCCAACGACAAGACCACTTAAAACCAAGAAGGTGTCTACTGACACTGTAGCTCCCATGACGTACATATTTCCTTCTTTCGCTTGCCACTGCAAAATAATATGTTTTAATAAATTTTAATACTAAATCAAATGAATCTTTATTGTTGTATGTAGAAACAAATGCTTGTTACCTATCGACAAGTCCTTTAGGATTAAGAGCCAAATTCTAAAACGAAACTACATCCTAAAGTAAAAATATTTCATGAAGTTGAGATAAGTTCAAATATAGAGTTCAAACAAAATTTCTAAAATTAGAAGAATTTAGGGTCAGTTCGAATTGGAGTCCCGTTTTAGAATTTGGTCCTAATTGAAAAGTATTTAAAACGATGAAGCTATTAAAGGTGGTTCACACTACATTTCTCATAGGAGAAGTCATATGACTTCTCCTATGAGAAATCATGTAGTGTGACCCACCCTTTAGACTTGAGATGTAGATGTTCGTTGAACCTTTTCTTTTACAGATTAGAAATAAAAAACATTCACTAAGAGTACCTCATTCAAAAGTCAATACCCCTTACAGAGGTCTAATTATACCTCCTAAAAACTGAAGGGTCTCGGTTATCTTAAAATTAGTATATAAAGTGCTTGTCATATCTAAACGACCATAAATACGCATTCCATCCAACGTTTTAGCATCGATATTAAACATTGTTCCAATAAATTTTTACTTTGATGACGTCATTGCTCGAAGAGGGTAGGAGTAGAAAAATTAAAGTTATCGGAAAATGTTTGTTTTGAAATAAATCAATTTGACGTGTCCAACGGTTTTTTAATATTCCTATCGAAAGAAAACATTTTCAGTATTCCAGACTTTAGGCGCTCAGTGTAGAATAGAGCATTTGACTTTCAAGCCGACTTTCAAGCCATAATAAGAGATTCGCGAGACCAACACAAGACGAGACTAAACCGAATCTTGATCTTGGAACCAAGTCTTGACTCTACAGTCTTTGATCTGGTTTGTTTTGTTTTGTGTTTTGTGATAGTTTTGATTTTAGTCTTAACTAAGACTAAGATTAAGATAGTGTTGTTGTCTCGCACAGCTCTACTTATAGAACCCTAGCTTGGGCCTCATCCATAAATAATTAAATCCCATTAATAAAAGACTCATGGATCACGGGGAATGCGCACTAAGGTCCGAACCTATATATCAATAATAAAAAACAGGAAGAAGTAGGATAAGAATTGGTTTTGAGAAATTAGGAGTAGTCTGGTCAGTTTCCATGTGTCAGTGTTAATCTGTCACCTTAGTTACCATATGTTAATATCAATGCAATATGTCATTCACATGTCATATCATCTGTCATTCCATCTGTCGTCTCATCTGCCATTGTATTTGAAATCCCATCTGTCATCAAATCTCTGTGATGCCATATGTCATCTCATCTAACAAACGAGTCTGACAGATAGGATGGGTGACAGATAGGATGAGATGACTCTTGAAATTGACAGAGGCGATAAGATGACAGATGAGATTAATAAATGAGATGCCAGATGGGACTGATAAATAAAATGAGATGACTGAAGAGATTGACAGATGAGATGACAGACAGATTGGCAGATGGAAAGAGATGACAGATGAAACTTACAGATGAAATTGACAGAGAGAAAGACACAGAAGGTCTGTTCGTTTGTCTTGCACTGACTTACTCTAACTTGCTCTAACTCGCTACAATTTACTCCTGCTCTTGACTAGGAGTAAGAAATGTAGAAACGAACATGGTTCCGAGCAACCAGTGCAAGACAAATGAACATACTTTGTATTTTCTACTCTTTGTCAAGAGCAGGAATAAGTTGGAGCAAGTTGGAGTAAGTTAGTGCAAGACAAACGAACAGACCTAGAGAGAGGAAGAGAGGGATGGGAGGGGGGAAGAAAGAGAAAGGGAGAGAAATAGAGATAGATAAAGTAAAGGAGATTGTAACGTACTTTTCTGTAATCAGCCTTATGCCGTCACAGCAAAGTTCGGTGCACTCTTTATTTATTTTATTCGGATAACTTCAATCGTGAAGCCAGAATTCGACGTGACTCCCTTGCAATACCAGAAATAAAAACAAGATTTCAATAACTAATCGTATAATATATTTATCTATGTACACACAAAACGGGTACTTGATTGCTCGTATTTACACGCTGCTCTTCTTTTATCTATCCTAGTAGTCTTAGCTACAGTGTAACTTGACCGGCACTTGACTCGGTTCAGGTTAACCCCCTCTGGCCTTGTTGTGGCTAATTCAGCTGGGTTACGAATTACTCTGCTTGCCTTCTGCTTCACTACACCTGAGCTGTTCTCGGCGATGACAGCCGGGAAAACTTCTCCCAGTCTCTGAAACACAAGGATTACGTCGACTCCATCTTCGGCACTCGATCCACAAATCTGTCCCCGTTCGGGAATTAACTGAAAACTCGGGAATAATCGGAAAACTCCGCTGAAGCGTACGAGAGCAACAAACAAGCGTCACCAGATACACGAAACTTCAACGGTTCGGGAATTAACGGGAAATTACGGAAATGATCGGTTACCTTCGAAGAAGCGTACGAAGTTAACGAATAATCGTCACCAAGTACACGAAGCTTCCACGAATCAAAACTGCACGACAAAGCACGGAAATGATCGGTTACCTTCGAAGAGGCGTACGAAGTTAACGAACGGGCGTCACCAAGTACACAAAGCTTTAACAACTCGGAATTGAATGACAGAACACGAAAAATACTCAGCTGACTTTGCAGAAATGTACGAGGTTAACGACCAAGCGTCACCAGATACTGAACGGTGAATATCGAAGAAGTGTACGAGGTTAACGAACAAACGTCACCAAGTACACAAACGGCGAATCTCGAAGAAGCGTACGAGGTTAACGAACAAGCGTCACCAGGTACTGACCTTCCACGGAGCACACAATAATAAACACAAAATCACTTACCCTCAACGATGTCTAGTAGCCCGTATACCGCTTTTCTAATATTAACCCGTGGTTAATATTAGAACCCGAATTGAATTATTGAATTCAAACTCAATTCGAACTGCCTTCCGATTTTTCTCTCCCCTTAATATAATTATCTTTTATATTTTATGCAGGGGAGAGATAAATCTTTTATCTCCTTCCTTATCCTACGTTGACCAGGGAGTGATAAATTACCTGTCTTCTTGACATTGTCAATGTCAATGTCTTGCAGGTTACTTATGTTTCAAACATTGACATTGACAATTTGTTTGATCATGGTTACTAAAATTTTATTTGATATCGTTATAACTTAAAGATCCAACTTTTTCTCTAGAATTTTCTTCTGACCATCTCCACTGGTCACATTCTAATTGATCTGAAAAAGTAACCGTTACAAAACTTTCCCCTTAGGGTTAGAATGCAACCATGGAGATGCCACGATCTCCATTATGATCTCTTTCACTTGGTAAATGGTCTTTGCTACCTATTCCGTTTCATCTGACTGTGCCCACTTTCTTTTGCTATCCTAATACCCTCCGTAATATTCCTTCAATTATTTCATCTACCACCCACCAACTTTCTTTTGCTATCCTACCCACCTTAGCTGTTAACAGACCTATTTCCCAAGTCCGACGACCTACATTGTCTGTATCCTGCTCTACTGCCATTTGCTACTCATTCCGTTTTCTCTGACTGTGCCCACTTTCTTTTGCTATCTTAGTACTTTCCGTAATATCCCTTCAATTATTTCATCTATCACACGCCAACTTTCTTTTGCTATCCTACCCAGCTTAGCTTCTAGCAGACCCCTTTTGCAGGTTCTACGACAGTTTTACCTTTAATTCGAGGGTACCTAAGTTACGAGACTCATTTAGTCTCTTAACTTTGATTCAGTCTTTAATTTCTAACCATCTTATTTCATCTGTCTGGGCCAACTTTCTTTTGCTATCTTACATCCCTTTTTATCCTTCTTTGTTTATTACATCTAACTTCTCCCTACTTTCTTTTGCTATCCTACAACCCTCTTTCAAACGTTTCTGTACTTACTTGATTCATGACTTCCTAAAAATTATCATACCTTTAGAATTTTGACCACAAATATTCCAGTAGAATTCTCTATTGGGATACCACGTAGGGCTTAATGTCCTTCACGTGTACCCGACAGGTTTTTCCTCTCTTTAATCGCAATTCCACGATTACAGGAGACGGTACCTTCACAATTTCATGCGGCCCGCTGTACTTCGCTGCCAATTTGGCGGAAAATCCCTCTTGTCTTTTAGACAATGGACGCTCTTTCCTATATACCCAGGCGCCTACCTGCGGTTTATACGGACGCCGTCGTAAATTATACTGGCGGGCTTGAATGTTTTGGGCGTTTGCTAAATTTACCCTAACATTCTCTAATACCGTCGACAGGTTATGCATCCTCTCTGCCACCTCATTATGCGTTTCCTCTCGCAGATTATTCTCATTCTCTACTTGTCTCCTTAAGATTGCAGGAGGAATCAACTCTCTCCCATGGGTTAGCAGACATGGAGTATAACCCGTCGACTCATGATGGCTAGTATTGATGGCAAAGCGTATTTCGCTTAAATGCTCATCCCATCTACGCTGATCACCATCACAAATCTGCGCCAACATGGAGCCTATCACACGATTTGCCCTTTCCACGCAGTTTTCCTGCGGGCTGTATGGTGCCGTTAGCCTATGTTGAATGTGATAATCCAGCAGCATTTGTTTTACCGCTGAATTAACAAACTGGGTACCATTGTCTGAAGTAAGGACACGTGGACATCCGTAACGGAATATAATGTCATCCTTCAGACTGGTAATGAATGCCCTGGTAGTCGCCTTGCGAAAGGGCCTTAACTCGACCCATTTGGTAAACCTATCCTGGAATACCAATAGGTACCTAAACCCTTGGGTAGAGCGTACCAGCGGACCGATAAAATCTACACTTACTGTATCCCATGGTCCTGTCGCTCGAGAGGACAACATCTGACCCAGAGGTTTTTGATTGGGATGTTTATACTTGAGACAGTTGTCACAACGTTTAACGTACCTCCTTACATCCCCGGATAACCTCGGCCAGAAATATTCTCTTCGTACCCGCTGCAAAGTTTTGTTAATGCCCGCATGCCCTGCATGCGGCACATCGTGGCATTCCCTCAACACCCTCATGCGTTCACCCGTAGGCACGCACCATTTCCATGAGTTGTGAAACTCATCATTTGAATTTCCCAAACATTGGCGGTACAGATCATTCTGCCGAATACGATAATCGGGAAACCCTTCTGGATTTTCCATTATCCTTGCCTTCATTTGACGTAACCATCGACAGTCCTGCCATGGTTGGTCTTCGACGGGATAATTCTCTTCTGCGGGAACAATTTCTGGATCTCCTTGAATGGTTACATTTACTTCAATCGGACCTCTATGACGAAGTTCGTCGCCATTACGCCTTTCCTCGAGGGGACCTATATGATGGATCTCCTCGTTTTCTTCTATTCTATCGAGGGGACCTAAATTATGGGGCCCTCCGACCTCTTTCTTTCGGGTTCCTTTCTGGTAATTTAACCTCTTTCCGGAGGACATCAGGGGCTGATGGTAGTTTAACCTCTTTCCGGAGGATATCACGGGGTTCTGGTAGTTTAACCTCTTTCCGGAGGATATCACGGGTTTTCTGAAGGTGGCGTTTTCTTCCACTTTCATCTCTATTTCTTCATTTTCTTCCCTACGGGACAATGCATCCGCTACCGCATTAAATTTTCCTTCTCTGTAATGGATGGTAAATCTATACTCTTGTAGTTCCATCATCCATCTAGCTAACCTCCCTGTTGGTTGAGGTAAAGCCCTTAACCACTTTAAACTGCGGTGATCACTTATCACATCGAATTCATAGCCCTCCAAATACCCCTTGAGTTTCTTTATGGCCCATACTACAGCGAGGCATTCCCTTTCTGTGACCGAGTAATTTTTCTCCGCCGCATTCAACCCTCTGCTGATGTATGTTATAGCTCTTTCTTCTCCATTATGTGTTTGTGTCAATACGGCGCCTAGCCCACTTCCACTAGCGTCGGTCTTGAGCACAAATCGGGTATTAAAACACGGGCATGCAAGTACTGGAGCCTGAGTCAACTTGCACTTCAATTCACTCAAAGCCTTTTCTTGGCGTTCCGTCCATACAAACTTCACATCTTTCTTCAACAGATGATGAAGTGGTTCTGCTATCCCCGCAAAATCGGGAATAAATTTCCGGTAGTAACTCGCCATTCCTAAAAATGAACGTACTCCTTTGACCGTTGTTGGCGATCTCATGGTACTTATGGCGGCTACTTTATCCGGATCTGTGTGGATACCCTCTGTATTAATTACATGTCCCAGGTATTTCAACTCAGTCTGGCAAAAAACAGACTTGTCGGGGTTTAACCCAAGCCCAGCTTCATATAATCGGTCAAATACAACTTTGAGGTTATCCAAATGCTCCTCAAAACTGTTCCCAATTACTATGATATCGTCCAAGTAACAAAACGCCTTTTTATCCAACTCTGGACTAATAATCGAATCCAGGAGTCTTTGAAATGTGGCGGGTGCAGAGTGCAATCCGAACGGCATTCTTTTAAACTGAAATAAACCACGGCCTGGCACGCAAAACGCGGTCAGGGGTTTGCTCTCCTTATCCAGGGGTACTTGCCAATATCCCTGCCTCAAATCAATAGTACTCAAGTACTTAGCGCCACGTAATTTATCCAAAATCCCTTGTATGTATGGTATTGGATATGCATCTGGTTCGCTCAGTGCATTCAGTTTCCTGAAGTCAATACAAAAACGATATTTACCATTTTTTTTATGAACTAGAACGATAGAAGAACTCCACGGACTAGAAGATGGCTCGATTACATCTTCCTGTAACATGCGATCCACTTCTGCATCCATTACCTCCTGCATCTTCGGATTCTTCGGGTAATACCGCTGCTTTATCGGCACCACTCCTGGTTTCAGTTTGATATGATGGTGAGTTTTATGGGTTACACCCTTCAATCGTGTAACCTTCTCCAACTCCACCTTCAATAACTGATTCAAGCGGTCCAGCTGAGTTTCCTCTAAGGGGCGTAATCCCCCGAGAAGAACTTCCTTTACCTCATTTACCAATTCAATTTCTTCTCCATCCAAACTCAATTGTGGCGGATCAAAGCTGATTGTGGCTTTCAATCTTGTTAACAAATCGATTCCAATGATAGCATCTACGAACAACGCCTCCAGAACATTCCACGTGTGAGACACTCGACGAGGTCCAATTCGCACGGGAAACTGATACGTCACGAAACTGTTAACAACTACGCCATTGGCTAACTGGCTTTTCCTGTTATTAGTGGCAATCACCACGTCTTCCTCTTTCTGAAGTGCATTGGCCACTTCTCCGCTTATATGGGACTCCACTGCTCCGGTATCCACCAGTGCTTTTATTCTCTGCGTACCACAATAAACATAAACTACAATCTTATTCACATTTCCATTCCAATTATTGGATAACCCACAAACTGCCTTCTTTACACATGGAAACTGATTAATATCACTAACAACTAAAACTATTGAAGAATTATTTACACACGGAACTTTCACAGGATTTATGTTGCACACCAGAGTTGGTGAGAGGCAATTATTCTCCACCTGAACTCTGCGAGTTTTTACGGGATCTGCTTGTACCTTTATTACTGGTTGTGGGCATCGTGACGAGTTAGGATCCCGTTGATGAATTTGTTTCACCCTAAGCAGCCAAGCATCCCACGCCTGCTGATCATGTCTAACCTTTGCCCGTAATGAAGAAGTCAGTCCTACTCCTTCGGGCCAGCTTCGTTTCCCGCCAACTGATTACATGGGCATGTTTTCAACAACGGATTGCGCCTATTACACCGCAAACACACACGATAATCCGTATTATTGCAATCACTGCGCCAGTGCCCCATGGTACCGCATTGAAAACAACGAGACGTCTCCTTATTAAATAATCTGTTCGCCCTTGGACCATTATTTCCATCATCTCTTGTTGTCACTTTCGGCGCCGTCCTTGATTGGAGATCTGGTATGATAGCTCGTGATCGTGGCGTACTATCAATTGCTGCCATCAAACTAGGTCGCTCGAACGGTTGTACATATGCTCTTGGAAACGGTTTGGATACCAAGGTTGAAGGAAAATTACTTCTGTTGTTGTTCCACCGTCGTGCCTCCACTTTCTGTTTCTCGAATAAAGCCTCTAAATCTCTTGCTTGTGTCAGCAGCTCACTAAGATTACGGAAACTATCTCTTTTAATGTGCAGCTTTATCTCATTCCTGAGATTCTCATAGACGATGTCTGTCTCTTCCATTTCTGACAGGTTGCTTCGCCTAATCATCGTTTGGATTTCCGTCAAGAACTGTTGTGTCGTCTCTTGCGGTTGTTGACACCTCTGATAAATTTCCCGACGGAGATTTACCTCCTGCGCCCTCGGAGCATAATTGACTCGGAACAGGTGGACAAACTCATCCCAGCAACTCCATATGTGTCGGTTATTTCTATGCCACATTAGTGCTTGGTCTTTAAATAGTTCTGGTAATGCACTCAACATGTCTTGATCCCGAAGATTATAACAATCCTTCATTTCCAACAAACGTTCCAGAAACGTCCGACAATCTCCTTTACCATCGTACCGCAAATTCCATTTCCTCACCGTGTTACAGATTTGAGCTGCACGTGGTAGGTGTGTCGACGGATATTCCAAACAGTCCATCCTACTCGGCAACCGGGAAGGATCCATCGCTCTTGGTACGTCTCTCTCTTCATCGATAGCTCGTGTGGGTGACTCGATACGCCTGTGTCGCCTAGGTGATCGTTCCAACTCTCCGCGGTTTCTCGACGGAGATTGCATTGTCTTCGATGAGGTCATACCTGGGATCGTCGGTGGTCGAGGTTGTGTACCTGCGATATGTCCCATATAACGCTCCTTTAATTCCTTGACCGTACCTGTCGTAGGTAGGTTCAACTCCTCCAGCTTCTCGATATAATCCACCTTGTGCCATTCCGACACATCAATAATGATACTCGGTGCACTTCCTGGATTACTTCCTATAGCCTGGGTTGGTACCTCTGTTTCCACCTGCGGAGGAACATCTTCTTCTGCAGTGGTCGGTGCGGTACTTATACCCGGAGGATTCATTTTGTTTTTATTTCTGTTTGCAAGTTTTTACAATAAAATCAATTACTCTGACTGACAAATGCAGTCCCTGCTCGGGCGCCAAAAATGTAACGTACTTTTCTGTAATCAGCCTTATGCCGTCACAGCAAAGTTCGGTGCACTCTTTATTTATTTTATTCGGATAACTTCAATCGTGAAGCCAGAATTCGACGTGACTCCCTTGCAATACCAGAAATAAAAACAAGATTTCAATAACTAATCGTATAATATATTTATCTATGTACACACAAAACGGGTACTTGATTGCTCGTATTTACACGCTGCTCTTCTTTTATCTATCCTAGTAGTCTTAGCTACAGTGTAACTTGACCGGCACTTGACTCGGTTCAGGTTAACCCCCTCTGGCCTTGTTGTGGCTAATTCAGCTGGGTTACGAATTACTCTGCTTGCCTTCTGCTTCACTACACCTGAGCTGTTCTCGGCGATGACAGCCGGGAAAACTTCTCCCAGTCTCTGAAACACAAGGATTACGTCGACTCCATCTTCGGCACTCGATCCACAAATCTGTCCCCGTTCGGGAATTAACTGAAAACTCGGGAATAATCGGAAAACTCCGCTGAAGCGTACGAGAGCAACAAACAAGCGTCACCAGATACACGAAACTTCAACGGTTCGGGAATTAACGGGAAATTACGGAAATGATCGGTTACCTTCGAAGAAGCGTACGAAGTTAACGAATAATCGTCACCAAGTACACGAAGCTTCCACGAATCAAAACTGCACGACAAAGCACGGAAATGATCGGTTACCTTCGAAGAGGCGTACGAAGTTAACGAACGGGCGTCACCAAGTACACAAAGCTTTAACAACTCGGAATTGAATGACAGAACACGAAAAATACTCAGCTGACTTTGCAGAAATGTACGAGGTTAACGACCAAGCGTCACCAGATACTGAACGGTGAATATCGAAGAAGTGTACGAGGTTAACGAACAAACGTCACCAAGTACACAAACGGCGAATCTCGAAGAAGCGTACGAGGTTAACGAACAAGCGTCACCAGGTACTGACCTTCCACGGAGCACACAATAATAAACACAAAATCACTTACCCTCAACGATGTCTAGTAGCCCGTATACCGCTTTTCTAATATTAACCCGTGGTTAATATTAGAACCCGAATTGAATTATTGAATTCAAACTCAATTCGAACTGCCTTCCGATTTTTCTCTCCCCTTAATATAATTATCTTTTATATTTTATGCAGGGGAGAGATAAATCTTTTATCTCCTTCCTTATCCTACGTTGACCAGGGAGTGATAAATTACCTGTCTTCTTGACATTGTCAATGTCAATGTCTTGCAGGTTACTTATGTTTCAAACATTGACATTGACAATTTGTTTGATCATGGTTACTAAAATTTTATTTGATATCGTTATAACTTAAAGATCCAACTTTTTCTCTAGAATTTTCTTCTGACCATCTCCACTGGTCACATTCTAATTGATCTGAAAAAGTAACCGTTACAAGATAACGAGATAAAAACAAATAGAGAGAGAAAAAAGGGCATAAATAGACGGGGCGCATCAGGGGTGTTCATGACTTAATTAATAATATAAAATTAAACGATAAAAACGCTATTATTATATATAGTATTATTTTCATTGATAGAAATTATCTGTTGATATAAATCAATTAAGTGTTTAAAACAGGTAACTATCAACTCTTGAGAAAAAAATAACAAAATTCTTACCTTTAATAGATCCAGTGGATTAGAATTTGCAGAAAATTGCACGAAATAGTAACGATGGCCCAAAATAATCCACATCATGCTAATTACTCGTATTCCATGTAAACAAGAAATATGAGTTGGTGCACTTTTAGATTCAAACAATTTTTTCCCATTTGTCAAAACTGAAAATGCTATGAAAGCAGAATGTCGAGGTTCTGAAAAAATTATAATGGTATTATTTGTAATCAAACGATTTCGAAACGTACCTTTACGGTTATAAAATAAAAATATATCGTAAACTGTTGAAGCTATCATAATTCCTAAGATGATTCCTAAAAAGGATCTACAAAAAAAGTTTTTGAATTTAAACTAAGGCAGTCGAAATAATAGAAACTCACATCATTACAATATCACCGGGCTCAAATTCAATTTCATGTGCTTGAGTTTGACATAAAAGTTCGTTAAATTTAATAGGAACAAGTGGATTACTGTATATATTTTGAAAATCTTCAGTTGAACAAGAATGTGGCAAACAAGTTGCAAACATTGCACTTAACTCGGCAGATTCCACCATATTAATACTTCTCGATTTCTGTAACATAAAATCTTATGGTAATATTGGAATAAATTAATTTGAATTTAACTAACATTTTTTGCTAGAATTGTTTCCAGTTCTAAAACCGGAATGCTTCCTAAGCAGTACTTTCCGTAAATGGGATTTTCCATCGAAGGAGATTTAACTTCCATGCATTCGTCAAAGGTACCCAAATCTACTACATTTCCTTGTAGAATTCCGGATGGTATTTTAGTAGCGGAATCAAACACTGAAAATGAAATAGTTGTTTTTGTTGAGTTGCTTTTACTAAAAATTAATATTTGTAAAAATATTAATTCTTACTGTCTGTCTTTTTCTTACCCATCAGACAAAAATTTTATGGAGAGAAATGTCATTAACATCCACTCCCAACTGAACAATCTTAAATGGCAACCCCCAGCGATAATCGCTGGAAAGCCTTTAAAATTTACTTTCTAGTGCTATCACCTTACGATACTTTTGATTGGATTTTTAGTTACAAAAAAAAATTATTCTAACGAGTACCTACCTAATAGAGGACATGTTATGTTTAAAAATGAACTTTTTCAAATAAATTTTGGAGCTGAGTATCTCAGAAACGAAGCCAAATTGGAAAAAAATTAATTTCGCATTTTTGACTTGAAATTTCACAGTGAATACGACATGTTATTTGTCGCCTTGAATTATCAATAACCGTTCTCTATATATAACTGCAAGTTCTTTAGAATAAAAACAATACTTGAAAAGGAAGAAACGAGTCTAGTCATGAACGATTGCACAATATTCTCTATTTCATTGTTCCAAATTAAATTAATTATAAAGAAAACTTACTATGAGCACTCCATCCTCTCCATCCAGCATTTTTTAAATTTTTCACGTAAACTAAAATATCTTGGTGACATTTCGTCATTCCTCGATTTTGATTTTTTAACACATAATTTTCAAGATATTTTGCATAAAGTTCTGGCGATGATATCGTGTTGAAATAATTTTGTAAGTTTGATTGTAAAGAACATGTTGCGATACATAAAATTAAAAAAAGTTTCATCAACATTATTAACTGATGTGTTATTTATTTTACAAGCACAGGTACAAATTAACTGATAATTAAATGGCATAGGGCAGTTTATTATAAACGTTATAAATTATTTATCTATGATTATTTGTCATCGTCGTTAATCGGAATCTCACTACATATCATTAAATCTCAAGTGGAATACTTATGTATATTATTTTTATTTTTGATTTATATCAATCAATCATTACTTTTAATCTATTTTTCTAACATTAGAAAGCTTATTAAATTTCTTACAAGATTGTTACTATCTATTTTTTTGCTATTCCTTATAGTTTTTGAGATATCCGCCCGCAAAATCGTTAATGTTAGTCACATTATATGACTTCCCGATCCTCGCTATATGACCTAATCATGGTAGCGATTTCAATGTTGCTACGATACACAATGAAATTATTCCTTGTTATTCAAATTGCTATCCTGTTTAATGAAAATTTTAACAACTTCTAAACTCTTTTTTGCTCTTTCAGTAAAAGCATGATGAAATGTAATATGTACTTTTATTATTTCTAATTTTTAATTCTGCATCATTTTTGGATCTTTCATATTTGCTCTTAAACAATTAGGGAAGCAGGAATTTATAAACGCGTGATTTTACCTGCTATTGCCCTATGTATCGGTAAGTCATTCAACACCCGGCATAAAGAAAGATCATATCATGACAGCCGATGATAATGTAAACTCAATGGATGAGCCATCCATAGTTTTCCAAAATGTCGTTTCCGTCGTATTTTCTCTTATAGACTAACCCTGCTTCCGGATCTATTCAATGAATTATGTCGCACTCATTTAGCGTCTGATTGTCCAGTTTATGAAATAAAAAGATCGTGTAATCTTAGTTCTTTTACGTGATTTTGCCACTTTTTTCTCTAGTTCATAAAACGGAGAATATATATGTATCATCACTTGATGCAATTCAGTAAATTGACACCTAAACTAAATTGGGTAGCATGAAATTAAGAAATGAAATGACAAAAGTATAAGTTATTTTACCTATACATTACACGTGAACATTACATTTCCTCATTTCCAGATAGTACTTATACTTGAAGTTGAAGATGTCCTTATTTGTCCAGACTATAAGATGTCCAATTTTTAAGGCTCAACATTTGCTCATTCAATGAAATCACTTACTTTTCTTCTTTGTATTTTTATGGACTTTGTATTGAATTTTTACAAAAATGTGGATTTTTATGATTAATCTGATATAATTATGGATTACGCACTAATCTATAGAATCGTGAAGTGGGAAATTGAAAAAAACTACTCAGAAAGGGAAAATTCTGCTTGGATAACAGAATGAGCTATGCTATGACATACAGTACAAAGGGTTTTCGCAATAAAAATATTAGTTAAAAAAGGTAAATAATAATTCAGCGACTTCCATTTACGTCACTGAAATTGCTGAAATTCTGTCTGATATTTTTCTGACTGAAATATTAATTTTTTTTAATATTATGGCTACGCGAACGAGGGCATTTAGCCACGACTAGAGCATGTCCTTTTTAACATTAAATTTGCAAATTAGTCCTTTGAACAAAATGAATCAACTGATCTAACATGGACTTATTTGTGAAGAACAAAGAATTTAAGTTTTGATATTTATTGATTTAATTTATGTTCAGTTTTATGTATAGACAGGTTTTACTCTAGGAAACTGATTCTTGATAGAAAATACGGGGAAGCTTGGAAAGCAGAAATGAAGTACCTACTAATTAATTTTAGAAAAATCTATAATAAACAATAAAAGTATTCTGTTCAATTATATCTATTCAAAATTATTTTAGAGCTGAAAAAAGTTTAATTTATTGCAAGTAACGCTTTGTACTTGCGATTAAAAAAGTCGAATATTGTTATCGGTAATCGGTTATTGACCGCTTTTAAATAATTTTGAAGTTAATAGGGTATTTTCCAATTTTTAAAATATCGATTATTCTTGCGTTATTGCATAGCAAAGTCGATTATTAAAATGACTTGAGCACACTAAAAATATGTTAATCAAAAAAGTTTCATCAAAAACTGCTTTAGAAAAAGATTAAATGGTACAGTTTCAAAGTGAAAATTAAAACGGAAGTGACGTCACGAGTCATATACATCACGTTTGTTGCTTAGTTACATGTATTAAGAGGGCGATATTTTTCAAATGGGCGGGGAAGGTGATATTTAGACATTCCGCTCTTAAGCTTTAGCGACTTTAATATCCGGTTGATATCACTAATATTTACAATTCCTGATAGGGTAAAGTTCAAAGAAGGCACTAAAGTATTTGTATTTAAAAAATAAGAGCCTAATTAGTGAGAAAAATGCAGTTGAACTTTGTGTAATTCAAAAAAAACAACGGATGTTGGGTAGAAACAACATCCTGTCTTTTTTTAAATTTCACCAAGTTCAACTGCATTTTTCTCACTAATTAGGCTCTTATTTTTTATATACAAATACTTTAGTGCCTTCCTTGAACTTTACCCTATCAGGAATTGTAAATATTAGTGATATCAACCGGATATTAAAGTCGCTAAAGCTTAAGAGCGGAATGTCTAAATATCACCTTCCCCGCCCATTTGAAAAATATCGCCCTCTTAAATGTCAGCTAAGGGCGCGCTGCTAAAGTGGAGGGGAGACATTTTTGCCATAGCGTGTATTTTTACCATAGCGTGTATTTTTACCACTTTAAGTTGAAGAAAAAAAATATAGACGGTGCCAACATACTGTCAAAATAATTATTTTAATTACCAATGTCAACCAATCTCAAACTTAAAAAAAACAAGAAACAGTACTTAAAAGTAGAACATTACAACATCGTTTTGGACGGTTTTCGATGCTGTAATGAGTATATTGTTACAAAAGAATAGTAAAGTTAAAAATTTATACCTGGAACTTTAAAATTTTGCTTGGGCCATCTAAAAGGCAATGCCTGAACTATTGTCGAAAGATTTGGTTGAAAAGACCGCTAAGGACAGATTTTGATTCAGTATTATCTTCCTTGTTTCGTTTAATTAGCGATGGAATCACTTAAAAATTAGGTATTGTTCTTATAACGATCTCCACCAGGAAATAACGGAATTTCATCAATATTGGTTGCTTCAAAATTTGAAAGTTTCTTGTTTTCAAAAATTAATTTAACCTATTTATTCATAATATAAAGCAATGAAAACTGTTCATCTCCTTCATTGATCTTTCCTTATTAAACATTCAAAAAAATTAAGTTCATATAACGTTTAGTTTTTAAATTCCGCAAGAAAAACTAAAGGCTTATTTTTAACGTTATTTTAACTCCAACTTTTGACGGTTTGTCAGCGTGCGTGTAATCAAGGTTATAATAAGTTGGAGCTCATTAGTTGAATATTGACGAATATTCAGCAACGACTCGTGACGTCATGCCGCTTTTATGTGGGAAACTTTATAGTTTGAATTTCAAATAATTTTTTTGACAAAACCTATAGTCGCAATTTTTCTTTAATGTGGTTTTGAGATTACGTTATCAATAAGGTAACTTTCTAGATACATTTTAAAAAATTGGAAAATACCCTATTCTCGGATCGAGATTAATCTCTGACTATAAGTACCAACATAAGTTGTTTTTTTCAATTTCCCACTTCACGATTCTATAGATTAGTGCATAATCCATAATATATCAAATTAATCATAAAAATCTACACTTGTGTAAAAATTCAATACCAAGTCCATTAAAATAAGAAATTGAAAACGATATCTTCAACTTCAAGTAATTACTATCAGGAAAAAAGGAAATGTAATGTACTCCTGCGTTTAATTCTATCTAATAAGCAGTTTACAGAAACATAACAAACTTATACTTTTGTCATTTCATTTGGTAATTTCCAGCTTTCCAATTTATTTTAGAAAAAAAATCTTCAAATAAAAGTTTTAGAGCACAAAATTCTGCATGTAAATCAATAAACAAAATTAATATTGGGTGCTTAAAAACCCCAGAAATTTAGTTTGAAAATTTTGAAAATTAGCAGAATTAAATTAGCATCAAGTGATGAAATACGTTTTCCGTTTTATGAACTGGAGACAAAGTAGCAAAACCACGTAAAATAATAGTCCAACAGAATTAGCAAAAATTCGATGGTATACAAAACAAAATTAGGTCCGTATTGAGACCTTTCTTAATATGTTAATTTGTACCTATACTTTAAGAATCCGATGAGTCCCGAGCTCGGTCACAGGCGCGCGCGTGAATAAATGGACTTGAAGAGGAAAAAAATGTTTGTGCGTAAATTTCTCGGAAAGGGTGCAACCCAGCGAAAAATGACTAGAGTACAATTTTATAGATGAAGCATTTTTACAAAACAAATGTTCTATAAAAAGTTTTCGTTAGAGTAATGGTGTAACCACAAAATTCCTTTTAAGAAAGATATGTTTTCAAAAATAATTTTAAGCAGGCGAATCAATGTCGTACAAAATAATTGCACGCCGATGGACGAAAAACTGTTTTACTCCTAGACGAACAATGATAAAATTACAAAACTAATTTCAATTTGACGCTGAAGATTTTGGCTTTCATTTTTGTATATTTTTGATTTACTTTTCTTACGTCTTGTACTATTAAACAGCTAATGAAATTTTCTTTGTACCATTTATTAAATAGTTGCAGATATTTTGTTGGATGAATTATTTTAGAAATTTTTCCTTAAGGCATATCGTTCCTTATGAATCATTTTTTAAAGTTACAGCATAAAAAAAAGATTATACATTATTTTATAAAAGCGTAGTGACTTAAAACTTTTGGATTTTTAAAAAATTTTATTTTTTTAAATATTATCATATATAATACCACTAGAGATAAAATTTTGTCGGCAAAATTGTTCGATTGTTATGAAAGTTTGTTGCTTGATAATTTCGCGAATGACATTTGTCAAAAAATCACGAGCCGTACGGCGAGTGATTTTTAATTAAATGTCATGAGCGAAATTGTCAAAAAGAAACAAACTTGAATACTTACAAGAGAACAATTTTGCCTACAAAATTTTATCTTGAGTGGTATTCGACATGACTATTTTACGAGAGAAAAATTAAGTCTATTTTCACTTAAAAAACTTATTTTTTACTGCAAAACTCAATGCGATGCAAAAATGTCAGTTTGACAATGATTTAATTTCCAAGCTGACTTGAACGTTTAAAACGTCAAAAAAATTGTCGCTGAAATACCATGTTGTTAGTTTTGACAAGGTACTAGTTTTGTCACCTGAATACTTGATTTTATTGTCGCTATAATACACTCTAGTGAAATAGTCATTTAAAAATTTCTGTAAAAACGTTAATATTTAACGAGTTGAAAAAAACCTATGACTAATTTTGAAGGAAAATAAGTCTACTTTTTGATGCACTTATAATAATTTACTTACAATCTCAAGTTTACTTTTTATATTTAATACAGTTGAGAAGTGGAAATATCGACGACATTTTCTTAAAATCCCTACTGCATTTAAAGTACTGTAGTTCTTTCAACAATCGTTTATGCAATTGACACATAATAACCCATACTTTAGTCTATGAAAACTACAACTGACTCAGATGTACTAGTACTTAGCAACCGGCTGTTGAATTCAGGTAAATAAGTGGAAATATTTCGACTTAAAAATCAGTCTCACAAAAATATTTTCAAAAAAGGCTTATTATGCCTTTTAGAGCTATTTACTGCGATAAGAAAATATAACTGCATAAGCGAGCACATATACAGGCTGTTTTAAACGAAGTGCGCGCATCATTGCTAACTTTCTTATTATTGGAGCTACAAAACTGGTTAAATTAGCAAAGAATCATAATTTTTTCCGCTGATTACGATGCTCAAGACTAAAAATCAATTGATCATATAATTTTCAAGATATTCACAAAAATAACTTAATTTTAAATGGAACACCCTATATATTTTTATGTTTTCGAAAATAATACTGCATTTAGAGTATAAAATGTCATATGAGTTTTGTCCTAAAATGAAAAAAAATTACCGTTCTCGTATTTTCAGTATTAGTCGCTTGGCACGAACACCCTATATTTTTACTAATTTAGTATCTACATTTTACCAGGAATCAAAATCTGTATAAAAATGCAGGGTGTTCCTGCCAAGGGGACATTATTACCGTATCCGTTTAATACTGTAGATACGAGAACGGTAATTTTTGTTCATTTTAAGACAAAACTCTTACAACATTTTATACTCTAAAAGCAGTGTTTATTTCAAAAACATAAAAATATATAGGGTGTTCAATTTAAAAAAAGTTAATTTTGTGAATATCTTGAAAACTAAATGTTCAATTATTTATGTTTTGTGTTGACCATGGTAATCAGCAGTAAAAATTATGATTCTTTGTTAATTCATCCAGCTTTGTAGCTTCAATAATAAAAAAAGTTATAGTTTACACTATAAATATTGTGATCTGATAGAGCTTAATCGGTGTCTTAACTTTAACCAGCTATTTCAGGACCCCCTGTTTATATATATGTGCTCGCTTATGCAGTTATATTTTCTTGTCGCAGTATACAGCTCTAAAAGGCATAATAAGCCTTTTTTGAAAATATTTTTGTGAGACTGATTTTTAAGTCCAAATATTTCCACAGATTTATCTGAATTCAACAGCCGGTTGTTGATTACTAGTACATCTGAGTCCGTTGTGGTTTTCATAGACTAAAGGATGGGTTATTATGTTTCATTTACATAAACGAAAGTTGAAAAATCTTTAGTACTTTAAATGTAGTAGGGATTTTAAGAAAATGTCGTCGATATTTCCACTTCTCAACTGCATTAAGGACGGAAGGTACTCGCAATATTTGTTGAACTTAATCATTTTTTTTCTGGCTTATAAAAATTTATTTTAATTAATTGGTAATATGAGGAATGTTAACTAGGGCTGTACTTAATATTTGTAAAATATAAAAGTTATAATTGTTATAGTTTAAAAGATAATTTATTAAAATTATTTACATATTTACGGCCTTAATAACAGTTCAATTAAATCGGCGTTTAAGCCATGTAATAGAGAATCTTTTATTCTAGGGTATGACATATTTTATAATTTTATTAATTATTTGGAAACTTGTATATCGTCATTTTATTAATTTTATTGTGGCTACTTTTGTATTATTGAGGCGTATAAAATTGAATTATATAAGTTTCCAAATATTAAATAAAATTATAAAATATGTCATACCCTAGAATGAAGGATTGTCTATAACATGGCTTAAACGCCGATTTAATTGAACAGTTATTAAAGCCGTAAATATCTAATTAATTTTAATAAATTATCTTTTAAACTATAACGATTATAACTTTTATATTTTACAAATATTAAGTACAGCCCTAGTTAACATTCCTCACATTACCAATTAATTAAAATAAATTTTTATAAGCCAGAAAAAAAATGATTAAGTTCAACAAATATTGCGAGTACCTTCCGTCCTTAAATATAAAAAGTAAACTTGAGATTGTAAGTAAATTATTATAAGTGCATAAAAAAGTAGACTTATTTTCCTTCAAAATTAGTCATAGATTTTTTTCAACTCGTTAAATATTAACGATTTTACAGAAATTTTTAAATGAAAATATTTAAAAAAATTAAAATTTTTAAAAATCCAGAAGTTTTAAGTCACTACACTTTTATAAAATAATGTATAATCGCTTTTTATGCTGTAACTTTAAAAAATGATTCATAAGGAACGATATGCCTTAAGGAAAAATTTCTAAAATAATTCATCCAACAAAATATCTGCAACTATTTAATAAATGGTACAAAGAAAATTTCATTAGCTGTTTAATAGTACAAGACGTAAGAAAAGTAAATCAAAAATATACAAAAATGAAAGCCAAAATCTTCAGCGTCAAATTGAAATTAGTTTTGTAATTTTATCATTGTTCGTCTAGGAGTAAAACAGTTTTTCGTCCATCGGCGTGCAATTATTTTGTACGACATTGATTCGCCTGCTTAAAATTATTTTTGAAAACATATCTTTCTTAAAAGGAATTTTGTGGTTACACCATTGCTCTAACGAAAACTTTTTATAGAACATTTGTTTTGTAAAAATGCGTCATCTATAAAATTGTACTCTAGTCATTTTTCGCTGAGTTGCACGCTGTCCGAGAAATTTACCCACAAACATTTTTTTCCTCTTCATGTCCATTTATTCACGCGCGCGCCTGTGACCCAGCTCGGGACTCATCGGATTCTTAAATTATAGGTACAAATTAACATATTAAGAAAGGTCTCAATACGGAGCTAATTTTGTTAGGCAAAATATCTAATTCTGTTGGACTATAACTAAGATTACACGATCTGGTTTCACAGTTTCTATAGTGAATTTTTATTTCATAAACTGGACAATTACGCTAAATGGGTGCGACATAAATCCTTGAATAAATAGATCCAGAAGGAGGGTTAGCAACCGTTGTCTATAAGAGAAAATGCGACGGAAACGACATTTTGGAAAACTATGAATGACTCATTCATTTTGTCGAGTTCACATTATCATTGGCTGTCATGATCTTTCTTTATAAATGGGAGTATAAGCAACCATTTCTTTTGGAGAAATTGACCGGAAATCGCTATATGTAGAAAACCATTGCGATCCATATTATTAGCTAAATGCCTCTTTCCTGTTAGAGTAGCGGCTATTTATTCAATGGACATAAATAGTACATAGCGAGTGCCAATCAAATTCGAGAACAAAAGGAACTGGCTTGTGAAATTATATTTACTAATATCTATCCAGCGAACAGATGCAACTAAGCCCCCCCCCCCAAAAAAAAAACGCGCGATATTCGAATATAATTTTTCTATAGGTCGAATTTTGAAAAGAGGATTTATAAAAATCACACAAGAATTGACATGCGTCAACCTTATTTGACAGAAATTTGTGAGGAGTGGCTTAGCTGCATCTGTTCGTTAGACAGAGAGTATGTATTCTATACTTCCCATTTTAACATATGAGGCTGATAAAGTGATAACGGTACCAATCGAAAGATTTATTTCTACGTATGATAATAATATCAAAAACTTCATAGTTTAATGACATCTTGTACTGGTATGTAATATTTAAAATTCTTCTACATTTTTTGCATAAAAAAATTCTAAAATCCAAAAATGATAAATGCGCTAAATATTGCAGTGAGCTTTATTCTACTATTTTTAGGTCAATATAATTGATTAATTTTGTAGTCCCTGATCTGTGAATAAACTTTAAAACTTCTAGAATATTATAACGTTTTCCACTGATGAGACTGGTGTGCCCTAAAAGTGCATAATATACTTTTTGTACTCACTGCTTCGAAAGTGACGTTTGACGCACTCTGTGGTCGACTGGGAAACAGTGTTTCCCGGTCTACTACACCGGGAAGTAAACTGTCAAAACAACACTAATAAATGGTAATAAAATAAAGTAATGTGTATTTATTAATGTAAGGGTAATGTATTTTAGAACATTTAAATTCGCAAACTAAACTATTACGTTACATCTAATAACAATTTTTAACAACTTTTAGAACAATTAACTGTCAAAGTACGAATTTGTTTGACGTAAGAATGAAGTTTGACTATGAAGTCATAGGTTGCTTTGTATACCTAAATTGTCAAAACTAATCAAATAAAATTTTTATTTAAGAATATGATAACGGTTTTGTTCGTTACAAAAAATATTGTACGATCCTCATGCGTGAACAATTTTCCCGCGTTCACGCAATGAAAAAGGCACTCGCTCCTACGTCGCTCGTGTTTTCAAACAGCGTTCACGCGGGAAAATCGTGTTCCCACACATGGTTCGTAAATAACTATTTTATATTTCGGTTCTGTAATGGAGCTATATTACGATACCGAAAGTAGTTTCGTAATATCTGAAGGCGTGTCTGAAAAGTGTAGTCAAATTTATTTTTTCGAAGTTGGTATGAATGTATTTTTTTTAAATATTTTTTTTAATTTTTCGGGGATCGAACCCTCGACCTTTGGAACCAGAAGTCGCACTTCTATCAACTAGGCCAAACAGACTTTCAATAAATTTAAGTTCCAATTGTCTTATTAATAGTGAAAAACGTCAACGGTTGACACAACAGGTAGATACAGTGTTTATGGTAATCACCTAATGGTGGAACCAAAAACTAGACTGTGTGTACTTTTATAGATTTAAATTAAAATTTCTTTTATAGAAAAAAATTGATCTAGAAATTTAACTTGAAAAAATTTGTGAAAATAGTAAACTTTTAATTGTTCAAAAATATGACATTAACATGCGCTAAATTTCAATAAGGAATTTAAATAATTTATATTTTATAATAAACGTTATTTTTGTGTATTAAAATTTTAAAGAATATTTAATATTTATATACTTAAGTTTTTATTTAATTTTTATTTCAATTCAATAACATTTTAGACGAAAAAGAATATAATTTTATACTTAGAAAATTTTGAAACGTCAGTACTGTCATTATATTATAAACAGAAGTACCAACCAACAAAAATAACCTCAATTTTGAAATTTGAAATTTGTTACAATTTTTAATTTTAAAGGCCGAAATATAAAAAATATTGTATGATATTTGTGTTAAAAGTGATTTTATTTTGTTCGTTGAGTTACTCAACTCGTTACACTCGTTTCGTAATCTTCTCAAACTTACAAAATAAACGGTCCCTTTTAACACGCATATCATAAACTACTATTATACTAAATTAGTGCGTACTTTGTACGCACTAATTTCATTTTTGTAGGAATCGTAAAATTTAATTTTAAATGAACAAAATAATCAAATTTTTGAGTCGTACCACACATAATAATAGTATATTATAATACATGTGTATAAGAAAGACTTTATCGCATTAGCGACGAAAATTACAAGCACGAGCTTGCGAGTGCTTGTAACGGCGCGTATGCTATAAAGTCTACTTATACACGAGTATTATACGCTATTTTTTATTATAATTGCAACTAAAACCTCTATAAAAGAGAAAAAATCTGTATTTAAAATTTGAAAATTAAGCATGCCGATTTTGGATATATTTGTTGCCACAGAGATTGCAGAACAACAGTCGCACAACAGTTAATATTATTGTTGTTACCTAGACGACTTTATAGAGCACTTGTGCTATAAAGACGATTTTATGAACGCTTTTTAGTGTGAAATTGGCAGATTATAATGCAAGTATAATAAAAAACTTATTATGGAATCACCCAATATTTTGCAATAATAATTAGAAATTAATGAAAACGTATTATGCAGATAAGATAAGGTGTTCTTTGATAATTAGTTTGTCAAATATTCAAAAGAGAAGAATCATTACTCTTATTGAGCAAGGAATATCCCAAACGGAAATCGCAGCAAGGGTTGGGGTCTTCCAAAGCGTTGTTTCAAAAACGTGTGCAAGATTTTTTAAATTGGAAACACTGAGGCCTAGACAAAGTTGTCGCAGAGTAATTACTGATCACCAAGACCGGTTTGTATAAATCTCAAATAGCTAGAAGAAATCCAACCCCCCAAAATCAAAGGCAACTTTTGCAGGTCACATGTGTTAACGTCTCAGTTGAAAGAATAGGAAAGAAAATTCGTGCTCAAAATTTATTTAGCAGGAGACAGTTAAAGGTACCTGAGTTATCCAAACAGAACAAAATTGATTGGTTAAACTGGTCTCTGGACTATCAGAAGTGGACAATTGAAGATTGGCGAAATGTCTTGTTTTCAGATGAATTCAGAATTGGTCTTAGATTAGGTGATCGTCGAATTAGGATTTTAAGAGGTAGAGGCAAAGACGCTAGACTGAAAACTGCAAGATATAAAAGAGGAACTGTAATGTTCTTGGAGGGTATTATGATCTAAGAAAAAACTCTTTTGCTTTCCATAACGTAAACTGTAGCAGGTCGCAGATATGTTGGCTTGGTACTATAAGCCATAGTTAGGCTATGAAAAAGACAGTGGGAAATAATTGCATGACAATGCTCCTCCCCACACCAGTAGAGTTCAAATATACTTTCTAGAAACAGATTTGTCACTGTTTTGATATGGCCAGCTTGCTCACCATGTCTAAATTTCATTGAGCAATCTGGAACTTCATTAAAAGAAGGATTCGAGTTCGGAGAGGTAATTCAGGAAATGAGGATCAGCTCATTCAAGTCACTCTAGACGAATGGACAAACTTACCTCAAGAACAAGTTGTAAATTTGATTAAAAGCATTCTCCATCCGATTTAAGCTTGTATTAGGACTATAGGTGGTAGTACTGACTATTGAAGTGACAAACAAGTATTAATTTTTCTTGAAATTGGCATTTTTTTTTATTAATTAATTTTATTTATTTTTACAGTTCTTAGTGAATTGCCATTAATTTGAAGCATCGGTTAAATTTTTTTTGTAATCATTATAAAGTTTAATATAAAGTGCCTTTAATTTCCCAGTACAATTATTTTTTCTGTAGGTAGTACGGAAATAATAGATGATTCCATATAAGTTTGGCTGTAGGTATGTATTATCAGTCCTATATTTTAAAATACGGTGTAAGAATCGTAAAAAATGTGTTAGTTTCCAATGTTCTTGGATTTCGATTACACCCATAGAAAGAAAGTGAAAAATGAGAGAAGTTGATTATCAAAATGATTTTTTTGGAACTTTAAAACGGAGGTCTTTCACCTTCAATAAATATACAAATACCTTTCATGAATAGTAATGTGGGTACCTATATTGATAACTATATCTGCACGTGAAATACTATATTCATAAATTAAACTAATCACTGACCTACAAGTTATAAGTACTACAAAAACTGAAACAGGAGTAGATATACTACACATAGGTGGTACCTACTCCGAATAACCATTATGCTGAAGTTAATAATTTTAGTTTTTTATTATAATTTAATTTTAAGCAACTCAAAAAAATGTAAGATAATTTTACAATTATTCGCACTTTATTACTTCAGAGTTATAAAAAACCATTTTTTTAGGTTGTCATAAATGTACTAATCCAAATGAGACATATACACGATGCGATGCTCTGTGCAATAGAACTTGTAGTGATCAGAATCCAAGATGTATTGAGATTTGTGCTCCAGGATGTAATTGTAAACCAGGATATTTTAGAATAGATAATATCGGCACGTGCATTCTTGCTAATGACTGTTAAAATAATCGTCTTTACTTTATTTAGATCCAACAAACAGAAATCTACTTTTTTATGTGGAATAATAGATCTTGAGAAATAGTTTTTTGAAAGTGAACTTTCCTTGTTTGGAAGTGCTCACAATTCTGAACATAATTATCTAGTCACGTAACATGCTTGTTCAAGTTCTCCTCGTGCAAGTCGAGTTAGAACTACCACGTACCATAGCAGAGTTAATAGCCCACAATTTCCCGAAAGACTAAAAGGACAAACTAATAGACTATATGGACCTGTAACAGAAAAATCAGGGTGATCGTATTCAGGTCCATCTTTTGGAAATAAGCTATTGGAGTGCCAGCCAACATGAAAATCTGGTTGGCTGCTCAAAGCACGGTCTCAGGATCATTCACTGAAATTATTAGAGAAAGATAAATGACAGCATTCGGGATGCAACTTTGACATTTTTTAATTCTAATAAAAAGAATCGACAAAAAAATTTAGCTACTCTCTAGAATGGCATGGTGGATTTCCCACACTCCTCACCAATTAGAAGTTTATTATTAACAGTCCTGAGACCTTTAGCCAGTTCTTTGGGCAGCCAATCGGATTTTTGTGTTCGGTGGCACTCAAATAGTTTATTCCCAAAAGATGGGCCTGAATACGATCACCCCAATTTTTCTGCAATCGAGTCCAGATCAGGACTATAATAACTAAATAAAATTTACAGTTTTGGATCATTTATTTTCCTACACTGGTTATGATTACAAATAGTCTTCTAATAGCAATTCGATGAACGTTTCGTATGGAATTGTAATGACGCCAGTCATATTCTCATCCATTCTTTTGAAAGCATTCGTTAATTTTAAAATCTTCACACAAATTACAATAAACTGATCTAGCGACATAGACGTTTCTTTCAACGTATCGAATACAATTTTAATAAATTCCTTACTTAATTTATAGCCCATTTGATGTAAAGCTTCAAAAAATTCATCTTGATCTATGAAACCAGAAGCGTCTTTATCGTACGTACTAAATACCGCTAACCATTCGTTAACATAATTATGAAGGTTTTGAAATTCGTTGATGTTAATGTTACCCTGCTTTTCTCTATCAAAAATATTAATCATCAAACGACAGGCCTCTTTTGAAAAACTTTTTCCTAATAAGTTGATTAAAGCAGCTTGCAATTGCTTACTATTAATTTTGCCCGAATGATCTGCGTCGACTGTATTAAACCATTCTTGTACTTCCGGTTTAATTTCGAAATTCGAATAAGATGGAGATATTATTGAATTACCTTCTGGTTGATCAAACATTTTTTAAACTGACAATTTCAAAATAGGAATTGTCATTGGTCATGAGTTTAGATGACATTTGTCTATCTAGATTAACCTCAAAAATTAACAAGACACCATGACATGTGACGTGTGATTAGAACGACTTTTTTATCCGACTGTACAATTTCCTCTCCTAGACACGCCTATTTAGGGATTTTGTAAGTTTGGTGGCACTGTGTGTATATCTAATGATCATGTACTGCAATACAGATTTATGTTGGCGAGGGGTGGGGTGCGAAGGATGCACAGATCACTAAATTTGTATTTATCCCTACCAACGCAGTACTAAAAGTATTTAAATTAAAATGAATGATAATTTTGTCAAACTTACTCCTAATTAACAAATAGTAGATATTTTGAGCTTCATATTGCATTTTAGTTTTTGTCGGAATAAAGTTGAATTGAAATTTTCTGCTTTAATTCAAAATTGTTAAAAATTACAAATTTCAAAGTGCTCTCTTTTAAAATTAATAAACCAAAGATAGTTTTCACTATTATTTAATGATAGTGTATAGTATTATAAGAGTATAACTGCACAAGAATTATTCACTTTGATCTATGTTTAAAGATAAAGCAACATTTTAAGTAAAAATGTGAATTTTACAGCGAAACGATATCTTTAAACTCATATTGCAGCAATCAGGACATCAGGAGTAATGTCTGCAAATGATGAATTAGTGAATCTGAAAGCTTACTCTTTCTTCTTTAAGATACATTTTTAATTTTGGGCGTACCTATATTCATTTTTGAGAGAGCTTTAACACTTTTTACGAAGAAGTGTTTATGACATTTCTAAATATTGAAGCTTCACGCGCACGAGTTGATTCCCAAAATCAGAGCGCAGTTTCATTCCGTTTTCTACGAAAACTATTCATCCTACGAAAAAAAGTCATAAGACCTTTTCTTTTCTAAATATCCTCTTCTTTAAAAAATAACTAAACTTTTTCTTTATACGATCAATATTTCCCTAGATGCTTCGAAATATCGAACTCAATTTTTTCAATTAAGCGGCCACTAATAGTTATTTAATCAACTAGTGCGTTAATAAGACCGATTAATAATCGAGACATTTTAAAGCGCGAGAGTAGCGAGCGCTTTAATTGTTGAGATTATTAACACAAGAGTTGATTACTAAATTTTTCCGTCGATCGCCTTTCATTAAATTGGAGAAAATCTAAGTTTATTTTACGACAAAAAGTCAAGTTTTCAATAATAATCTACAATCAAAGGTACCATTGAAAACAAAAATGACAACAAATGTCACAATTTCAATGCAATATTGGTATGATTTGGTTGCCTATACCTTAATTGATCATTAATAGAAAATTGATCATTAATAGGGGCTATTAATGATCAATTTCTTGTTGGGTAATGACATGCATTAACAATCGATCGACGGAAAAAAATATTAAACATTTTTGATTTTCAAAGAATAGGCTTTCAAAAAGACCATGCATCGATGTTTACCCGTGCTACTATTATTCCGAGGTTAAAATCGCTAATCACTGGACTACTAAGCAATTTAATTAAAATACATTAATACACAAAACGCGCTAATAATGATCTTTCATAAATGTATCAATACAGTATTCAACTTTAATAGCAATTACTCCTTTACTTCCATCAAATTGGTGTCCTGAACACTCTTTAATTGCTTCACTTAAAATATTCAGCAACTTTGTTTGATATTCTGAAGAATGATGATCTTTTTCGATCGTCTGCCTCATTCTAGTTTCGATTACTTTCGGATCAACATTACCATTGTCGTCAAAGAATTTCATTTTCGTCCAGTAACATTCAGTAAGTTTTACATCATCAACATTTTCTGGTAATGATGGATATAAACCGAACTCGGCCACTTGGATCTCAGTAAAATTTAATTCTTGCATGCACTCAAATTGTTCTGGTTCCCATGCCCAAACCTTTAATGAAAATATTAATTACCCATTTGTAAAGAAATTGTAAAAAAAAACTTACTGAAACAGCCACTAATAAAATACTAAAGCTTTTAGAAAGCATCGTGGCGACTCTTGGAGGCTATTTAATAATTACTTGCCCGTTCCCTTCTTTTTATATCAACACCATTGTAGATTGTACTGTTAAAGTCCGTCTCAAGTATTTTGGAAGCCGTAAATTAAGAGCGGCTGGAACGATAAAGAATATAACATTAAACTGATAATCTAATCTCAATTTATCGCAATAGCAGCGACTTCACCATTTCAGAAGCGTATTAAAAAAATTGTTGAATATTATTATTCATTTAACATAATTTCAACTCTTTAACAGAATATCATTAAATTAATTGTGTCTATGAATAGTATGAATGCTTCGTTTCATGTATTGCAGTGACTGTTAGGTACGAGGCAGTGATATTCTTGTTCTTAGTGAGTTTCTAAATTTTTCTAGTACGCTCCTGAAGCACTGTTTTCCCTGGTCATTCCATAAAGCGATAAGTTGAGATTAGATTATCAGTGTAATGTTATATTCGTAATCACATCTACCGCTTTTGATTTACGACTTCCAAAATACTTGAAACGGACTTACCTTACTTTCTAGAAGTGACTTCTCTGTTTTCGACCTACCTAGTTATACTGTTTCTACTACTGTTATAAATTACATTATCATTAATGTTGTTATTGAACTGTAAATATAAACGTCGCGTCATAGGGAAATACTGTAAATTAAGATATAAAATAAATAAAAATGTATTTAAAAACAACGGATGTGGCCATACGAGGAACTTTTTCCTGTTGTATTTTTTTGTGCATTTCTTTAAGTTTATAATTTGAAATTTTCTTTAATGTATTTCATTTATAAGATATCAAATTAAATTTTAATAAAAAAAAATATAAAATTATAATATTTGACGGACAGGAAAAAGTTCTTCGTATGGCCACATCCGTTGTTTTTTGTGTTAAATTAATAATTCCAACAACAATTAATTAATAATAATAAAAAAAAAACCTGTTGAATGATTTTTTTTTGTGCATTGGTTTAAAAGTTTATAGTTTAAAATTAAACGGAATTAAACTTTTGTGTGTAATCAGAATTTTTAGACATAGAGCAGGCGCCCAAGGTAATTGAGTATGCAAAATGTGAGGACCGCGTTCTGTCAACGGATTTGGGTTTGGGAGATATCAAAGTTTAATATTTTCGATGTTGCCGGACGGTCTTATGGGGCAATCATTAATGGTTGGCGCTGGAAGTCTTAAGACATGTTGAAAAATCACATTTTAATTTTTTTCTACGTAACGGTTAGGTTGACGAAATTTTGCAAGAGAGATAATTTATGTAAAATTTAAATACGAACAAAATGATGTATTTAAATGTTTAAATAGTAAAAGTGGTGACGAAGAAGAATAATTTTTCATAATTTTGCGAAGAGTTTGGTAACAGCAATTTTTTTTTCTTAAACGGTTGATAATATCACGGTGCATGTGCTGATAAGATTTCCGAACTCAATTTTGACTAAAAGGCACTTTTAATGTAGTTTTCTTAGACCACAAAGAGCTTAAGCTGAGAGCAACCCACTCCTTGAATGAATTTTGATGAAATTGTTTTTATTGAGTTCTCAATACGCTAAAGAACAAAGTTTATACTGTAAAAAAGTGGACATTTGCTTCATCATTTTTTTAAACCACTTTTTGTGAATTCAATTTTCAAAATTTTAAAAATAAGCTGAAAATTAGATAGAGAATCATGTTGTCTATAACATATCCAAATATGTATAAATCGGCCGGACCATATTTTGAGAAAATCCATTTCTAAATTTTGACCTACTTTGGTCCCTTAAAGGTAGGCAATTTTGAAAATCGACTACTTTAGAACGAAAGCCCTATATTTTGGCTGTACAATGCTGTTTTAAAATTTTTATAATAATAATTATCGGTGAAGTTATAAGGGAGAAACCACAAAATGGGACAATCGTTCTATAGGCCGCCATTTTGAATTAAACAATTCGAAATTTTTTTTTCAATTGGGGCTCAGATATACTATCTTATAGCCAAGTAAAATTGAATTTGGCCCAAATTGCAAATATGCGCCCAAAATAACCACCTTAGTTTTGGACACCCTGTATAGATTTCTTATAAAAAGTGACTAAAATCAAATTTCATCAAAATCGGTTCAGTAGTTTTTGCTCTACAGAGTTACAGACATACATACATACATATTATACATACAGGGTGTTAGGATATTCCTTGGCCAACGGCTTACAGATGATTCTTCAGGTCAAAATAGTACTACAAGTTCCTATAACAAAAAGTTCAAAGCCCAGTAATAACAAAGTTGTGTATCCTCAAAGTTGAGTTTTAGAATTTTTATTTTTGTCACAGTTACTTTAGATGTTAACGAATTTTTTTCATATTTGGCACATTTGATAAGTATTATAAAGCCTCGCATAAGAAGTAGAAATTTTGAAGATATGTCATCAATAAAGAGCACTTAACCTGAAACCTAAATTTAATTTTTGCCCTAACTTTTTTGTTTGTTCTATTTTCGATTATTTTTCTATGAAATTTTGAAGATTAGATAAAATTATAAAAATAAGGTACTCTTCTTTCAAGTAAATAAAGTTAACCATTTCATCAGAAATCGCCTTCAAAAAATTTAAGTTTTAACCACTTTTACTCAATTCTTAATAATCGAGTTGCCACGAACCACGATCAACTAAAAACGAATAAAACAAAATTTATAAGCTTTATTTTTTAATATTCAATGACTTAAATTTTCGTAATTAGAACTCAGTCAAAAGTAGGTTAAAGATGCCGGAAAAGCGGTTGTTTTCACTGCGTACTAGGTTAATATGGAACCTACCTGTTTTTTTCGTTGATTTAACAGTTTGAAATCGGTTGTTTTCGTAAGTTGTCTGTAGCTTTAACGTTCTTGCGGAGTACAAACAACTTTTTGGCAGTACATTCAACTTTTTTGTCAGTAGATTCAACAGTTTCGTCATCAACCGACGAAAAACGGTGCTCGGTTAGCTACATGTTTTTCTCAGTGTATGTACCATAACTAATGGAGGTGTGCTACATGTCAAAATAAAACAATTTAGTTAAACATGTGTTATCCTAATCCAAAAGTCAACTCCTGCTGAGATATAGACCCTTAAAGTCTTAATTATTTTTTCAATATTTTACTTCCAGAACTTACAACAGGATGAGCAAATAACGCAAAAGCAGGAAAACTTTTTCAATATATGGGAAAAATAAACTCCATTAGTTTAAAAGTATCTATGCTAAAAAGGGTGAATTTATTTATATTGTACAAAATTAAATTATTAGTAGTAAAAAAAATACTATATAACCTACGGTTGAAAATACTATAACCCTCGCGCTGTGTATATCCTTCGTCGCTTCGCGCCTCAGGATATAATACTTGCGCTAGTGTTATAATAGCAGATATACTTCTCAACCTAAGTATATAATATACTATTAATTGTCTTGCTGTACTGCAAAACAGATTTAGCTGGTGAGAAGTAGGAACAAGTTCGCGCAGATCTGGCCTCGCCTCTTTAAAAAGAATCGACCAAAAAATTGGCTACTCTCTACAATGTCTCTAAGAGCGTGGCAGCTGGACTGAAATTAACGTCTTTATGCTACACACCCGCAAACATTAACTCGTAACTAATAAACGGTATTTGAGTTGTCCACTGGCAAAGTAACATTAACAACTTTTTTACATAAAAAGTAATATTTTACTTTGACATCTCTCTCAAGTGGGTTGTCCTCCTCACCAATTAGAAGTTTATTATTAACAGCCCTGAGGCCTTAAGCCACTGCCTGTGGATTGTGGAAGCTAACCAGATTATACTTTAAAATATTTTATATTGGTAATTTCATCAACAGATTCTTAACAAAAACAAAATCTTACATTTATCATCAATACAAGTAACTATCGCGACATAAACTCGTTCACACTCTAAATATTTTCTGCAATAAATAATGGGCGCATTCACCGGACGTAACAGTTGTGGAGCAGCTACGTACAACTCCATCACTAGAGCTGATATCGTGCGGTAATTTTATTAAGTGAGCAGATATCGAGATAGTTCAACATAACTCAAACGAAATGCGCTCGATAAAATGGCGACAATTACGCGCACGTTCCCAAAGCAGGGGTAAGTCACCGAACGATTTGGTAGATGCTACACAACTGTTACGTCTGGTGAATGCACCCATTATCTCTTTAATGCGAATTTAAAAGGTGCAACATTCTTAATTTTAACTTTTTCCAACCCAAGAAAACTTATTCTCTCTTATTTTCTTATTCGCATAAGAGAATTAAGAGAGATCAAGCAAGTACTGAGTAAGTGTAAATGCTTTATTATTAATTTATTTTTCTTCAAACGTCAAAAAAAGTTGACATTTTGTTACTGAACAAGTAAGGTTAAAGTTCTACTTTTACATCCTAGGAGGCAAAAGTGAACTTTTACCTCCTAGGAGGTAAAAGTAAATTCTAACCCAAAATATTAACAACAAATTGTAACGTAAAATGATATTTCTAAGCATTTGTAATGTAAAAAGGGAATGTTTTTATAAATTTTCTGTTATAATTTATTCGTTGCGTTTAATAATTAGCTTCTTTTTACAAGTTAAAGTTAATTTTTAAAAATATTTGACAATTGAACTACACATAATTTTCAAGAGATGGCGACACTTCAAAAATTTTTATTTTTGCTTTTTCTAAGTTTTACGTTTGAAGAAAAAATTAAATGTTTAATACGGAGTAAAAATACTTTTTTTGGCTCGTCAGTAGTTGTCAGACTCAACTTCGTTTCGTCTGACAAGCCCTACTGACTAGCCTAAAAAAAGTGACATTTTTACTCCTAATCAAACAATATACTATTTTTCTTCAAACGTCAGAAAAAGTCGCATTTGTGTCACTCAATAGGTAACGGTGAAGTTTAACTTTCCCGCCGAGGCAGGAAAAATTGTCAGAAAAGTACTTTTCTCTGTCTAGACAGACAAAGAAAAATCTTAACCCAAGTTAATTTTTATTTTTATAACGTAAAAAATGTTTTGAAAAAAGCATTTGTAATGTAAAAAATTTCATGTTTTTTAAATTTTCCTTTATACTAATTAGTTCGTTGCGTTTAATACTTACCCTTTTTTTACAATTTCAAGTTAATCTTAAAAAATATTTGACAATTGAACTACAAGTAATTGACAAGAGATGGTGCTCTTTCAAAAATCAAAATTTTCAGTTTGACGCTTTACGTTTGCAGAAAAAATAAAACGTTTTGCCTGTATTGCCTGACTCGCTCGCTACGCTCGCTCTTCAGCCAAACACAGTCTTGTCACACAAAACGTCACTTTGTCTCCTTATAAAACAAATAACTATTAACTTTTAAAAACAAACAGTTTAGTTGGTTGTAATGCGCTCGCACCTTGCGCAAATTATTTTGACAGATTAATTCCCTCATATAATAACAACCAAACAGATTTCTTTATTTTATAAATAATGACCAATGACAGCTACTTCATACTGACGAAACTCAAACTAGCTTTTTTTAAAATTTAGTCGTGATTAAATTCCTGATATTATAATAACAACCAATCAGATTAGCCCAAACGAGGGTTAATCGCGAATAAACAGACCCTAGCTTTTATACACCCCTGGCTTATGTCATTATTTTTCTAATTTTTCAAATTCAAATTATGAAGTTTAAGATTTTATATTTTTTTTCTAAAAATTTTTATTAAAAATTAAAATATTTGTTAATAAATCGTAATTCATAACGCCATGCAGCAAACCACAAACATAATTTGGGAATTAATCTTAATATATACCCCTCGAACTATGTATTCAATCAAGTAAAAGTAAATTACTGGCAGCTAATTTTTTTGTAAAATTTTTCTTTTTAGCAAATGTTTTCGACTTAATAATCTGAGTAAACACCCTCGACCTAGCGGTCTCGGGCATTTTCCTTAAATTATAAAGTCTCAAACATTTTCTAAGCAAAATTTTACAAAAAAAGCTACCCTTAATTTACTCGATTAAATTCATAGCTCTCGGGATATAACCTACGATAAAGCCAGATAAAGCATAAAATATCTGACAATTTTTAATTGTGTTTCAAGGCAATCGCCATTTCTGCTAATTTTCGGAATTTTCAAATTAAATTTCTGGCGTTATAAAGCATCCAAAATTAATTTTGTTTATTCATTTAGATGCGGGATTTTATTCTTTAAAATTTTTATTTGAAGATTTTCTTTTCAAAATAATCTGGGAAGCAGGAAATTTCCAAAGTATGTTTCTACATGTTAAATCTGTATGACCGAGAGGTCCGGTCCCCACCGGCTAAAGTACGGTACAAGGCTTTTTTTAATTTGTGGATGTGTTACAGACAACGTAATTCTCTATCGAACGTCACTTATTTTATTTACTTCTATGGAGCAGGGTCGGAATTATGATTTTTTGAATGGCTAAATTTCAAAAGGCTGTCGTTTATTTTGTTATAGATAGAAATGAAAACTTGAAAATTGGTAGATATATTAATCCTTTGAATATACATACATTATTTCACACTATTTTGGGTTAACAAAGCGCTTGCGGTTAGGTTTTTGAAATTAGCTCTCGATGAAGAATCTAAAAATAATAAAATATACAGGGTGTTCCATTTAAAAGAAAACCGTCAATGATGTCGTACTGTCACGCGTAGAAATATTATGCAAATTATTAAATGTAATTATAAAGAAATGCAACAATGTAGGTTTGCAAAAAGATTACGGGAATATTTAGCAGAATCGCCAGTGCTAGTTGTCACGTAGACGAAGATGATAAAAGACCCTCGATGGGGTCAGTGAATCAGTTGGTTGGAGTAGAGTTGGTCTTAGGGTGAGTCTTGGAGGAGTCGGGGAGTTAGCTTTAAGATACGTTTGAATGATGAATTAATGATCGGTCGGAAATTAGATACAGCTCGTACTGGAATAACTTTAAAATATGACGGAATATTACGCCCTTACCACGCACCTTGTATGTAAAGTATTACAGACATGCAATTATTTATAAAAGAAATATAAAATAAATGCATTTACCTAATTTGCTTTACAGAAAGAGTGTAAATGAGACAGTTTTTTAAATTATATATAATGGAAATTCTCTTATTCCGTTAGGTGTCGGGATCTTTTTTTTTTTAAATTAAATATGAAAAATTACTTTTGCATTAACTTTTTACACATTTTTATAAATATAACAGAGTTTGTTTGTATTTACGCAAATATAAGCTCACAGTAAAGACATAAAAATGAACTTAATAAAAGTTTTACTTATTTTAGAACTTATTGTTATAATTTCGACAAAATTAATTCCAATTAATACTACATCAACGTCAAGTGCAGTGTTGAAAAGTTGTGTGGAAAATATTCAAAAAACTTTTATGCAGAATTGTAAATCAATAATAGTTATGGATTTTGAAGAAAATTTAAAAAATTTTAATTTTCCAATAATAAGCCAAACTAGACAAAGTTTAGCTACGTCTTTTCTTTTAAAAGCAGACGCTTATATTTTAATTATGCCTCAACAAGTTGAAAATTTGTTTAAATTTCTTGTACGAACTTCGGAATGGAATCCAAGAGGAAAGTTTGTTATTGTTATCGATGAAAAAGTTGACGAATTATTTTTAACGTTGAAAAAGTATTATGTTATTAACGTGGCAGTTTTGTTGGTTGAAAATGAAGATGTAAACATTTACACGTATTTTCCGTACGATTTTCGGAAAAGTGAAGAAGAGAGAATGCGAAAAGTCTTTTTAGGTTCATGTTTGGAAGGAGGAAGTCTAGTAAAACGTAAAAATTTGTTTCCAAAGAAGTTGCCTAGAAAGTGGAATAATTTTACTGTGAAAACGGCATTATTGGAATATCCTCCTTATATCGGTTGTGCAAATTGTGAAGATAGTAAGACATTTGGAATTGAATTAGAGTTATTTAAACTGGTAAGATTTAAAAATGTACCTTTATGCTTTGGTTTTTCACATAAATCGAGCTTTGGAGACTCGGTGGTTATAAATTGTATATTAGACGAAACCGTAGTAGCGCACGAGTAAGAAAAATTTTCCGACGCGATCTTTTTAGATTCGTACTCACTACTCATGACACCTTAAGCAACGTAATACTGCAAGGTGCCGCCAGTTCTCATGGTGACGTTTCCCTAGGGCCGCTGTTGAAATTCTTTTCAATCATTTCTCTGAGATATTAACAGCTGAAGATGGGTTTTCGATATTTTTATTTACCAGCACTTTGTGAAAATTCATGATTTAAATCAAAGATTATTTTGTTAAATAAACATTTCAATTAAAAGAAACTAGCCGAGAATTTGAAATTTAAAATTATTGATTTTTAAACCTAATAGCTTTAATATGAATCTGGCAATGATGTTACAAAAAATAATAGATTGACAGTTGTCAAAATAGTTATTTATGTATCTAGAGCCTAAAAACGCTTTTAGCTCGTGATACATACAAAATTTTTCCTCCTTTTGCAAAATTAAATAAATTTTACTTGAAGTTTTTAGGTTATGTATGACAGTTGTTCAAGACACGCCTCTTTTTAAATATGTCGTACTTCTTTTTTGATTATATTGTTTCTATGTATAATTTTTTTGTTTATATACTTTCCTATGTACAATTTTTTCTGGTTATGTACTTTCGTTCGATCAAAATGACTAACTTTAGACGTGCATTCATGAAGCGTAAAGTACGATTTTAGACGCAAAAGTAGGAAACATATTTTTTTGGTTAATTTGTACTGTAAAATTGAAAATGATTAATTGTTGGTATCGACCTGCATGCAGCCATGTTGTCAAATTAACGATTAAGTTCTTCTTAAATTATTTGAACTTAGAAGAAGAATTATTTTTTTTAACATTTTTCCCGTACTCCCCTAATAGTCCCCAACAACTTCTCCGGAGGAATTCCGCCACTTTTGAATCAATGTAGATACATATTCGGTAGGTAAATTAATACTGCAGAAGTACAAATAAGATCTCTAACACAAATTTAGTCGTACAGCAAGAACATCAGACAAAATACACATAAATTCACATAAACCATCATACAAAAGACAATCTTCGCAATTTTGCAAATAATTTTATCCAATAATGAAAGATACGTATTATGTCGTATATGCGTACTCCGTAGGATGGAGGACTCTCCTGGCAGAGGTACTGAAGTAAATTAAAGATTGGCAAAATTCATTAATTAAGAAAATCCAATTCTGTAAGATCCAAAGGCAAGATTTAAAAATATAAACAGTTTAGGCAAATATGTTTACTTTTGTACTCCACCTATGAGGTAGTAAGGTTCCTTTGCCAAAATGCAAATCACTACCCAAAAGTCAAAGAAAACCTAGAATTGGTATATTTTAGAGAATTTTCGGATTCAACTAAATGTTTCAAAATCCAAGGCATTTTAATATTAAGTAGAGGTTAAAAAACTACAGTCAGATTCAAAAGCCGACACCAAGATTTCCGCCCATGCTGTATAGTCGTGCTCAGAAATTATTATTCACAGCTCTGACACAGGCGTTATTTATTTCTCCTTGTACATTTTCTGCCAAAGCTTAAAAATTCTTCCTATTTATAGGACTTTGCCTAAAATAACAACAAAACGATCGCTTCTCCTGGGATGCCACTTAGTATCAGAATCAATAAGAGTCGCAACTACAGGTATTCTACTAGCTGTAGGTACTGGTACATGTCTTTCCACTTTTATAGAATGTGACACGATTAGTAAAATACCCACAAAAAGTGCTGCGATCAAAATAGTAAATAGAAGTGATCCGCGAAATGCTCTTAGATCGTTAGGAAATGGTGTAGCTTTCACACCATTTCATTTAAAAATCTTACAAACTTCTTAGGACGTTCGTTATTACCTACTGTATGACCGAGTATTTCAATCGACCCTTAAACTTAAATATGTCGTTAAGCTGAGCTTTACTACAATTTTGTGTATTTCTATTGGTTGAAGATCAGGTTAAAGTTAGACTTAAGTTTAAGGGTCGATTGAAATACTGGGCCTGTGTGTCGTTTTGTTATACTGTTCATAATTGGTACATTGTGAACTTATATTGGGCCCAAATCAGTGCTGGGATCTATTAGCGTAGCCTACGCTGCGCTACTTACTCTCTACCCCCATTATACAAACTTTTTGTAAATTGCTAGGAGAAGGGTAAAGGATAAGTAACTTATTTAAGAGTTTATTTATTTTAAATAAAAACAATTTACAAGCTTGGAATCTGGTGAAATTTGTTATCCATTTAACGACGCTTGTTGCTCCACCTTCTATATTATACACCGTGATTCACACATATTTTTATTCCTGACAAAGTAACAAGCGATGATATTTGCTACTATAGAAGATTCTCGCCCATACCGTAAATCGATTCTTGGCAATACTTCAAATCTCTACTTCAATCCATGGGCAATGATGAATACATTTTTTAAGCAAATAAAATTGATAAAAGGTTTTCCAAAATGTAAAATGCATGAAAAATTTTCATTTGTACTTTTGGTAAAAAAATCAAAGTTTGAAGCGGTTACATTAAAATTAAATTCCAAGTCTTCAAAGCTCAATTTATGGCAGCAATAGAGCACTGATAATGGTAATTAACACTGAATTTTTTAGTTAGCAAGAGTGATGGAATTTAATCTAACTTACTTAAACAAAACTTATAAATCTTGGGGAACATATATTGGAAACAACACATTTTCAGAAGCTTTTGGCGACATACAAAATGGAACTGCGGACGTCGGAATTGGAATGTTTTACGGAAATTCAACTGAAAGTTGGTTCTTCGATAGCTCATATCCATACTTGGAAGATTCGTCAAAATGGATAGTTCCAGCAGCAAAAAGTCTACCGAAATGGGAAAGCATCACAAAAATTTTCACCTTGAGAATTTGGCTACTCATTTCAGCAACATTAATTTTCGTGTCATTTATTTTTTGTTTTTCGTGCAATTTAAATTCAGAAACCAAAAATTTCCGATCATTCTCAAATTGTTTCTTAACTTGTTTTAAATGTTTAGTTATTCAAGCTTTGAGCTACGTTCCTAATGCTCACAGTGTACGCCTAATTTTAGCGTTGTGGATTATTTTTGCTTTATGGATTACTGTAGCGTTTCAAAGCAAATTAGTTAATGTACTTAATTTTGATTATTATGAGAAACAAATTACGAACGTAAAAGAATTAATTGAGTCGAAATTAAAATTTGGTTTCTCTCCTCAAACGGCTTCGTTATTTACAAATATCAATGATACAATTGACGAGTATATTTATAAAAATTTTGAACCTTGTCTTATTGGAAATACTTGTATTAACAGGGTGGTTTTTAAAGGAGATTTTGCTACTGTTAAAACTAAACGATTCGCTTTATTTGTCACAATGGGTGCTTTTTCAGATAATGGAAGATCAAAAATTTACATATTTCAAGATAATCTGTATAATGTTTTAGTTAGCCCTCCGTTTACGAAAGGTTTTCCAATTTTTAAGCAAGCGAACGAAATGCTTATCAAGTTTAAAGATTACGGTTTTGTGCAATTTTATTATAGAAAAGACAATTATTATAACGACAGGGCTCATCAACAATTTCAGATAGTAAGACCGAGTAACGACGATTTGAGTTTTGAAGAATTACAGGGTGTTTTTGCATTGTTGATGTTGGGATGGTTGTCTTCATTCGTAATATTTTTATTAGAAATTTTTATTGCACGTTTTTGGAAGAAACCAATTTTTCAGTTTACCAATTAGTTTAAAATTTTGACACTAATAAATTTATTGTAAAACGTAAAACTAACAAAGAAGTAAAATTTTACCAAGTTTAACGAAAACGAGAACTGTAAAAATTGTAGTCAGCTCCACATTGTTAATGAAAACACCACATTTTCTCTCTCTCTTCATTATCAGTCTAGGTTGTTAAGGGAATTGAATGTAGAAAATATTTGTCGCAATATTTAAATTGGAATTTGCGGTCTTGGTGTGGGATCCTGGGGCGGCTCTTCATTCTCATATAATTGAGACGGTGCAGAAGAAATTTATAAAATTACTTAAAGTTGAAGTCTCAAATCGGATTTCGTTCTTATAATGATGCCAGATGTTTCTTTAACATACAAAAACTGGTTACTAGGAGAATGATGAGAGCCGTTTCATTCTTGCACCGGATTATTCGTGGATGGGTGGATTGTAGTGCTCTGCTCGAGAAAGTTAAGTTTTACGCTCATAAGATATATTTTATGTGCCTGATGTCTGTCGCACCAATATGCGTAAAAATTCACCCTTGGTAAAGATCGCATCTACATATAATATCTTGTCAAATCTACACGACGTTGACATGTTAAGTTCTCAGTCCTTCCTTCCAGTTGTTTTTTCACTGGCGATGCTTATGATTGGGGTAGTTTTGCTTTGTTTTGTTTAATATTGGATAAATATATGTTTATTTAGCCAATCGGTTGCTTAAAATTAACATTGGCAATTATTATTGACAAGCATATTTATATAAGGTAAGTCGGGGGAAGACGCCACTGGGGGGCGAGATGCCAACTCAGCATTTTTTAAAATTCCTCCAACATATCTCCGGAAAATTTTGTGTATAGGTTGCTTGTGATTATAAGCTACTAGCAAACATCGTTGAAAACAAGTTTTCGCAAGTCATCGAAAAGTTTTCTAAAAAATTAATTTTTTATGTTTGACGTAGTCTTTGCGACATCTCAGCTTTTAAATTTTAATAGGTGTTTTTTTTGTGTATACGATATCAACGAATTGTTAGCTGACAAGACGGCACGTCTATTCACGTCTTTTCACGTCTATTGTAATTTTTGAAAAAAAATTCGCTCACCCTTACAATGGGGTAAGACGCCGGATTAGTGCAAAGTATGTAACTTAGACTCATTTTATTTGGATTTATAGTAATAATGCGACAATAGCGCCAACAATGATGAAAATGTGTAATGAAAACTATTACGATAACAATGGGCTCCGTAGATTGGATTTGCTGCATAATTTGCAAGAACTGGTTACAGGAAAGATGTACATGGATTGATGACACATGTGACGATTGAGGTCAATAATATCTAAGGATAAAATAGTTTTTTTTCGTTTGTTACCGTTCCCGACTTTTTATTCGTGACTAAAACTCACTTGGGCATCTTACCCCAATGCATGGGGTAAGGTGCCAGTTTGTCAAAAAATACAGAAAATTCTTTTCACTATGTTAACTAATAATTTATGTTGATTTGATATAACTATCTAATAGTGTATTCTTTGAGTAATAAACACATATTTTTGAATTAATCTAAATATGTATAATAAAGGTTTTATAAACTAAATAGAAAATGTTGGGCATCTTTCCCCGACTTGCTTTAATTTTATTGGAATGTATTGGACAATCATAAGGTACTGTTTTTTTTTTTTCTTTTTTTTTGTGTTTTAAATTTACTACTTCTGGTTGTTCCTACAAAGAATGTCTTTGTTTTTCGTGTTTTAATTGTACAAACCTTCCACGCAGTAATTGGGTTTTTCACTTGGATATCTTGTTAAAAATTTAGTTAAAATATTATAAGCACATAAAATATATTTATGGTAGTGTTATTAATTTACAATTTATGTAATACACAGTATAAGTAGGCTTAAAAGCCTGTTCGGTGTACAAATGTACAATGTATATGTCTGATAGGTATATGTATGTAGTATGTGTGTAATTAAATTAAATTAAATTATCTTGAATGTTGCTCTATCTTTCTTTATAAAATGATCAAAGAAATTTTCTAACTGTAACGAAAAGCCGTAACACTGATTGTTGTAGGTATAAAGATTGATTGTACACTGATTGATTTTTAGTTGACGCTTTTTCGTTTGAGTGTTTCATCTATTTAATTTCCTCAAGTCTCTCAACCTTTTGATTACTTTTTTATCTTAATAAAAAATTTAAAGCTTAAAAAAATTCAAGTTCTTTGATAACTTTGATAACTATAAAAAACATTTAATTATTTACTTAGCGGTTAAATAATTTTATTATTATTGTAATTTTCCTCCATCCGGGCTACTGTGCGGACGGTGAGGTTCTAATTTTGCTTTAAATTGTAATTTCAGTTTTGTATTGTTAACTTATTCTAATAACATTATTAGCACTTATTCTAATGCTTTTCACTTCTTCAGGCGTCAATTGAGCCTGCCCTAGTGTTTCAGCCTAAGCCTAATCCTAAGCCTAAGCCATCGTCGTATAAAACGTTTATATTCATTTATTTAAATACTATTAGAGCAGTATGTCACTATACTAATTTCAGTACTGAATTCAGGACTAAAAGAAAATTGGTTAAAAAAGAAAATTAAAATTTGATATTTTTAGATGTTATTTACATAAAATAATTTAGAACATGATGTTCTAATTTATTGTCATGTTCCAAATTATTTTATTAAAAAGTGTCAAAAACGTCCAACTTCGATAATTTCAACTAAAAATTTTCATTCAATTTTTTTTAGTCCTGAATTCAGTACTGAAATTAGTGTAGTGGCATACAGCTCTTAGAGTAAATTTTACTCTATAACGACGATGAAAAATTGATAAACGTTTCAAAATTAAGAATTTTTACTAAGTGTCATCCAATTAACCAATACACTTATGAAAAAAGAAAAAATTAATAAACATTTTAGTTCTTTATTTTTAAATTAAATGAAAATTATTCAACCAAATGCAATTTAAGTTGGTACCACTGGAAAGCATTTTTTAAGGGCTTTTCAATGATGTATCACAAGTAGGGGATTGCCATTTAAGATTTTTTAATTGGGGTGGCTCGAGGGGTAATTCGCAGGTGGCATTGTATGGCATTGTTTTGGCATTGCGTGGCATTGTTTGGCATTGTGTGGCATTGTGTGGCATTGTTTGGCATTGCGTGGCATTGTGTGGCATTGTTTGGCATTGCGTGGCATTGTTTGGCATTGCAGTATATTTTTTTACTTTAACCTAGTTTTTAATTTTTAATTTACTTAATTAAGTAAATTACTAAGTAAATTAGTAAATAATTAATTTTATAATCGAAAAATATTAATTTTTTTAAATGCAATTTTGCGACGTTTTGAATACTATTCAAACAGTATTCAATTTCGTTGAAATTTGATTTTTGACACTTTAGAAAATTTCAACCATAATTTTTTTTATAAAATCGATAGGTACAGGGTGTAACAAAATAAGACGATTATTTTTCATTCCCGATAGGAACATCGAAAAACTGTTTGATACGTCAAATCGATTTATTCAAAACCAAACATTTGCCGGTGATTTTCATTTTTCTACCCCTTACCCCTTCGAGCAATGACGTCACCGGGATTTTTTTAAACGATAATTTATTTTTTCTTGCGGAATCGCATAGTACAGTTTGTTATCGTTACAAGTTCATAAAAGGATTTTTTGAAATTCCACCCCTGAAGAGATATACAAGGTGTTGAAAAATTTTAAGGTATTTTTTATTAATCCCAAACCGTTGGTCCTAGAAACACGAAATTTTGGAAGTGTATTCCTCTGACGAAATAAGCGAACACCCCTTAAAGGATTTTTTGAAATTCAACTCCTGAAAGAATATACAAGGTGTTTAAAGTTTTTTATATTATTCGTTAACAATGGAAAACCGCGGGTTTTAGAAACAGAAAATTTTGGAAATATAATCCTTTGAAGAAGATTTTCTACAATGCCACTCCTAAAGTGCTATACAGGGTGTTTAAAGGTTTAATAGTGTTCTTTGAGATCAATTGATAAAAAATATGCTCCTTTTACCGACATAGATAGTAGACTCCCACCATCAAAAGATATTTCGAAGTGCAAATCCTAAGGGATATCCATTCTACAGGGTGTTTAATGTTCAATCTTAATTTATTGGTTAAGAAAAATCGGTTATATATTTATTGTAACGCCATATACACACACACCAATAAGAACAGCTGTTTAAATGCAACTACCAAAAAAAGATACAGGGTGTTGAAAATTGTAATACTCATTTGTAACAGACACAGCGTAGCATTCTACATTCATTTAACTACGTAGGCACCATCCGCTAAGAAGGGAGTGTTCGAAATGCGACTACTAAAGTGTGGTACAGGGTGTTCACAATGTTAATAGTGCTCTGTAAGCTACACATACGATTAGCCTTCTACATTCATTTCATGAAATAAACAAGTATTAAGAGGAACATTCTATAAATGGAAATACTAAAGAAATATACAGGGTGTTGAAAATTGTAAGAGTTATTTGTAGAACACGCAGCTTTGCATTCTACATTCCTTTAACGACGTAGGCACCCGCTAAGAAGGGATGGTTTGAAAATCGATTTCTAAAGTGCTATACAGGGTGTTCGCAATGTTAATAGTGTTGTAGAGCTTTGTAAGCAACACAAATGATTAGCATTCTACATTCCTTTCATGAAATAAACAAACATTAAGAGGAATATTGTATAAGTACATAGAAAAGCTATAGAAAGATACAGGGTGTTCATAATTTTAATAGTCATTTGTAAAAGATACAGCTTAGCATTCTACATTCCTTTAACGACGTTGATACCCGCTAAGAAAAGATTGTTTGAAATGCAATCACTAAAGTGCTATAGACAGGGTGTTCAAAATGTTAATACTGCTTTGTAATCAACACAAATGATTAGCATTCTACATTTCTTTGCTGAAATTAACACACATGAAGAGGGACATTGCATAAATTCAAATGCTAAACAATTATACAGGGTGTTGAAAATTGTAATAGTCATTTGTAAGAGACACAGTTTAGCATTCTACAAGCCTTTAATGACGTAGGTACTACCCGTTAAGAAGGGATTGTTCGAAATGCGACTACTAAAGTGCTATACAGGGTGTTCAAAATGTTAATAGTGCTTTGCCTACAGTGCACGGCCTATCTGTTTTATATGCAAAAAATTCACTTTTACTTAACTTCGGGAAACGAAACCCGATAGGATAAAAATTTATTTTACATTTTTGATTCTAAATTTGACGCTCAATATGACATTTTATTTTTCGCCTCGAGTAATGAATGACCCTGTATTTTAATAATTAAATTAATAACTTTTAATTGAAAGGGCGAGCGATGATATTAATTAATAAAGTTAATTGAGGGGTAGAAAGTACTTGTGGGTGCTAATTAACTGAAGAGATAAAAAGAAAAAAAGAAAAAAAAAAGAAAGAAAACGGAATCTATAAATTTTAAAACTTGACAATCCTATAATAAAAACCCAAGGGGTTATCCACTCTCTGCAGTCAATGTACAAAACTTGAGCTGTCAACGGTAGTTATCTGCAGTCAATGGTAGCCATAGCATATGCAGTCATAGACAGTGAACTGCAGTCAGTGTACAAATTCAGAACAGTGGTTTACCCCTCGTAAAAACCTATTAGATATAGAAATATTCAAGTGATAAAGGGTAATTAATTTATATAGGGTTAAAAATGATTTAAGAGTTAAACTACAAATTAAATGTAGCACTAGCTCTTGCAGTTTCAGAGTTACAGGGAGATCAGCTGCTATCAGCTGATAATAAAATGGGAAAAATTAAAGTTCGCGGATTCTTACCCAATCCCTCCAAGAGAATGACAGTGCTAGAAGAGCTTAACACGGGAATGTAAAAATTATCTCTATTTTAATCTCAGGGGCGGCGCTAGGGGAAACTAAAAAAAATAAGTTAAAAATTGACAAGTAGCTAGTTTAAATGATACAAAAATTCCAGGATACTGTATTACTGTACCAGTATTTGGTCTAGTATCCAGATTCAAATTCAGCACCGTTACAATTAGATTATTGCATTTAGCATTTTTCAAGTTTCAATTTTTATTAGAAAATAAATTACATCTTTTTGAAATTTTGATATTCAAAACATCATAACTCCGGTTCTAGAAATTTCTAAAGAATAAAACGTCGGGATACGATAAAGAATGGCGTTGTCTATATCATAATAACTGTCCAAAAATAAAAAAAACAGCCGAAACAAGTTTTGAGAATATCGATTTCAAAATTTTGAGCTACATTGCCCAGCTACACGAGTAGTCTGTTGCTACGTTAAAAAGACCACCATCAATACCCCTAATAGGACTTAACATCGATAGGCAACTTAAATAGTTTGTTTCATCATCTATTGTCGAAATATAACCGAAAACGATATGTAACGTCAATCTGGGTTGTTTTGCGCAATTTACAAGAACAGGGGTGATATAAAAATGAAAAAGAATATGCGTACTCGTTTCCTCTGCCCATGCCCGATCTAACGATATGTCACACGGTTAGTCTGTCGCGACATCAAGAAATTCACCCCAACAACCCCTAACACGACTTAACATGGAGAAGCAAGTGGAATAGCTTATTTCATCATGTCGCGTCGAAATATAGCCGAAAACGATATGTAACGCCAATCTGCGATGTTTTGTGCAATTTACAAAAACAGGGATGATATAAATGAAACATAATATGCATGTTCATGTCCTCTCCCCAAGCCCGATCTAACGATATGTCACACGGGTAGTTTGTTACGAAGTTAAAAGAGTCACCCTAAACAACCCCTATACGATACATAAACATTTTCAATGTTAAAAGCGTCACTCAAAGCCACCCAATATCAAGCACTCGGTTAAAAGGGAAGCAACAAAATGGGATATTTTATTTGATGTATTGTCCGCCATTTTGAATTTAAAAATTGAAAATTTTGTTTTTTATTGGGGCTGGGGCTGTACCTATATTTCTTATAGCCAAGTAAAAATAACTTTGACCCTTTGCAACAATGCGCCCAGAATAATCCTCTTATTTTTGGACACCCTGTACCTATCGATTTAAAAAAAAAAATATTTTAGGGTTGAAATTTTCTTAAAGTATTTAAATGCAAATTTCATCAAAATCGGTTAATAAGTACCAAACGTCGAGAAATAACAGTAAAAAAAATTTTTTTATCATAAAAATAATTATTTAATAAATTAGAACCTCAAAATTATAGGGTAAAAATAAAAAAATTACCATTTGGGCGTGACATTTTGCTTGCAAATATTGGCATTGTGTAGAATTGTTTGGCATTGCATGGCATTTTTTGGCATTGTTTTGGCATTGTGTGGCATTGTTTGGCATTGTGGCATTTAAATGCCAAGCGAATTACCCCTCGGGGTGGCTGGAGCTTAGGGGGTAAGTGCATCACTAACTACGTCATTAGATTTCCCTCTTCGTACAACCTACTGCTTCGTGTAGGTAGAAACATGCGTTGATTTAATAAACATTAATGTAATCAACGTATCAAAAGTTGATCAACAACAATTGTTAATATTACGTACAATTTTAATTTCAGTGTATTTTGAGTTGAAAAAAGGACACTTAAAGATCTGCTATAGAAAAAAATAACAACGAATTCTAGGCACCTGAGGGTATATTTCAACCCCTATAAGACCAGGTTTTCCATCATGTACGTTATGCAGGGACTTATTAGGCCGAGATTAGGTATAAGTATGGGTATAAAGAAAATATTCCGAGGGTGAGAAAATTTCCAAATTCTATAAACAGTGACCATCCTGGCGCTAAAGAGTCCATACCACAGCTCGTACTGAAATAAAACTTTAAAATATGACGGAATATTACGCCCTTGCCACGCACCTTGTATGTAAAGTATTACAGACATGCAATTTATAAAAGAAATATAAAATAAATGCATTTACCTAATTTGCTTTACAGAAAGAATGTAAATGAGACAGTTTTTTAAATTAAATATGAAAAATTACTATTGCATTAACTTTTTACACATTATAAAAATAGCACAGTTTTTGTTTGTATTTACGCAAATATAAGCTCACAGTAAAGACATAAAAATGAACTTAATAAAAGTTTTACTTATTTTAGAACTTATTGTTATAATTTCGACAAAATTAATTCCAATTAATACTACATCAACGTCAAGTGAAGTGTTGAAAAGTTGTGTGGAAAACATTCAAAAAACTAATATGCAGAATTGTAAATCTATAATAGTTATGGATTTTGAAGAAAATTATAAAAATTTTAATTTTCCAATAATAAGCCAAACTTGGCAAAGTTTAGTTACGTCTTTTCTTTTAAAAGCAGACGCTTATATTTTAATTATGCCTCAACAAGTTGAAAATTTGTTTAAATTTCTTGTACGAACTTCGGAATGGAATCCAAGTGAAAAGTTTGTTATTGTTATCGATGAAAAAGTTGACGAATTATTTTTAACGTTGAAAAAGTATTATGTTATTAACGTGGCAGTTTTGTTGGTTGAAAATGAAGATGTAAACATTTACACGTATTTTCCGTACGATTTTCGGAAAAGTGAAGAAGAGAGAATGCGAAAAGTCTTTTTAGGTTCATGTTTGGAAGGAGATAGTTTAGTAAAACGTAAAAATTTGTTTCCAACGAAGTTGCCTAGAAAGTGGAATAATTTTACTGTGAAAACGGCATTATTTGAATATCCTCCTTATATTGGTTGTCAAAATTGTGAAGATAGTAAGAAATTTGGAATTGAATTAGAGTTATTTAAATTGGTGAGATTTAAAAATGTACTTTTATGCGTATTTTCCACATAAATCGGGCTTTGGAGGCTCGATGGTTATAAATGGTGTATCCATCGGTGTATCCGAGGGGTTACCCACTCTCTGCAGTCAATGTACAAAAATTGAGCTGTCAACAGTAGTCATCTGCAGTCAATGGCAGTCATAGCATATGCAGTCATGAGTAGTCAACTGCAGTCAGTGTACAAATTCAGAACAGTGGTTGACCCCTCGGGTGTATCTATATAAATGGTATATATCGTAATGTCTGTTATCTAGATTGTTTTAAACTTTAAAGAAAGCTCAACGTAGAAGGTATTCAAACGAAAAGAAACCATGCAACTATACTTACGTTATGATAGTGGCAGGACGATTATTAAAGAGCGTTTCCGGGATAACGCAGGAAAACTGAAAATTGGCAATTTCGTTTTTCGATTGTAGTTTCAAATAGGCGTACTTAAGAAAAAAATTTTAGGGAAAAATTTTCAAGAGATTAAAAAATCTATCAAACGATACCAAACTCGACTTTTTATCACATCGACGCTAGGCGCGACGACTTATCATTTTTTTGCAAAAAATACTCCGTAGGCTTGTCTAAATTCGGATACCAAACGAGAACTTTCTATCTTGTACTTCTCTCATTTCTCTATTGTGCACTCGCACAATCTGGTGAAAAAAGGGGATGATGTTTGCTAGAAGATAATGATTAACGCCGATACCGTAAATTCACTCATTCTTGGCAATGCTTCAAATCTCTACTACAATCCATGGGCAATGATGAATACATTTTTTAAGCAAATTAAATTGATTAAAGGTTTTCCAAAATGTAAAATGGATGAAAAATTTTCATTTGTACTTTTGGTAAAAAAATCATTAAAATTAAATTCCAAGTCTTCAAAGCTCCATTTATGTTATAGCAATAGAGCACTAATAATAGTAATTAACACTGAATTTTTTAGTTAGCAAGAGTGATGGAATTTAATCTAACTTTCTTAAACAAAACTTATAAATCTTGGGGATCCTATATTGGAAACAACACATTTTCAGAAGCTTTTGGCGACATACAAAATGGAACTGCGGACGTCGGAATTGGAATGTTTTACGGAAATTCAACTGAAAGTTGGTTCTTCGATAGCTCATATCCGTACTTGGAAGATTCGTCAAAATGGATAGTTCCAGCAGCAAAAAGTCTACCGAAATGGAAAAGCATCACAAAAATTTTCACCTTGAGAATTTGGCTACTCATTTTAGCAACATTAATTTTCGTGTCATTTGTTTTTTGTTTTTCGTGCAATTTAAATTCAGAAACGAAAAATTTCCGATCATTTTCAAATTGTTTCTTAACTTGTTTTAAATGTTTAGTTATTCAAGCTTTGAGCTACGTTCCTAATGCTCACAGTGTACGCCTAATTTTAGCGTTATGGATTATTTTTGCTTTATGGATTACCGTAGCGTTTCAAAGCAAATTAGTTAATGTGCTTAATTTTGATTATTATGAGAAACAAATTACGAACGAAAAAGAATTAATTGAGTCGAAATTAAAATTTGGTTTCTCTCCTCAAGCGGCTTCGTTATTTTCAAATATCAATGATACAATTGACCAGTACATTTACAAAGATTTTCAACCTTGTCCTATTGGAAATACTTGTATTAAGAGGGTGGTTTCTAAAGGAGATTTTGCTACTGTTAAAACTAAAAGATTCGCTTTATTTGTCACAATGGGTGCTTTTTCAGATAATGGAAGATCAAAAATTTACATATTTCAAGATAATCTGTATAATGTTTTAGTTAGCCCTCCGTTTACGAAAGGTTTTCCAATTTTTAAGCAAGCGAACGAAATGCTTATCAAGTTTAAAGATTACGGTTTTGTTCAATTTTATTATCGAAAAGACAATTATTATTACTATAGGGCTCATCAACAATTTCAAACAGTAAGACCGAGTAACGACGACTTGAGTTTTGAAGAATTACAGGGTGTTTTTGGATTGTTAATTTTGGGATGGTTGTCTTCATTCGTAGCTTTTTTATTAGAAATTTTTATTGCACGTTTTTGGAAGAAACCAATTAGTTTAGAATTTTGACAATAAACTGTGCTTTAATAGCTATTTATTTCTTAAGCTGCAAAATAGGCATGTTTCTTGCACTAGATAAACACTTGCACCACGAGCGTTAGCACGAGTGATTCAATTTGTCGAGTGTATAAAATTAGCAATTTTTAACGTGTTTTATAGACGATATTTTGTAATTTTGTGAAAATAACGTTAAAAAAAATTAAGAGAAGAGTATTATATCCACTTAAAATTACATTTCGTGTTTATTTTGTATTTTCCATCTTTCAAATAGACTACTAAGCATCTATCAATATGGGGGAGGGGGTCATTTTCGTCCGGGTATTATGGCATATTCGTCCGGTATTTATGAAATAAAAAAAATATTATCTACTCGTATATTACTAAGTACAAATAGCGATATCCTATGATATAAGTCGGACACTGTTCTTCCAGACCACTAAACCTGTTCACAAAACCTGTCAGACCTTTAAGGAGAGACTACCTGACTTGGAAGACACGGAAAGGGTGTTGAATCTCCAAACCACCAGATCTGTCCTCAAGACCTATCAGACCTTTAAGGAAAGACCATCTGACCTGGAAGACACGGAAGAAGTTAGCGGAATCCCCTAGACCACCAGACCTGTCCTCAAGACCTATTAGACCTTTAGGGTGAGACCACCTTACCTGAAAGACATGGGCCCACGGGTAATTCCTGTCACCAATTATAATCCTCCACTATTATTAATTTAAACATTTAATTAATAATTTTACAAACCTATAATAAAAAAGTTTAGAGAGACACTTAATAAACTGATTAGGTTGAACTAATTTACAAAAGGGTAAAAATGACACCAGAGTCACACTAAAAATAAAACGGAAGCTCTAGCTTCTATGGTTGCCGAGTTACAGGGAAATCAGCTGTTATCACTGATAACTCTGATAATGAAAATACAAAAATTAAAGTTGGGTAATTTTGGTCCAATCTCCTCGAGAGTATAATGTAATATCAATGAAGTAAGTAAACAATACATCCTTTACAAACGAATACCATTCGCAGGTAGGCTAATGGCAGTATAGGTATTTAAATATACAATAAACATAAGTTTTTCCCTGATTTTGGGACAAACCCAACATTAAAACATAATTTTAGAAAAGCCTACATAATGGCGCAAATAAAATTGTTATCCAGAACTTTTTCAAAAAAAAATCAAAACTTTGATCTTAGTATTTTAAAAATTTTCGTTTAATTTAAAAGTTTCCAGTCTGAACCGATTTATCTGAAACCTTTTACATTATTTTCTATGAGGTGCCTAGATCAAAGTTTATAATTTTATTTTTTTGTGCTTTTGGTTTTCCTCAGCGTAAAACCTGGAAGGCTTCTTTTTATACACAAAGTGTTTGAAAATAGCAGGCAAACTTGTAATTTAGTTTTTAAGACTAAATTAAGGTATTTGTTCCTCTTGAAATTATATCCAAAAATAAATCCGTAAAAAGTTGTACGTTCTCAAAGTTGGAATTAAAATCTAAAGAAATAGCTTTATCTTTGAAAGTACTCCAAATATTTTAACGATTTTTCTGTAACCCATATATCGTATAAAAGTCACCGTGTGGTAAAAATGTTAAGAAAATCGTACCACATTAACTACTCCTTACGGGAGGGGTAAGCAACGTACCTTCGAAGATCACCGACAAACGTCTACAGTAAGTTCATGGGATAGAAACAAGACATTTCTCCCTTTTGCAATTACATCGAAAAAAGCACCCTTAGAATCTGTAATTTTATTACTTAAGGTAAACTTTTTAAAGGTGCATTTTTTATTTTTATACCGGGTTTTATCCGACTACCCGACTTTGTCCAACTCTCCCCTACTAAAATTTACCGCATAGGTAGAACTCTCAGGAAAATGTATTAGAAGTTATAAAAAGTTCATAATTTTTCACCTATTTTTTGTGGTAGTCCATTCCATGATCTTTGTACATTTCCTCTATGAAGTGTGGTAGCGTCCATTTTTTTAAATTAATATTTTATTGATTTTATATCTTAAAAGTATTTATTTATAACTTACGTAATCTACAGTATTTCCCCATGACATTTACAATTACAATACAATAACAACATTAATGATAATATAATATTATGTACCTGCAATTAATAGTAGTAGAAATAGTATAACAAGGTAGGTACGTGATAAAAATAGCAAACAATTTTGAAAATAGAGAAGTCCCTTCCAGAAAGTAAGGTGTGGAATTTTCAATTCCGCACTACAATCTGCAATGGTGTCATGTGTGGGCTTTTCCATCACGCAAAGACGCAACACAACTATATTTTTGTATAAAAAGAAGAGACCGAGCAAGTAATTATTAAAATCCTCCAAGAGTCATCAGCTCATCACGATGTTTTCTAAAAGCTTTGGTATTTTATTAGTGGCTGTTTCGGTAAGTTTTTCTTTTTACATTTTCTTTACAAATAGGTAATTAATATTATCATTGAAGGTTTGGTCATGGGAACCAGAACAATTTGAGTGCATGCAAGAATTAAATTTAAATGAGACCAAAGTGGCCGAGTTCAGTTTAAATTCATCATTACCAGAAGATAATGATGATTTAATAAAATTTGCTGAGTGTTACTGGACGAAAATGAAATTCTTTGACGACAGTGGTAATGTTGATCCAAAAGTAATCGAAACTAGAATGAGGCAGACGGTCCAAAAAGATCGCAATTCTTCAGAATATCTAACAAAGTTGCTGAATACTTTAAGTGAAGGAATTAAAGAGTGTTCAGGACACCAATTTGATGGAAGTAAGGGAGTAATTGCTATTAAAGTTGAAAACTGTATTGATAAATTTATGAAAAATTATTATTAAAAGCGTTTTGTGTAAGTGTAAAAAGTGTAAATACGCTCCATTAAAAAATTTAACATCTGCTAAACTAAAATCGCTATTCTGTATCTCCAACTGTCATTAAAATTTGACCTATATCCGTTAATTTACCAATATTTAAAGGGTGAAATTTAAAGGGTAGTCAAACGTAGCCGCTAAAATTTAAAAGGACTTTTAATTGTGATTGTGTGACACTTTGATTTAAAAGTGGCATCAAGTATTTGATGCTTTTCATAATATCGTCTTCACTGAAGAATAGAATAATACATTACTTACAAAGCTAAAATAATTTCAATTTTACAAATGGTAACTGTTGGGGAATAAAATTCTTTATCAATTTTCGAAATCAATTTAGAATTATTCAGAGTTTGGGGAATCTTGTCTTGGTAATCCTTTTGAGCTTCCAAATCCAAAATTAACTCAAACTAGCGGGTCACCCCCGTCGAAATTCGACTAAGTAGTTGTAGAGATGAATGTGTTAGAAAAATGAAATTTTCAAAAATTATTATAATGCACTTACTACCTACACCGATGATTGTTTGTTAATTTATTATTTTAAAAAATTTTATGAAATTGGTAATTTGAAGAAAATAATTAGTGCTGACATATCTGGGGGTCGACAGCTTCAATTTAACAAAAAAATAGCAGTCACCCCCGTCGAAATCGACAAAGTTTTTGAAGATATGACTATTTTAGAGCTATGACTATTTTATAAAAAAAATTAAGAAAACTAACCTTAAAGATAACTAAGCCAAAGAGAGCAACATAAAAAACCGTCTCAAAAATCCAAAATTCACAAAAGCACGAAACGTAATTAAAAATGCACGCACCAACCTGACCATATCGCGTATTAGAAACGTACTGGTCGAATAAAAGTATTGAAAATTTTATCACCTCGACCAAATGTATAATGTGTGCCTTATCGTATAAAACCAAATACTATCTACATTTATTCTCATTTATAATTTTTAAAATTGGATTATTTTAAATTATAAAATTGATTATTTTATTATGTATATTATAAAATATAAAACAATGTATGAAATTAATAATTTTGAGAAAAAAATTAGTGGTGACATATCTGTGGGCCAAGAGCTTCAATTTAAAAAAAAATCATCAAAATCGGTCCAGTAGAAGTACGCTAAAATTAGCGGAAAAGAAAAAGCTTCGCGTTTTAAATATATGGATGTTATTCAATTGTGATCGTTATCCAAAAGAGAATTTAAATATGCAATAATATACAGGGTGGTCCATTTAAAAAGATTAAGTTTTATCTGTACCTTGGAAACGGACCACCCTGTATATGTAAAAAAAGTTTTAGGAAAAGTACATCTCGACTACAATTTATTATAACTTCAAACGTTTAATTTTTTGGAGCGTCCATAACTAGTAGATAGACATATAATCTTCCACATACACACATCGTTAAAACACCCGGTATACTATACCCAAAATATATTGAGACAAATGTTTTGATTTTATTAATCACCAATAGATAAAAAAATCCCAAAATGCAATTTATTTTTGTTGATGTAACTAATCACATGAAATTCAACAAACCACAATGTGAATTGCAGCACTTGAGTCCCCTCTAGCACGATAAATATGAGGGCTTTCTGCTCAGGAAGACTTTTGTTCACACTGTCATAATCTACAATATACTAAAATTTTATAAAAATACACCAATAACCTATTTCTATAAGGATTGAGCGGGTCCTTTTTTACCATAAAAGGTCGATTTTCTTATGGGTGAAACTTAAAACTGTTTTTGAACCTTATTTTTACCTTTCCCGGGTTTTAAAACCATTCTGAAGTAAAAATAATCATAATTCGGAAACCTGATAGTTTTGTCCACCTAAATCATGCATTTGTCCCACACTGTGGAACGGTTGGTTTTACATGGAAAATGTAAGAGATACAAAATGTTTATTCTAAAATTCCCCATAAAATTAATATATGAATTTAATATTTTTATTAGCAAAAACTAGTATTTTAGGGGTTTAAAGTTAGCGCCACCTCCAGAAGAGGTAGTTCTACTGGTGCGATTCTTATGCAATTTCTACCATAGGATGACTTCTATAATATATGCCTACTGTATAAAAATCATTATAATATTTGCAGCACTTTAGGAGATAAAGCAATTTTTCAAAATTTTTAACACAACTTCGAGAGCGTGTATAACTTGGTAGGGGGACATTCTAGGGCATAATGTACGATGTACGGGGCGAAGAGGACCACAGGTAATCGCTCTTTTATCTTTAATTACAGCGATTTGCAGTAGCAGTTAAGAAACAATATTTTACTTATGTTTCAGGTAGTACATTTTGTACCTAGGTGATTCAAGTATTAGTTTCCAATTAATTGAATAAGAAAAAGAGAAAATGATAAAAAAGGTTTACTATGTCCTCTGTGCCCCGTCTTCCCCTACTAAATTTGCAAACAAATAGAGCAAACGACTTTGTTTTCACAAGATCCGTTGTTGAAGTGCACGTGACGTTCCTATTATTTAATCACTTTTTCTCATAAACGATGCGCTTTATCATAGAAACCCAAGAAAGCAATGATTTTAGAAGAAATCATAATTTATTAAAGCCTGTAAAATTCCATTCAACTGTTCTATTAATAGATATATTTCTGCGACCTTAAGCCTTTCCAACCCCCTAAGTGGCCATCACTGGTTATATGGCCACTTGTTAAATTTTGTTCAAACTTTTCATGCAAGTCAGTACTAAAATTAAACTTTTTGCAGCAACTACGAATTTTTTTATCTTAAACCGTTCTTCAACAATTAAAAACTATACTTGACTCTTTATTCTGAGGGGTTCTATAAAGCCCTTAAAAAGCACATTAGGACAAAATGTTATTATGGATTGTTTTTAGCTCACCTATTTTGGCGACATGAATTACTATTTAATGTTTGACATTACATAGTCTTAGTATTATTTATAGTATTTAGTGACATCCCTGTTACACCCAGTATTTTGCAGCGGCGATCGAACCGTGGTGGAAACGACTTTCCAGTCGGACCATTTTCAATTGTTTATAAAATTGAGCAAGTCAGTTCTTTTAAATTTAATTTAATTAATATAATTTATCTTTTTTTTTGAAAAATGAAAAAGTTTAAAGATTAAAAATAGATAGCAAGAAATTATGAGGTGAATCTACCTTACTAGTAATAATAAATAATTTAGACATGGCTTTTCGACACAATAGTTTTTAAAATAAGAACAGTTATGTAAATTAAAAAGAAATGGAAAATTAGATTATATAGGTAAATTAAAAATATTTAGTTAAATGTTTTTAAAATTTTAAATTCTTTATTAAAATCTTTTAAAAAGTAACAAATAAAGCAGCATGTGACGCGCTTCACTTAAATGATTCAACTTATTACCATTACGTGATTATAACTCAAAATTTCGATTGACGGGGATAAATAAAAGAAAGACAACTAACCTTTATTGAATTGTTGTAATGGTTAACTAGAAAGTTCTTTTTACAGACCCAAAAGGCACAAATACCACGACGTATTTAACACCAACCTCACCGAGACGCGATTAAATTTTTACTAATTTTAAAATTAAATTGTTACTATTGTTAGATATCAATTTGTGAAAATGTGAAATGCTATCGCATTCAACCAATTGATTATTTTATACAATGGTCGCATTTAAAATAATTTTTAGTTTCTTTATCAACCACATTCAATATTGTAAAAAAAAGGTCAAAATTTTAATTCAAAAATAATTTGTTGAATCGCAAAACTTTTTGTATTTCTACCCCTTTCCTTATACAGGGTGTCAATTTGAAAACTTCCCACTTCTAATATCTGTGAATGTTTAAAATTTGCACCAATATATTTGAAGAAATGGCGTTTTTATCATCACGTCTTGATCATTGATAAAATTCATCAGTAAAATAATTTTCGTTGAAAAAACTAGAAAATGCTTTTTCTGAGTTTTAGCATCGATATTAAATTTCGTTTTTCGTTTTTCTCGTCATTTTTCAATAAAAAATTTTTTCTTTGCGAAAATTTAATTTAAAAACATCACCTCTTTATCTACATTTAAAAATTAATATCTTAGAAACTGTGAGTCTAAAGGGCAAACATATGCATACTGCTAAAATCAGAAATCTCCTAATATCTAAAAAACTAGGGGCTGCAATTTAAAAAATCTTCAATGACGTCACTGCTCAAAAGAGGTAAGGGGTAGAAAACTTAAAATTACTGGAAAAATGTGTGTTTTAAAATAAATTAATTTGACGTGTCCAACCGTTTTTTATAGGTATTCCGGGTATTCCTATCAGAAAAGAAAATAATTCGATTATTTCATACTTTACTTTCCATGTTTCCATACTCTATGAACTGAAAATACTCTATGAGTTATACCAAAATATTCTTAGTGACATAGTGACTCGCTATGTATAATTTGGCTATAATCTTCTACAAGAATATGTTATCAAAAACTCAGACGTTCCATTGTTCCATTAATAAAATACCGTAAACCTACTTTGACATAGTTTTGCCAGTTTTTAAAACGTAACTTTTTTTGCGTATGACAAAACAATGCAAATCATAGTGGACTATAACACTTGATTCTTCTAATCTGAATTTACCAAAGAACGGCCTTTTAGCTCCTACAATAACAGAAAAAATAAATAAGAAATCCGGTGTAAAAGTAACTTCTACGTTTGGGGTTACTTTGACATAATCATTTAATTTTTGTTTTTTTAGAGAGATAAATAGTAGATTGTTTTATTAGGAATAAAAAAATATTTTTACTCCGTATGAAACATTTAATTTTTTCTTCAAACGTAAAACTTAGAAAAACCGAAAAATAAAAATTTTCGAAGTGTCCCCATCTCTTGAAAATTATTTGTAGTTCAATTGTCAAATATTTAAAAAAATTAACTTTAACTTGTAAAAAGAAGCTAATTTTTAAACGCAACGAATAGATTATAACATAAAATTTATAAAATCATTACCTTTTTACATTACAAATGCTTACAAATATCATTTTACGTTACAATTTGTTGTAAATATTTAGAGTTAGAATTTACTTTTACCTCCTAGGATGTAAAAGTAGAACTTTAACCTTACTTGTTCAGTAACAAAATGTCAACTTTTTTTGACGTTTAAAGTTGTATTCACACACAACCGTGATTGTTCCGTCACGTCACGTCTCCGGTCAGTCAAAAATGGTATAAAAATTATCGGAAGCGTGCTTTTAAATGACTCCATTCACACTCAGTCATGGTTCCGAGATTTTGCTTTTGACGCCGTCACGTCTCCGGTCAGTCAAATAGGATATCGTCGGCGACGATATTTTTATAAAGCACCGTCAGTCATTGTTGGCAAGTAGGGTGTTAAATAGTGGTTCATCCGGTCATCATGGAAATTATTGATGAAAAATTAATTGAACATGTATGCAGGACAGGTATCCTGTATTATACGATTTGTCTCATGCGAAATATATTTAAATTTAAAATACACTAGTTTTAAATTTAAAATTTAAAATGATATAGGAAAAGAATTAAAACTAGAAGTTCGAGTAATATTTTTTATTTTGAACACTTTTTCCGCAGTTGTCCTTTAAAAATAGTATTTTTTACAACATGAGATGAAACATACGTTTTTTTCGTGAGATAGAATTTAATTCACAAGCCCCGTAGGGGCGAGTGAATTAATCTTTCGAACGAAAAAAACGGATTTCATCTCGAGTCGTAAATGCTATTTTTTCTACGACGATAATTAGTACATTTTAAAAAAATAATTCTTTTTACTAAAATGTGAACCGACCACAAAAAAACTGGTTTCACCTCATGTTGTAAATAACATCTGCTTGTAATAACACTTTTTCTCACTAGAGACGAAAATGCTATTTTCGTAACGAGTAAGTGATGACGAAATGCTTAGTTTCACATATGGGAGTAGAAAAAATAGTTTTTTATTGTTTGCGTATCTTATGTGAACTAATATACGTACTTGTAAATTTTATCGTTTTACCACTGAAGGTAAATGACTGATACATCACTGATGTGTGTGAATCGTACTGTCCGGTTAAAATAAAATCACTGTCTCAGTCATTTGACTGATCGGAGACGGGCCGGAACAATCACGGTTGTGTGTGAATAGACCTTTAAATCGTAGTTTCCATACTTCTACTAAGAACTAACTAACTAGACTTCCTCTAACTAACCCTGTATATTATGTAACGATGTTTCCTAATTTGCCATCATATTAAGGGGGTAAGCACCGCTAGTAATTTTAATGGGTTCGGCCAACTTAAATTTTGCCGTAATTTGTCACTGTTTCCAAACTAAAGTGCAAGGTTTAGTGTAAAGTGTAAAGCCAAAAAGGCAGTCACAGAGACATCAACACTGTAAAGACGTTTCAATTTTTTTGTTTTCGTACGCTTTGTTCGTCAATGAAGAATTATCTACTAAAGCGGGACTTTCCACCTTAAACAAAACTATTTTGTTGAAACAACAATAAGAAATCTTTAAGTTCTTTCAAAACTCGCTTTCTGCTGCAAAATTCCGATTTTTAATTTGTGTAAGATTGTTATCTGTACAGTCAGCCTCACAATTATTAGCCACCCTGGCTATAGCTAGGGTGGTTATTAGCTAACAGCGACAAAAGGAAAGAAGGGGAGGTTGTTGAATATAGTATGGGGTGTTATGATGCTTGCATCTACAATTAGTGCTAAACGTATGGTGGCTATTAAATGTGAGGCTGACTGTACCAGTACCTATTGTGAAATTTGTGACTTTGCATTATTCACGTCCGAGCGTCAATAATTTTCAATTTTTTTGTTGTTTCGTAGCATAGCACCTCCCATTGAAATTACAAATTTGCATATAATATTGAAAAACTAAAAGTGAAAGATGGATCATGGTGTTAATATGTACTATCACCTGCATATTTTTGGCCACCCCGGCAATACGCCTAGCACGAATTGTGGGTGCAACCATTATAACACCAACACAGTTTATTAATTTACTACTTGTTGGCAAAATAAAGTTACCCTTCCGTTTAACTAGGGGGGTGTTATTGATGGTTGAATCCACAATTCGTGCTAGGCGTATAGCCGGGGTGACCAAAAGATATGCAGCTAATAGTACCTATATTATCACCATGAAGATGGATAGAAAAAAGTAGTTTTATTATTATTTATTTTTATTAATACGGACAGATGAGTGGCCTGATAAACGGACAAACAGAAAACATGTAGGTTCGGGGCAGTTTCAGATTTTTCTGTCTTGTGTCGGTTTACAGAGAAAGACTCTTTTCCTATCTGCAAGGGAGCGTATTTTTTTAGTTTTCAATGGAAATTTAAAATTTTATCCCTGATGTAACAAGCATTATTACAGTAACTGTGTACCTATTATATTTTTAGAATTTTCAATAAAAGTTACCCTATGATAATAATAATTTTTAGAGTAACTTGTGCATTTTCTTTTATTTCTATAAGCTGTGGGTGCTAAATTCTAACTTCGTACAAAAATACCATATACCCACAAGTGACGAGGCGGCTCTGCCTGAAAAGTGCTTTACGTCATTCCTAAATAAATCTAAAGCGCACCTTTGTTGAAACGTCACAATTATAATGCTTCATTTTAAAGTAGACTGAACCAACATTTTAATTATGCTGTTCAATTTTTGCTAAGCGGTTGGTTAGGTATAATAGATATTTGAGAATCCTATACTTTTCAAGCCGTTTTAGATTAGAAGACTGTCTGTAAGAGACTAGTTGCCAAATACTGTCTGTGAAAGACTATCTGTGAAAAACTATCTCTAAGAAGACTACGTGTGAATGGGTTCAATTTCCCAGACAGTTTCCTCAGTCGCAAAGTGGTTTTACTGTAGACCTTTACATTGTGCGTTTAAGGGCCGTTTTAGATGGACTAAATACCATACTAACTTGTTAGTACTGAATCAACTTAAGGAGCAAAAGCAAAGGAATCTAAGCTTTACCGTCGTGCACGGACGTGCATCAAAATTTCTACGCACTACGTTAAAGCTTAGATTCCCTTGCTTTTGCTCCTTGAGTTGATTCAGTACTTAGACATGTTCCGTTCATAACTACTCAATAACCCCCCTTTATAGATTTTCCACGAAATTAGTTCATAACTCAAATTCTGAAATTTAAAAGGGGGTCATATTTTACCTCAATTGAAAGATTTTTCAATTGGGCTCTAAGTTTGTACCTACGTATAAATAGTCGTAAGTATATCTTGCCCTTAATTAAATGGAATTAAATTTTTCAATTTAAAATAGCCGCCCATTTAATGGATTTTTCCTTATAATTTAACCGGTAATTATTATCTAATATGAAAATCTCGAAACGGTCAAAGGCTTTCGCTCACAATATCTTACTGAACATGTGAACGTTTCTATCGCATATCATCAAGTGGATTTGTATGCTTTTACTTTTGCTAGGGCCACAAAATAAGAAAAACTGTTTATTTTCGAAACAGAATAAAATTCAATAATGATAACATGATAATTAATAACCCGTAATCATCATGTCAACCATATATTCAAGTTCAAGGACATTAAAAAATTAAGTAGAAAATCTGTAGAATTCAGAATCGAATGATTTTAAATTGGGGAAATACACCTTAATTAATTATTTAAATATGGATTATTACGCATAGCAAAGTCGATTATGAATGACTTGACCACACTAAAAATATATTAATTAAAAAAGTTTTATTAAAAAGTGCTTTAGTAAATGCTACAGGTTCAAAGTGAAAATTAAAACGGAAAAGACGTCCCGAATCGTACAAATCACGTTTGTTGCTTAGTTACATGTGTTAAATGTCAGTTGTTGGAGCTGATGAAGTTGAATATTGACAGAAACGATTCGTGACGTCATGACCCTTTTATGCGGGAAACTTTATAGTTTGAATTTCAAATAATTTTTTTGGCAAAAACTAAAGTTGCAATTTTTTTAATGTGGTTTTGGGATTACGTTATCAATAAGGTAACTTTCTAGATACATTTTAAAAAATTGGAAAATACCCTAGACAGTATCTAATCTAGACAGTGCAATTTTATTTTTATTTTTATTTTTTAAGTTTTTGTGATATCTATTTGTTTAATTAATAAAACATTTTCCAACATCTCATTATTTCCACTCTTTTCAATCTTTAATCACGATTGGACGATATACCGTAGCATATCCGCGAAACAATCCTATTTCTTTATCTTTAAATAGCGTAGTCATTTCAAGCATAAAGTCTCCAGTAGGCATCAATGGTGGAAATAAGCTTTCATCAGGAAAAAAGTTGCCCATGTGATAAACTTGGTTCTAAAATGAAATGGGGGAAAGTAACGAAAATAAGTTTTGCAATTACCTACTTACTTTTTTGAAAGGACATCCTGGATTGTCTTTTAAAAACATAGTAGCAAAACCAGCCACATTGGCTTCAAGAATAGAACAAACTTTTGCTTGCATCCTTACAGGAAATGAACGGTATTCGTTACTATAAAACTTGTATATTTGTGCTAGACTCTAAAAATAATACAAATTAATACGTGGAGTTAAAATGTAGGATGTAACAAAAACTCTCAACATCAGAATCAGAGAATTTCGCTTAAGCTTGGGTTTCCTAGGAAAGCGGTGCCGTCTAATAGCGGCCGTAATATGACGGCCAATGACGTCACAAAAATCGTTTCCATATATTTAAATGTACATGGTTTCTTAGATAGCGGTGCTGTCTCACCGCTTTTAGGGATATTTTCGACTTCACCGCTACGTGACGTCACCACCGTCATATTACGGACGCTATTTGACGGTACCGCTATCCTAGGAAACCAAAGCTTAAGTGAAGATAGGTGAAGACAGGTGCCAAATTTGGTACTATTATATCGGAGAAAATTTCTATTCATAGACTAAATGATGTAAAATGGAAAAATAGAGCACCTCATAGTTATATCAGTAATTGAAGGTAACATATTATTCAACTATTTAAAAAATACCCCGGACTCTTGTGCGAAATACGTTTTTTCGGCCTCCTTCTTGAAAATAACTTGAAAAGTACGTAGCCCAAAATTTTAAACTCGGATTTAAAAAATTTTTGCTCCATTTGGTTTGGTCTGAAGTTCGCAAACTTTTCGGTAGGGGAGCATTTTTTCGGCAATGTGCCATTAGAGCGCTAACGAAATAATATGTAATTTTTCAAATTTACACTGGTGCCAAAGTTAAAAAGAACGTTTTCTTTTGCCTCGAGGGGGTGTCTCGAATTTTACTTTTTTGATATCGGTCGTCGAAACCCCCAGAATTTCTAAGAGTATAGGGGGATCGTGTTTGCCTAATAATTTTCACTTTACGTTTACGTCCTAATAATACATAATACCTAGAAATACTACCAAAATTCAAGTAGTCGTAACCTCTTTACAAACAATTAATAATTTCTTTTTTGTTTTGGCGTTTCTCGCTCTGTGTGCTATTAATTATTATTGCTATTAGTTCTATGTGGCAATCTACCCGGTTATAATTTTTTAAGCGTTTTTATGATTTTTCAAAAATGACCTAACTATTTCTAGTTTTAAGCTATTTATCTATCTTTGAGTGGTCGTAATGCTCTTACTCAAAAATTGTTTTTTTTGCAATTTATTTTTATTTCGTATTTTGCAGACTGTACCTTTTACAGTTATAATCTACCCGGTTTTAATTTTTTAAGCGTTTTATAGTTTTTCCGAATTTTTCAAAAATCTACTAATTTTTCTAATTTTCTTGTCTAACATCGAGGGGTCGTAATGGCGTAATACCCTTACAAACATTTATTAAGAAATTTTTTTTATTTCGTATTTTGCAACAATTTTTAAGTTTTAAAATCTTTCAAAGGCCCCGCCCCTCTTATGGAAACGGTGGTGGTTTCGACAGGCAATATCAAAAATGGAAGCTTCGGGACACAACCTTGAGGTAAAAATCCCCGGCTTTTTTGACTTCCGTGTTTGCGGCACGAGTGTTTTGAAAAAGTACATATTTTTTCGTTAGCTCCCTAACGGCACATTCGCGAAATAATGTTCCCATTCCGAAAAGTTCTCGAACTGTGGGCTAAACAAAATGGCGTCATGTTTTTTAAATCCGAGTCTAAAATTTTGGGCGAGGTATTTTCAAGATAGTTCTACCAAGTTCTACTGTACTATAAATATTGCAGAAGAAAGCTACTTAGGTTGAATTCTACATTACACATTTATTCTTAGGATTTAACTTTAGTCTCAGTACAAATTGGTTCAAGCTATTGTTAAAAACTCTGTATACTGAAACTAAAATTAAATCCTAAGGATAAATGTGTATCGTAAAATCCACACTTACTTGTAAATCATATCCAATATCGACATTAAATTCAAAAGTGTAATTAAAAGCAATTTGAGTTCTGTTATATTTAAAATGTTTCACTTCGTATCGTTTATAAATTGTCTTGTCGTATGATACGAGTTGTGCACGTCCAAAGTTTACTTTGTAATCGCTTTGATGAAACTAGAAATAATATCGAAAAGAATTTTGAATTAATCAAACGTGACGCCAAGCAAAAGAACAAACTTACTTTAGATAAAAGTTCCTCCGCTCTTTCTGATAATACAGTACATCTTGATGTAATTAAAAAATAAATCAAAAGTTTTAACATTTCACCCAATTTGACGAAATTGCAAAATCAAAATTATTACTAACTCAATAATAGGTTGCGACCACCTTTATAAACAGTTCGTTGATGGGTTTCTATACAATGGTTAAATAAATTGTTCTTCTTAATGACGTTTTGTTTCATTTAGTTGTACTAGTTGTTGTATTTCAAAATACAACAATTTTTTTAGATCCCCAGAACCTCCCAATTTACTTTCTCGTTTCAATTTGTAAAGTAATGTTTATTTAAGAATAGAACTAATAGATAACTCAAGAAAGAGAAATAACAAACATTATTAAATTTAGAAAAAAGTAATTGTACTCCACATGGATAGTTTCAAAATAAATTATATAATTTAAAAACAAAATGAGCACAGGATGTCAATAATAAAAGCAGCTATTACAGATAGTAGTGATATTCAATTTTCTAAAGTGATATTAGTTTTTGGACCAAATGAACTAAAATACAAAACCCAATTGATTTTTCGAATCATTTTGGTAGTCCATAATATACAAAATAACTAAATTTTATCAAGCGAGGCAAATTACTTCTTGATAGGTAACTAGATATTTCCAACTGTGGAAATATCCAACTTTCCAAGAGTGGAAGTTGGTGAAAAGGACGTTTTCTTTAAAATTCAGCCTAAATTTCGACATTGATTAGACCAGACCACACCGTTTCCTTTAATATCCATTCAAAATTACATTTTCTTTAATCCCTTTCTGCTTATAAAGGTCTCACGTTATAAGAAAATAATTTCGGCGCATCTCGATAATTGGACGTATTGGCAGTTAACTAATGCCCAGTTAAATTCCCCTTTTATGATTTCAAGCGGTTTTGAACGAGTGTGCAGCTTTGCGATTATTTTCTTATAACGTGAGACCTGTACTTACTCTTTAAATTCATTTGGTCATTTGAAATAAACAAATAAACACAAGGAAGAAACGCTTAAGGTTTTTACTTTCAGAGAATTAAAAAAAATGTATCACAAATATTAAGTAAGTTGTCCTTTAAGATTTTGAGGATGGGGTGACTCACACTTAGGGACCAAAATTGCCACTAAACAAATTCCCCTTCTATCTCATTTTAAGATCTTGCCAAACCTAAACGACCTTAAATGCGCAGAAGAGCAAGTAAAAGATAGTTGTAGAAAAAGACGCCCAAACGTTGTTTTTACAATGGTTTTCTCGTATAAGTAATCTTGGTTATGACGTAGTACACAATTCTGGTGTCTGCGCAAGTCGTTTAGTTTTGGCAAGATCTCTACCATAGCTTCAAGTTAATACATTTATTCGTTTTCGAGATATTTTAGATAAAAGATTTTATTGATAATTACTTACTACGTTTACATGCATTCGTTAAAGCGGTTTTAACTAAATCGCTTTATCGTAAAACGATTTAAAATGACATGTAAACGCTCTCAAAGACCATTAGAACGCGTTTTAAAAATGTGATAAATTCGTTGCCAGGGCTTAAATCCATGTTTTCTAAAAATCGTTTTATATTAAAGTGAAACCGGTTTTTAAATCGTAAAACGATTTAAAATGACATGTAAACGCCCTCAAAGACCATTAGAACGCGTTGTAAAAATGTGATAAATTCGTTGCCAGGGCTTAAATCCATGCTTTTTTTAAATCGTTTTATATTAAAGTGAAACCGGTTTAGCGATGCATGTAAAAACAATATCTGTTGATTTGGAGGGGGGGGGGCAAAACCAAGAAAATACCAATATCATAAATAATTTCCCGACTTATTTTACGAATTATTTTTATGTTTTAGCAAATCGCTACCTTAGTATTACAAGGTTCCATTTGCATTTTTTAAAAATTGATATTTTTACCTATTGGGTAAAAATGCAGGATTTTCTCCAAACTTCTCATACTTGAAATTTATTATCTCCAGTTGTAATGATCGGATCAATGTCGTTTTTTTTTATTTACACTTTATTACGTTAGCTTTTGAAGTGTATTAGAAGAATTTTTGTTACTGTGAACAAATGAAAAATAATAACAATTTAATTGTTTAAATAGTTTTAACATGCTCGCCCTCAACTTGAATTAATTAGAAATTTTGTTCCTTATCCTCTTATCTATAAAACTCATTTTACAAAATGTGGAGTCTTTATTAGATCGTCACCCAACGCGCTCCACATGCGGTAGCGTCAGAGATCTCAGACCCAACAATGGGGAATTAGACTGTATCTGAATTTTTAATTTTTGACAATACCAATGTATAGAGCAAGTAAAAGCGATTAATTCTGTTTTTTTAATTTTAATTTAATTTTTAACTCGTAAATTAAGCTCAGAAATAATTTTTAAAAGTGCTTGTATGGAAAATCGTCGTTTTTATTCATGTTGCAACTGCGCCTACAAAGCGAGTGAGATATAATACAATCGAAAGTAGTTAGACAGAGATAGGCAATAAGGTAGTTTTTTTCAAAAATGTAATTAAAAGAGATGTGTAAAATCAAATTTTGTTATTTTTTTATTCAAGTTGTCAGAAAACTGACGGTAGTGTTACATAGGTTATGATTTTTCTGACACTTTTAATAAAAAATACGGTTTTACATGTCTCTATTTTTGGGCTTAATATTGAAGATCGAGAAAAATTAAAATAGCCAAAAGTATTCTTTTTATCTCTATTTTCATAAAATGAAATAAAAAAGAGACAGTCTAATTCCCCATTGCTCGATAACAAGTCCTTGCCCTCGAAAGTATTTAATAACTTCAGATCTAATAGAGACTCCACTTTTTTGTAAAATGAGTTTTATAGATAAGAGAATAAGGAACAAAATGATATTTTTTCCAATTAATTTAAGTTGGGGGGCGAGCATGTTTAAACTATTTAAACAATTAAATTGTTATTATTTTTCATTTATTCGCAATAAAAAAAATTTTTTTAATACACTTCGAAAGCTAACGTAATAAAGTGTAAAATAAAAAAACACGACATTGATCCGATCAGTACAACTGGAGATAATAAATTTCAAGTATGAGAAGACTGGAAGAAATTCAGCAAATTATCGAAAATTCATATGTGAATATTTTTGAAAAAAAAATTTTTTCAGCAAAATCCTGAAATACGGGTGTAGAATTGTAAGAAAATATTTAAGAATGACCTATATAGGTATTGAGATTTTTTAGTTTTTATTGTATCATCTTTAATTTTTGAGTTCTTAAAAAAATAAAAAGATGTTTGTAATCTACTCAAAAAGCTCTACAAATAAGGGGTCGTTTATGCTGGCCGTTAACTTAAGCTTTAACCTTGAGTTGACTATAGGGAAACCAATGCTACAGTTCAAGGTTAAAGCTTAGAGCTTAAGTTAACGGCCAACATAAACGATCCCTAACATTAATTTAGTTTTAATTTTAATACATATCGCCCTGTTTCATGCGGTGAGGCAAGGTCGGACTGTGGCCTCATTTGGCCCCGTCGGCAACAACTGTAATTTATAGAACTGTAAAAATTCTAAAAAGACTGCAAAAAATTAAATTAAATTAATTAAACAAAAATTCATCGGGTGGTTCGGAGAAATGGGATTTTAAACTTTTCATCTTGTCGTTATTTTTAAACGGTGAGAGATATAATAAAACTTAATTAGTGTTATTTATAGAGCCATTTTCGTAGATTACACACAGCGATTCATTTTTTTACAAATTTAAAAATCGAAGATATTTCAATGAAAACTTAAAATCTCAATATACGTCATATTGAGGAAACCAAGAGCCATATAGCGCTGTTGTCAAGTTTATCGCTTCTAGGTGATTCGCCTTTAGCGGTGAAAACTGAAAAATTGGATCTCCCAATTGGATACATATACCTATTATTTACGATTTTTAGAACTAGAGTGAGTCAGGAGCCAGTTCGCGCCTTTTATTGTGGAATATTTAATAGATAAAAAGGATATAAGTATTTCATAATTTTAGGCTCTGGGCAACTATGGGCTGAAGACCAGTGTAATCAAAAACAGATGTTTACATCCTAGTATCTCGATAAGATGCATAAAAAAGAATTTATTAAGTTAATTTTGAATTAAAATTCTATAATTTATTATTTTAGTTGTTCCTTTATGTTATAAAATCTCAATTTTTGTATGTAAGAGCAATGTCTTTCCAACTTTCCAATAACTCTTTTTCAGGCTTTGTCCAAATTTCTTTCAGTAATTTCCAACCAACTTGTGCAGTTGATAAAATATACTTATTATCAGGATCTTGTTCGCTCGAATATTTTCCAATAACTAACGATTGGCACATCCTAGCAGCTATGCACACCTAAAACCCTGATTCTAAATTAAAAGTAATAAAGTACTAAAAAACCACCTTTAGTAATGCAAATTCTTGCTGATTAAGATTCCGTACTGACGAATAACCTGCAAGTACATATCCTCCAGCAAGTAAGTCTTTGGATATAATTATCATGTAAGTCATTGTAACAGCCAATTCGAATAAAAAACACGTACGTTGACTATCTCCAAAATCCAATATTGCTTTAATTTTCCATTCTCCGTTAACACTTTCAACTAAAATGTTTTGCTCGTTAAAATCTCCGTGTATAATTCCTTTTTTCAAACTATCAAGTTGGCTTAGCACGTTGGTATTAAACTCACTAATTACTTCTTTGACAATATTTTTGTCTTCTTCAATGTCGACGACGTGAACGAAATCGGATAGTTTTGGAACGTTATTTAACATCCATAAGGTATCACGTGAATCGTAAGCTGAATGATGAAAATTCTAAAAAGTTAACAATTTAAATTTATTGGATGTACCGATAGAAATAAATTTACTTCTAAAACGATATCAAATTGTGCAATGTATTTCCCAATGTCGTAAAATAGAGAATTTGTTGGTACAATTTCGTTAAGAATGCGCCCTGGTATAAATTCCAGAATTCTCACTACATGTTTTCCACTAATAAGTTCTTCTACGGAATAATATTTTCCATTGCAGTTTTTGACTGGTTTTGGACAATTTATTTGATTGTTACCTGCAGGAAATGATCTGGATATTTAATTGATATTACCTATCGTGTTTTTACTTTACATAAAGACACCTAAATAACTTTTCTATTTCAAAAGCAATCAGTCACAGTAATAATAATTTATTTATAAATTCAGTAATAAGCTAATAACCAATAAGAGTGCCATGAAACAACAAAACAATTGAAAATTGCCTTTTGCAAATTAATAATGTATCTGTATCTGCAGGTATCTGAGATGAAACTATACTGTTAGTACTGAATGTCTTAAGGTTGTCTAATTATCTGCTATTGATACGGTGTAAAAACATCATAGAGAAGACACGAAACAAAAGTTTCAACCAATGCCAATGGTACCAACAGAGACATGTTAGCTAAAGCATGCGACTTAGTATACATTTTAGCTGAGGTGTAAATTAAAAATTAGGCCATACAGGGTGAACCACAAAACTGACCCTAACGATTTTTGACTGCAACCCAAATAACAAAAATATCATTTCAGTTAAGATCAATCTAAATAGTTATTGCAAAGCGAGGATATATGCTGGCGAAATAAACTAAAATAGAAAGGGTCCCAAAAACATCGCTTAGTATCAAAATTTGTTATAAATTCGATTTGTGGTCAAGTAGAATGATCATTTATGGTGGGTTGGGAGGTTGGGACTTGGAACCCCACTCCGGATTATGCCCCCAAATTCTTAGTTACTCCACTGCTAAACTCGATACTATTGAAGATATCAATTTTATTGAAATTCGCCATATTGGTGGTATAGTAATAATTTTTCTCTTAGAATGTAGGAAATTTAATGCTCTTTTAAATGAAATCAAAAACAATCACATCAGACCATTTTACGTATTTTTGAAAATTAATTATATAAAACTCCTATAATAGTACATTAAAAAGCAAGTATCATTAGGCATCTTCTTAACGTATGAGCCCAAAGTTTAGAAAACAAGCGCGCAGCGCGCGTTTTCTAAAGGGACGAATGCGTTAAGGGCCTAATCAAACGTGTTTTTTATACTATTTTTTCTATTTCGCTGCATTATTTTATAAAAATGGTATAAAAATTACGTCAAAACATAGTATTTGGGATTTTGATGCCTAAATTTATTTATGTTGGCAGTACTTATTCTAAAGTTTGACGTTCGTGTTTGAAAGTTAGCTTAATCTGTCCAATGAAAGTAATTTTATAACTGTCAAATATAATTCATCTGTCAACATGCAGTGCTGCACATTGAAAAAAATTCCCTAGAAACAGTGCTGTTATAGACTCTATAAGCGTACTATTATGACGTCAAAACAGTATTCTTATAGGCTTCTTAACGTACCGAAATAGATAAACTATTTTTGAACATTAAAATTCGTTTTAGGGTCAACCATTTCGATCACTAAAATTAGGTTTGTGCACAAATGGTTGAAAAATTTTCTATTTTTTTTAACGAAATTGGAAGAATAAAGAATCTAATGTCATCGTCTTTGTTTTCATCTGAATGAGCATTAAATTGTCTACATTTTAAGAGAAGAATTATTGCGATACCACCAATTGCTCACAACAAATATAAAAAAGAAAATTTGAACCAAAATGCAAATTTTAGCTGTAGTTCTTAATATTTTTGGACTCAACTTGCAATATAGATTTGTTACCATATCAGCTATAAGTTCCAAAAGTTTCATACCATAACATTAATTATTACTCAAGTTTTCTATAAAAAAACTACGACCCACAAATGACGGCAGTTTAAAATTTTTTTAGGGCTTGGAAATTAATATAAATTATTTTAACCCAGGTAGTTTTAAAGAGAGATTCATTATAAACAAAACGAAAATTTTTTGGTCCCGATCCGACTAATACAAGCGGAGTTATTCAAAAAATAGTGAAACGGAAATTTGAAAGTCAAAATTTTACACTAAAGTCGAAGAATAAGTACCTTCTGGCCAAAATTGGGTGGAGAGATTTTATACACAAACTCACAGGAATGGTTTCGACCGGTTAAGATAAAAAAATTGCTGTTACAAAAAAAGTCCGAAAATCAGTATAAATTTTGGTTCGTTGACTACACTAATATTTAAGTAAGTATTTTCTTCTTTTAGAAGACGTAGGAAACTTCTTACTTAACTATAGCTGCAGTCTGCAGTCGTTGAAAACTCCCATTCTTCAGATAGATAAATGACCCATAATTTAAAAATAAGGAAGACATGAGTCAGAAGAACCTTCCGAAAGCATATCTTCAGTTGGTACAAAGTTTTTCAGCAAAATGCCTACTGCCTACACTGCGAACATCTGAACTTCGTATCTACATTAATTAGAAATGAAAGTTAAACAATGGAACTTACCCAAATAAAGCATCATATCAGTTTGAGCTTCAACAAAAGATACATTTTTGGAATCTAAAGAATTTAAAATTTTCAATACGTATCCATCTTTAGCAATCTCTTTAATGAAGGAATTTTTACAATTTTTTTCATCAACTTGAATTTTATAATTAATATCGTCGTAACCGTTTAATTTAGTTAAATTAACGCACTTTAAACCATACAGCTGTTCCACTAAATTCTTACTTTTCTCAACATCGATTATAGGTTTAATATTAATACCTGGATGTAACAATTGATTATTTTCGCACATCTTTTTTTTTGATAATAATTTTGCTATTCTCTAATATGACGTGGTGCGTGGTGTATTTTACAATAATTGGTTGATATCATATGCATAAAGTAATATTATTGCTTTAATTGAACAATTGAACTAAATATACAAGTGTATTTAATTTATATCCAGTAGTATACTTAAATCACTTATCTTAACGATGGTAAATAAAACAACCGTAAAATCTCTAATTATATAAATAGGCACTCGTGTATATTACTCCCGAAAATATTCCACCCAAAACTTTTGAAAATTTTCTTTTAAACTGCATGTAACTAATTTGTTAACAAAATTTAAAAAAAACTTAAATCGGATTTCTCAACATTTTGTATGATAAGAGCGCCCCGGTTTTAGTGGGCTAAAATGAGTGAAAAATGTGCGTAGGTACTCTAAATTATATAGTATTTGTCACCATTCTCTTTAAAGTAAATAGATCAGTAATCTAACATGTTTAAAGTGTTTAATCACAAGTAAATATTGAGAAACTTGCAACAGTTAAGAATTTACTTGATACAAAGTAAATGAAACGATAACTTTATCATCGATCATCGGCTTATTTATAATAATGCCATTCAACTTGGTAGCTGCAAAGAGGGTATCAGCTTCCTGATACTGAACCAAACCTTCAAGAAATAATTCAAATCGACAAACTTTATTGCTTTAAAGTCAAGTATGGGGACAAGAAACTCCTATAGGGTAAAACCGGGAGAGATGGTGCCGTGGGTGAAATGGCGCAGTGGAATATTTTATCGATACCGGTAATTTAAAATTTTGGTAAATAACTCGCGTAATTTACGATTTTTTATTACCAGTTTTAATTCTCGGGTATTTTATTTTGAAATTGGTAAATTACCGCCGAGAATATGCAGTACTTGAAACATTTAACTACATCATTGCACTATTTTAACTAACGGTAATTTAAAACCGTAAATTACCTGTAAATTACGGTATTAAGTTCGTAATTTACGGTATTACGTTCGTAATTGATGGTGAAAAACACTGTCCAACTATATGGTACTTAACGGTAAATTACCGGTAACTTATGGTTATTAATTTGGTGATTTATAAAATAAATTACAATTACAAAATAACTAACATAACTAAATTATTTAAAATTTCTTAATTTTTGTGGGTCTAATGCAGTAATCGTTTTTTTTAAATACAACACCCTGTATATTATTCGCTATTTGGATGCAGCTTTTTAATTAGGAATCATTTAAAATCCTTGCAAATACACAAGTTTATTTAACTTAAATATCAAAAAGGGCATTAAAATGAAATTGATAATTTAATTTAAGTTATCAGAAATCTACACCATAATTTTATCATTAATGTTTAAAGTGTTCCATCTACCAGTGTCAGACTGGCAGGTCGGCAAGTTGGCAGTTCCTGTCTTGAAAAATTCTTCGAAACAAGAAAAATTTTTTTCTTGTCTTGCTATTCAAGACGAGAAAAGAAATAACTAGTCGAGACGAGATTTCTTGACTCGATGCAACCCTTTTCAGCCCCCAAAAGCATTTGTATGTCATTAATTGCCGACTTGCCGATCTGCCAGTCCGACACTGCATCTACCTCCAGTGGCGTAACTAAGAACTTCAGGGCCTGGCCGCAAGGTTTAGAGTGGAGCCCTGCCCCCTCTCCTCATAATTTTGGCACATTAACAACAATGAAAATTTCAAAGCATTTCAACTTAAAGTAATAAGAAAATTGATCTCCTTACAAGAGTTCTGATTGTCTATGCACGTTTTAGCCGTTATGTTGCACATGAGAATCTCAACAATGGCAAGTCGATTCTACTCATCAAGTACTATCACTTCCTTGAACAAAAGTATTTATTACTTCTTTTTTAAATTCTCAAATATTATAAAAACAAACATTTTTGTGCCTCTTTATGGTACTACAAACTACGTAATTTTTCGGTGGTCTCATTTATTCGGGGGCCCTCCCGTAACGCGGGCCCTGCGGGTCAAAAGAAAAATATTTTATAGAAACTGAGCTTCATCTTTAAGCATTTTTTTTTAATTGTTGTATTCATTTGCATTTTATGGATAAATGAAAGAGGATTAGAAAAGAAAATTACAAGAAATTGTCTCCTAACTTTACTACATCTACATTTACAAAAAAATATAATTTTATAAAAAATACTTATTTCATTACCTATCAAGCTAAAAAACGAACAATTCAATCGGGCTGTGACTTACGAAGATACAGCGTAATCAAATTTAGTCAAATCTGTTATCTTTGATTCAAAATTGATGATTACTCAAGCGGTAGAGCAGGGAGGCGTAGTGGCTTCTAATTATTTATGACGTAAGACCTGATGACCAAAAAAATCGGTTTTCCCCTAATTATTTCCATTATTTTTCGTTATTTGACAGCTCGAAAAGGGTCTCAAATAATCTTAAATGCATAAAATGTAACATCTTATCGTCCCACTAGCACATATTAATCTTAACTTGGATATATTTTTATTAGTTATTGATTTATCTACTCGTAACTTAAACAAGCTTTCTGAATCACCTGGGATGCCGAATTTGAACGTTTGTCCTCCTGTGTACATGTACAACGTACATGATGATGATGATAGAAATACTTAACAGAAGCATTTGCATTTTGTGAACTTAAATTCAGTGAAGCATATCATCAACGAGGACCCTCAGGACTTGTTGCTTCTTAGCAACCGTTTTGTGTACATTTCAACTGATTCACGTCAAAGCTGATTCACTCTTGTCTATTCAAAAGTATAATTGTAAATACTTCAAAATGAACATAGGTGTTTTATTAAAACATAAAGAAGATATTGAAAAGCATTCATATAATTTCAAACCTGCCGAAAAAAATGGGTAAGTGAATAAATTTTCTAAATTACAATAACAATAAACAAATTAAAGGATGGTGTTACAAGTACATCATACAGTACGAATCGATAAAAAGGAACATCGAATACGATTTATTCACACAAGTTTTAACGATAATGGACTGTTATTAGCTGCTAGTGATCAAGCTGGTAACATATTTTTAGTGGATTTTATAAATAACAAATATTGGATACTTCCAAACTTCCAATCGTGTACAACTTTGAAATTTTCGAACTACAGTAATTACGAATTAATTATTGCAACGTACCCTGGAAAATTGTATTTAATTAATATAAACACGGGAGAAATCACAGGAGAACTAATTAGTCATAAAGACCCCGTAACCCAAATATCGTTTTCGTCTGACTTCCAATGTCTTACATCGTCTAATACTGAAGCAATACTTTGGGACTTAAGAACTAATGCAAAAATTCAAGTTTTAAGTATCAAACCTGAAATGCAACTTAAACATGTAAGAACTTAATAGGTCTGTTCGTTTGTCTTGCATTAACTTACTCCAACTAGCTCCAACGTCCAACTCACTACAACTTACTCATGCTCTTGATGAGAAGTAGGAAATGTAAAAACAAACACGGTTACGAGCAACCAGTGCAAGACAAAAGAACAAACTTTGTATTTTCTACTCCTCGTCAAGAGTCAAGAGCAGGAGTAAGTTGGAGCAACTTGGAGTAAGTTACTGCAAGACAAACGAATAGACCTAATTGTTATTATATACCTACGTAATTGGATGTTTTTATAAGGGAAAACTATAGATGACAAACGGAAAAACGGATGGTGCATTCTCAATTTTTTTTTAAACTCACTGGTGAAAACCAAAAGTTAACTGTCATCTTTTATTTTCGAATTATAAGCAAAAGTTGGGTTTTTAAACTCTTTTCGGTATTTCACAACAGGGTGGTGTGTAGTGCGACGCAGCATAGGGATTTCACTGGTAAAGTCGTAATGCTCAATTATATGCTTCCCAAATTATTTCAAAGCTAAAACGTATTGACATGTTTTGAGGTTTTTTGTAGACATAATACTACATCTCCACATACGTGCTAATATTTACAATTTTCCATTTTCCGAATCCGTAAAATCAATGAATTTAGAAATTTAATTTTACCAAAAACAGTTAGAAAGTTAAATAAAAACACAAAAAGAGAACTATTATCCATTCACTCCTCGATTCACTCTTTATTTGGGATATGGTTGGCCATGTTAGGGTGACAGATTCCACCCAGTATAAATTTGAAAAAAATCAGTTAGGTTATGTATTGTAGAGTAGTGGCATTTATTCAATTGTGTTAATAGTTGGTCTGTCAGTTGTCTGTCTTTTTTTGGTACTGTCAAGAGCTGTCAGTCAACTTAATAGGGATTTTTTATTTTGGCAAACCAAAAAACAAAATTTCATGGCCAACCATATCCCAAATAAAAAGTGAACGGATTATAATTAAAATAAAAATAAATCTTACGTTGATGAAGCAAATTTAACTCAGTTGAAATCGTCTAATCTAAGGTAAGCCAAGTTAATCTCAACTCCTGAAGATGAAATGAGAACAACATTTAAAGTTATGATTCTGGAACATTTCAACATTTTCAACAAAATCAATAGTTTCGACCTTCCCTCCCCTATAAAATTTTTATCCGGAGTCGGGTCGATGGGAACTTTTAAGACATTGTTTAGAACGTCGATAACAAGACCCAAACAAAAATTCGGCTTTCTGTTTATTATTCCGCAGTTTAGCTATATTTGTGTCGAATTTGACTGGACTATATGGCCGACAGGTCCAGTCACCACCCTCCCTGCATACTAGTCCAGTCAATTAAGCATTTTGATGAGAAGTTTTCAGGTTAAGAGTACCTATTATAAATTTTTGAGCTTTCCCTTGCGTGAGGTGTAGTCTTTGTCCCTAAAAATTGTGAAATGGGTGAAAATTCACTCTTTTCCTTATTTTTTTTCTCCAAAACGTAAACTAAAAGAGGTAATATGATTAAATATTGTTGTTTATACCAAAATAAATTGATTGACACCGGTCCTAAAAAATTTGTTTAAAATTCGTCTCCTTCAGGGACAGGGACGGCGCTAGGCGGTAAGCGACGAAAGCGTCGCATAGGGGCGCAACATGTTAGGGGTGCAATATGTTAAAGGCGACGTGGGATAGCCTCATGAATAATATTTAAAAAAATTTATAATAATAACAAAGGAGGCGAAATATTTTAAGTTTTCAGGGGGACGCCAGAATAGAGGTAGCGCCGCCACTGTTCAGGGACCGTAAAAATGCCCAATTTCGGTCAAAATGAGTCAAAATTTGATTGCGGAGATTTTCATTAACCTACAGAACCTTGATTGGACTTAAATCCTTCCTAAAGCTCCAGAGCACAAGGACCAACCATAATATTTGCGAATATTAAGTTTTACCAATCAAAAAATGACAAAAATGATATAAATAGGGGGGGGGGGGCTAGCCTAATTTCCAACTCCGCACAAAAGCACATGGCTCTGCTAATAGTTAAATGGACCGGCAGGCCGGCTGATCGGTGATCGCCGGTGGGGTCAAGTGAAATTGGGGCCAAATGAAAGTACAGTAGAATCCCGTTATAAAGTACGTTGTAACGGGGTTCTACTGTAAATGGAAAAATATAAAAGCATTCACAATTGTTGAATATCCTACATCGTATGTTTTGTTTTGCTTAATGAATTGCTTAATTTCACAGTCCAAAAATATGTTTTTCTTCAAACGTCAGAAAAAGTCGCCTTTGTGTCACTCAATAGGTAACGGTGAAGTTTAACTTTCCCGCCGAGGCAGGAAAAATTGTCAGAAAAGTAATTTTTGTCTGTCTAGGAGGGAAAAGTAAAATCTTAACCGCACATTATTTTTATTTTTAACGTAAAAAATGTTTTTTAAGCATTTGTAATGTAAACAATTTAATGTTTTTTAAATTTTCCTTTATAATTAGTTCGTTGCGTTTAATAATTAGCTTTTTTTACAAATTTAAGTTAATTTTAAAAAATATTTGACAATTGAACTACAAGTAATTGAAAAGAGATGGTGCTCTTTCAAAAATCAAAATTTTCAGTTTTACGCTTTACGTTTGCAGAAAAAATTTAATGTTTTATACGGAGTCAAAGTAGTTTTGTGTGACTCGCCTGTGTGCCTGACTCGCTCGCTACGCTCGCTCTTCAGCCAAACACAGTCTTGTCACACAAAACGTCACTTTGTCTCCGTATAAAACAAATAACTATTTTCTTCAAACGTCTGAAAAAGTCGCCTTTGTGTCACTCAATATGTTAAGCTTGGGTTTCCTAGGAAAGCGCTGCCGTCTAATAGCGGCCGTAATATGACGGTCAATGACGTCACAAAAAGCGTTTCCATATATTTAAATGTACATGGTTTCCTAGATAGCGGTGCTGTCTCAGCACCGCTTTTAGGGATATTTTCGACTTCTCCGCTACGTGACGTCACCACCGTCATATTACGGACGCTATTGACGGTACCGCTATCTAGGAAACCAAAGCTTAACGGTGAAGTTTTACTTTCCCGCCGAGGCAGGAAAAATTGTCAACAAAGTACTTTTCCCTGTCTAGGCAGACAAAGTAAAATTTTAACCCAACATAATTTTTATTTTTATAACGTAAAAAATGTTTTCTAAGCATTTTTAATGTAAAAAATTTAATGTTTTTAAATTTCCCTATATAATTAAATATAAGTTCGTTGCTTTTAATAATTAGCTTTTTTTACAAATTAAAGTTAATTTTACAAAATATTTGACAATTGAACGTCAAGTAATTGACAAGAGATGGTGAAATTCCAAAAATTTTCCCCTGTGGTACTATGGAAATTTTTTAGAGCCCAGACTCCCGTGGTAGTGTCACTACTACCTACACCACTGTATTTGGGGCCAATTTATTTTGTAGCCAGTAGAGCCAACCACTAGCCAGTCCGGCTCTGCTTTTAAGTATAAAATGAAATAATTGAGCTCACATTTTTATAGTGAGAGAAAGAGACAAAATTATTTTGATTTCTCAGACAATTTATTCTTTCAAAATTTTGCTTGCTTTCAAATCCCCTAAACGCTAGTCTTCACACACATGCTTGCCTTCAGGTTTGCCTGTGCAGTCGGCCTGCATAGGCCACCTAAATGCTCCGGTTTGGACTGTACACAGGCCGCCGATTTGGTCTGTGCAGGCCCCCTGCACAGACAAAGCTGAAGGCAAGCCTGTGTGTGAAGACGAGCCTTTACGTAAAACATTTGATGTTACATTTCAAATAACGTTAATTAATTATTATATCACCAATAAAATACATAATACCTCATAGTCAAAAAGTATTAACAATTTCAGAAAAAACTTTAACGATCGCATAGAAAAAATAAAACTAACCTTAAAGCCCAAGTGATCAACTCGAAACACTATTTAAAAATCCAAAAGGCACACACGACACAATACATTCAAATTAACACGAATCACGTTCAATCACTTTTAAAAACGTACTGAAACAAACTATCGAATGGTATATGGGATACCATATGGTGCAGGTGCAAAAATATCTTATGTTTATTTTAATTTATCATTTTTAAAATGAAATTATTTAAAATTAGATTAAAATTATATTAAATTATGCAAAATAAATACAATGTTCTTTGTTCTACAAGGTGATCCAAAAATGTTGGATTTGCTCTTGAGGGTTTTGATGATTGCAGAACAAGGGAGGAAGGAAACAAAATTTTTTCTTTAAATTTAAATATTTAAAAAAAACAATAATTCATAACAAACTTAAATCATAAAGGCTGCTTCACACACGCAGGCTTAGCTTCCGGCTAGGCATGTGCAGGCCAAACCAGAGCCTGAATAATGTCCAGACGCTCTCGTTTGGCCTGCGCAGTGTGCAAACCGCCCGTACAGGACAAACCGGAAGGTAAGCCTGTATGTGCGGTGCAGGCTTTAATCTTAAAATTTAATTAGCTAATTTTACAAACCACCAAGATATCAACAGAGAAAAGTTGATAAACCCTACTTTTATTGATAACTCGAAAAGAAACGATGATAGTAGGGTCGTAGCCAGACTGTGTTATCAGGGCAGGTTCAAAATATTTCAAGGGAGGATGAAAAGCTAAAATCAGGGTTTTCTCTCTTCTGGGGTTTATATAAATCTGTTGACCACTGCACTCTCTTCTGAGGATGGAAGTTTTTGTCTAAAGTTTGCAAAAATTTAAATTTCTCTATATCAATGTTTTCTTCTTCAGCACAAATTAGGAACTTCTCGTTTTATTATTATTGCAAATCCTCAGCAAGCTCTGGCTAGAACAGCCTTAAAAATTTTCACGGTAGGCAGAGCTCTAGCTACCGCCCTGGATGATAGTTAGATCTGGTTTTCACAGTTGAGTTTCCCAAAAAAATATATCCCTTTTTCCATGTCCTTGTGATTACTGGCTTACCCCCTATATCTGTGAGCATCATCAAGGAAGGTAATAATGAAAATGCATTTAACACTGCAAAGAATGCTATAAAAAAAGCTATTCATCTCTTGCTCTGTGCCTTAAACCTATAGAAGTATTTTTTAATTCCTTATTTAAATTTTTTTACGAATTCAGGTTTTATTCATGCCGGTTTCAAATAACATTTTGACCATTTTTAATGACGATTCTATACTAATTTGGAAGCATAACACCTTGGAGCTTTACAAAAAAATCCAATCAAACTTATGGCAGAAGAATATTAACAGAAGTATTGCTTTTACTAGGTCTGTTAGTCGAATTGTTTACACTTAACCAACATTTACGTTTCGTTTTAGAAATGGAAGAGCTATGATATTTAGTGGATATTCACCTAAATTAATAATTTATATGTTAGATACGTGGACAGTAGCTAGAAGTGTTTTATTTCCAGACTGCATACGTGCCGTTAAAAAAATTGCCTTTCTACCTCAACTTTTTGATGGTGGAGCCAATAGAGTATTGGCCATTTTAGCCACCAGCGGTATAATGTATTTTTATGATATGGAAGAAAACGTCATTATAAACCAAATAGCTACTCAACAAGAAATCGTTAAATTTGATTATTCCAGTAACGGAAAATACATTGCTTGTGTCTTAGGATTGGGAGAGATTAATATTTATCAAGTTAGCCAATTTATTCCGAGCTACGGTGGCTCTCGTACATCAACAGTTTCTAGCAAAAAGTCTGCTTTATCAGCAAGTACAAGGAGAAGCTCGTCTCTTTTATGCGTAATACAAAAGCAGGTATTGGTACATTTTTTAAATTGTTGTAAAGTACAAGTTGAGCATGTTCTCAAATTTTAGATAAAGGACGTTTTGGATGTAGATAAATTACGATCCATTTTAAAAGAATATGGACGCTATCCGGATTCGTACAGATTGAAAATTTGGTCACAGTTGTTAGAACTTCCAAATAACACTCAACAATACAACGCTTTTATCAACCATCACTCTCACATAGCGTTTGAAAATTTAACAGAACAATATCCACTTGAAAATAAGTTGGCTTTAAAAAATTTAAAAAAACTACTGTCGAATATAGTCACGTGGTCTCCAAATTTTAGCCAAGTGTCGTATCTTCCTGTTTTTGTTTTTCCATTTGTAAAAGTTTTTCAAAATGCGCCCATACTATGTTTCGAAGCCATGTGCACCATAATTTGTAAGTTTGTAACGTTTAAAATAAGATTTACAAAATTATAGCGAAATCACTATTCTTATTCACTTTATTGCTTTAAAGCACGGTGTAAGATATAAAAGGTGGCCCAACAAGATATGCTCGTAAGCAGCGGGAAGTGGTTATAGTTTGTCCACAAAGTATAACTGCGAAGTCGAGAGTGAGATATACTACGCTACCCTATTGGTTGGTATATTAGCATTGAATTTTATGAAGAGCAAGCGTTTTAAGTTTTATAATAGGTGATTTAACTTTTATTTAGTATTAATTTTGGACAATAGCTAGTAAATGTTTTGCCTCTGGCTGTACTAATGGTTACGCAAGTAACAAAAATAAAGTGAGTTTATTTATTTTAAATAAAAACAATTTAAAAACTTGGAGCGCGGTAATTCAGCTCATTTAGCTCTATGCATCAACCGAGTATCGTAGTGCGTCTCACTCGCACAATCTGTTGAAACTATTTATCCATTTAGCGACGGTTTGTTGCTCCACCTTCTTTATTATACACCGTGCTTTAAAGTCAAGTACAGGGACAGAAATCCCCTTCCTATAACCCATGGATTAATGTAGACTCTCAATAGGGAATTTGTGTCCCTGTGCTTGACTTTAAAGCAATAAAGTGCATAAAGATAATGATTTCACTATACAGTGCCTTAGTAAATAACATCAACCCATGTGACCAATTTGCTAAGCAACCACCAAGGTTCGGGGTTGGTGGTTGCCTAGCAAATTGGTCAGGTGGCTTGATGTCATTTACGAAGGCACTGTACAATACACGTTCACAATTGTTGAATATCCTACATCGTATGTTTTGTTTTGCTTAATGAATTGCTTAATTTCACAGTCCAAAAATATGTTTTTCTTCAAACGTCAGAAAAAGTCGCCTTTGTGTCACTCAATAGGTAACGGTGAAGTTTAACTTTCCCGCCGAGGCAGGAAAAATTGTCAGAAAAGTAATTTTTGTCTGTCTAGGAGGGAAAAGTAAAATCTTAACGGCACATTATTTTTATTTTTAACGTAAAAAATGTTTTTTAAGCATTTGTAATGTAAACAATTTAATGTTTTTTAAATTTTCCTTTATAATTAGTTCGTTGCTTTTAATAATTAGCTTTTTTTACAAATTTAAGTTAATTTTAAAAAATATTTGACAATTGAACTACAAGTAATTGACAAGAGATGGTGCTCTTTCAAAAATCAAAATTTTCAGTTTTACGCTTTACGTTTGCAGAAAAAATTTAATGTTTTATACGGAGTCAAAGTAGTTTTGTGTGACTCGCCTGTATTGCCTGACTCGATGATGATGCCTGGCTTGATGTCATTTACGAAGGCACTGTACAATACACGTTCGATTGTTTTAGTAAACTGGTGTCAATATTGGTTTGAATATTTTCCACTACCACCTCTCAACATTCTTGCAATTATTGAAAACATTCTTCAAGAACACGATAACGAATTACTGGAACATTTAACTGTTTACAATATAACTTCGAAACAGTACGCGTGGACTTTAATGGAAGCCGCCTTTTCTGAAATTCTTCCACCTAACGATTGGTGTAGATTATGGGATCACATTCTTAGTAACGAACCTGCGTTTTTTCTATTTGTACCCGTGGCTTACAATATTATACATCGAAAGGCAATACTCGCAATGACTGCCCAAGATGAATTGGATACATTTTATCACAATCACAACATTATTGATACAAAACGCTTCATTTCTAAAACGTACTCCTTATTCACCAATACGCGCAAAGAAAATCATCCTAGTCGTTATTTAAAACAATTCAGAAAATTAGAAGTCGACACTTATCCTGTTTACAATGGTTTTCCAAAAACTTTAATTGATTTTGACTTTAACGAAATTGACAATTTGAAGTTGGAAGAGGAGTTAATACAAAGAGAAGAGCAGGAAATACTACAAGACATACAAGACGAAAAGAATAACATGTTTTTGTTAAAAAAAGAAGAAGAAGAAGCTGAAAGATTAAAATGTTTGTTTTTATAGCAATTAAATACTTACAACGAAAACGTAATTATTTTTTTAGTGTTGGAACAAGCGTGTAAACTAAAAATTAGTGACGAACGCGATCGAATAAAAGAGCAACGTAAAAGACTAGTAAACTTAAGAAGAAGACTTCACCACGAAGAGTTGGAACTATTAAACAAATCGAGACAAACAATTATTGAAAAAAATTCCAAAGATAGACAGTGGGCTTTAGAAAAAATACTGAACGATATCGAACAAAGTAAAGCAGCCGAAGAGCTGGAAGTAATGAAAGTCGAGTCGGATTTAATAAAACATTATTCTGAACTATTACACCATAAATTATATCTCGAAGAACAGCTCAATACTGATCAAGATATTACACAATCAAGCAGAGAACATAAAATATTAAAGAGGCACCAACAAAAACTAAATGAAGAGCTGGAAAAGGTATTAATTGTAGAATATTTTTACTGGGTCCCTAATACTAAGCATGATTTTTAGATAAAAAGTGAATCTAAATCAAAGGTTTACTTGCAACACTTAAATATAACTACCGGATTAGCAGCTATGGATAATCTCATTTTAAGAATTGAAATGGAATTGGCAAAGCAACTTGGATGGAAGTGTGAAAATGTATTAAAAACTAATTCAAATTTGAAGGTGAGTAATTTACAAAAGCACTACAGTAGCACCTCGATAGTCCGGACTAATTAAAACCGAGGAAATCAGGATTTTCGAAACATCCGGATTACTGATACATAATAATATATATTCCGAATTATCAAAATAGGCCGAGAAGTCAACCACTGTTCTGAATTTGTACATAGACTGCCGGTGACATCCAATGGCTGCCGTTGACTGCCGATGACTAGCGTTAACTGCTCAATTTTTGTACACTGGACTGCCGAGAGTGGATGATCCCTCACTTAAATTTATTCTCCAGTGGACTTGTTATCGGGCGTTTCCTAAGCAACAAGTTTAATTACAAGTTAAATTTAATTGGAAGTGGTGCAAACGGACCTTAATCAGCTTAATTCTGCTATGACTGCACATTTATTTGTAAACAAGAAACATGACAAGCACAGACATGTTGAAAAGGTTTATCAAACCATGCAAAAATTCGGAGTATAACATACATAATGAAAGAAATTGTCCGGTCCGGATTAGAGAATATCTGGATCACCAAACACTCGGATTATCGAGGTTCTACTGTATCATTATTTCATATACTGTAAATGAGATCCCGATTATTATAATAGTCTAGTCAAAGACAAAAACATGGTAAAACAGCGAAAAATGCCCAAAAAGCTGGATTTTTGTGCGACCTTGATAAAATGATAATGTCGTTCAAAACAATGTCTCCGTCTCGATCCCAGTCCTGCTGTAGATGGGGACTTTTGAGCAGTAGCGTAACTAAATGTTTGGAGGCCCTCCTGCAAAATCCAGATTGGGGGCACCTGCCCATCTTCGTTAATAATCATTTTACTTTACCACAAATCGATTTTATAAGGAATTTTTAAACCAAACGAGGTTTTGGGGACCCTTTCTATCCTGGGACCCTCCCGCAATGCGCGCCCTGCGTGCCCGTTACTTACGCCACTGCTTTTAAGTCATTGTTTAAAAAGGCAACATCACAAGGTCAACACAAAAATCCAACTTTCTGGAACTTGTTCCTCGGTCGAATCCTAATTTGACTGGACACCTGGCATATGCTTACTTATGATCCTTACAGGTGATACGATTAGAAGAAGAAGTGAAAGGCGTCGAATCACAAGTATCTAACATGTTAAAACTATTAGCCAAATTAAAATCTCGAGAAACTAAAGAAAAATTCAGTGAACTATGTGGAACTGTTATTGATAAAAGTGGATTACTCAATTCAAAAGAGAGTCATTATTCGCGCCAACAAAAATCTCACGAATTCAAAGAAAACCTCTCAAATATGAGTAATTTTAGTGGTGATTTAGGAAAACTCAGAAAATTACTTACTGAAACAAGAGACGGTTATATGGCAAGACCTTCAAGCCCTACTTCTGGTATACTTATTAGTTATTACATACAGGTATAATTTCTTAAGATGACGAAATGGGTTGATGCGCAGATACCTAAATTGGTATTTTTCCCCTCCAACGCCGTAGTCAACGTATTAAATTATTAAAGGGGCGTGGCTAAACCTGCGCGAACTTATCCCTACCGCTCCTCATATTAAAAAATTATACCTGTACGTTTTATCAGTGCCATCATCATATACTTTTCTTCTTCATATTTTGTAGTTGCCTCTTCACCCTGTGGCGTAGCCAGGTAAGGGCAAAAGGGGGAGATCGCTAAGTTAGTTGAACCCCATTCCGCTCCAAGTGGACAAATTAAAAGGAATGATTAATTTTCGTTAAAGTTGATCAAGGGGCTATTCAATTTTAATAGTCCCATTTAATTTTAAGAAAGTTAAATATTTAAATATCAAATTAATTAATTCAATTTTTTTCAGCTACAGGTTCAAGTACAGAACTACTCGTTATCAATGCCAACAAGTAATAAAGAATTTCAATTATTGTTATTAATTTTTAAAAATTTACTTAATTATTTTAAAGTAGATGACAATCGATTTATTACTGTTATAATTATTATTATTATTTTTATATCAAAAATATATTTTAAGTACCTATACGAATAGACTATACTATTATTTATTTGGTCCCATGTTTAATTTATTAATTAAGTTAATATTGTAGAATTGAGTATAGAGGTGAACTTAATTTTTCTCTTCCTTTAAGATCACTTAATTCTATAATAACGAAACACTCGACAACTTCAGCTTCAAGTTGTTTTATCAATTTAGATGCTGCTTCAAGTGTCCCACCCAGAGCAATCAAATCATCAACTAATAGTACTTTAGATCCTTTCTTTACGGACTCGGTTTGAATTTCCAACGTATCCTAAAAATTAAAAAAATTGATAAAAATAATTTTTTACAGTTTAGAACTTTACCTCTCCATATTCTAATTTATAATCAACTGTAGCAATTTTTCCAGCCAATTTCCCTTTTTTTCTAATTGGTACGAATGGAATTTGTAATTCTAATGCAATTATTGTGCCAAAAATAAATCCTCTAGAATCGATTGCACCGACATAATCAATTTGAGGCAGTGATCTGACGTGCTCGCAAATTAAATCACGCAATGACGAAAAAACCTTGGGTACTAGTAATAATGAAAATACGTCCCTGAAATACACGCGTTACTTGTAGAATTACATAATTCTAAATAATCGGACGCCGACCTACCTAAAAATAATTCCATCTTTTGGAAAACCTGGATATGCTCTTAAATTATTTCTTAATTCAGATAACACATCTTCTTTTGAATTATCCATTCTATTCGATATCGTAAAACGAGAGTTCTATAAAATATCACAAAATCACAAAATGTCCTTCACTCACGATTAGTATTATAATTATTAGATAATATCTTTATCTGTGAAGTATTTAACTTAATTATGACTTAATGCAAAATGCACCTCAAGCAAAAGTTGATTCGATACAATGTACTACTAAACTACTATAAACTATAAAGTCTCGATCAGTTGGGTAATATTCATTTATGTTTCATGGTCAAATAAGATAAAGAATTTCTATCATTCATTCAATAACTAATGGAAGTTTAAACCAAAACATGACTAAAACTGACATAAAATTATATAAACAAAATTGTAAAAATATTTATAAAATAGAGGTAACCTACGTAAAAAGTGATGGGAGATTTTTTGGAATTTTAAGCAAAATATAAAAAAATCTTCCTCTATTAGGTATTAATAAAATAAATAGTATTTATCTATTTATCGGTACTAGACTATAAAGTAGGTAGTACGAGGATTATCTCAGAAGTAATGCACCAACTTTTTTTATTTAGGTACTTCAACTGCACACCCTGCACTCCTGCACACTGCACTAAGAACATCGAAAAGAGCCCCCTTCTTTGTAGGCTTGTAGTTGTTTGACTGCTTCCCAAAGTTGTGGTACCTGTTGGGTACCTTTCTTCTCCTTTAAAGTTTATCTCTCAAATACGTTGGGTTATACCTGTATTTATTTAGAGCAGTTTGTGTTAGCGTTGGAAAAAGTGGATTCTTTTTAAAACTGAATGGGGGAAGCATTTCCCACTTGTAATATCAGCGTTTACAGAACCATCACTAACTGGAGGAACTGGACAATGCGACGTGATGAAGTAGCACAGCAGACTTCGGGAACTTCGTTACTAACGCTGAAGTGTGGTCTGTAGATGAGCTCGGTCTCTTAAGACGTTGATTGTCCTCTATAATAATAGAAAAAACGCCGGTCATATGGGGAAATAATCTAACGGCCTACCACATATAGGCCAAGAAACATGGTATTTTCCGGTCAAATAATTTGTGGAAAGCTGGAAACGGCTTTAATCTCTTTATTTACATCTAAAAAGAGTTATTTGAAGTTTGCACCAATTTTCTGCTTGTGCTCGACGGGGGGTGGCAATTTGAGCACTTTCGTCAGTTTTTCGAGAAGAACTTACAGACGACGCCTTTCTCAGAAAATTTTCATTACACATAAATTAAAGTACATAAAATTCTGCGTCGAATGGTGTTTCATTTCTAAAACTAAGTAAAGTGGTATAGATACTGTGCGAGTGCGAAAAATGTTTTTTTATTGTAGAAATAATATATTGTCTTTCACATTTTTTGACATTTTGAAATGTGTTGGAGAATAGAAGACGGTCTCCGACTTTGCTTTTTCAGGTTTCATCAAAAACACTGGATCGCTATCAGGATCTAACTCAGTAAGGATCACTAGGAGCTCTATGTCTTCTCCCGCTACAATCACACAGTGAGAGTGACTGACAACTGCTATGATAATTGTTGTATCAGCATCTTCTGCAGATTACTCGACAGGGATGTTTTCATCACTTAATTTCTGAATCAACATTGACATGAGATACCAAATTGGTACTTTGTTCTTAAGCTAATAAGCAAAAGTGGAGGCTATGTTTGATAAAAATCGTTGAAATTGATACTATACCTTATCCAAAATAGAGGTATTCTTCGTGTAATGCATTTTACATTTCAAAAATGAGGTCAAAAATCGAAAATATGCTATTTTTCCCAAAAATGTAAAAAAATGTTTTGAACTCTCACAGCATCTATACCGCTTTACGTAATTTCAGAAATGAAACACCATTCGATGCAGAATTTTATATACTTTAATTTATGTATGATAAAAATTCTCTGAGAAATGAGTCGTTTGTAAGTTCTTCGCGAAAAACTGACGAAAGTGCTAAAAATACGAGGTTTTTGTTTTTGTGCCCCCCCCCCCCCCTTGAGCACAAGCAGAAAATTGGCGCAATCTTCAAATAACTCTTTTTACTTGTAAATAAAGAGATTAAGGCCGTCCAGCTTTCTACAAATTAATTGATGGCACAGCCTTTTTTTGATCTTAGTTTCTTGGTCTAATATCAAATTAGTCATTTTGCCGTAAAGCCCAATACTTTTTCCATCAAACCACGTTAGTTTGAACTTAAACGGAAAGGCTGGTTTACTTTTGAGAACACACTCGTACTTACTTAATCTTTTCCTGGTATTTTAATCTTTGAACTTTCTGATAAATTTTGAAAACCAGTAGACTAAACAACTAAACTAGTTATAAATTAATTATAATTATTACTAGGTGCTACACTTAATTTATTTATAGATTTATTTAAAATAAGTTTTGGTACGTTTCAGCGACTAATTTTTGCAAAAAGGTGTAGGTAAATAATCATTTACCTACACCTTTTGCAAAAATTTTCAAACTGTTAATGGAAGTATACAAATTCTGACGTCAACGCTAATCACCCTACATTTTCTATTGTGTATTTTAACTATCAATCAATTAAGATAAATCTTCTTCTATGTCATAAATAATACTTCATAGATTACTAGAACTCGGATTTCTATGCAGCCCTCCATCATATCATTGACAATATCCCACATTTTTAATTTTTAGCCAACAACTGTTGTGTTACATGTGGTGGAGCAGTTACGAATTATTTCGCGCAAAATTTTTCATAATTTTGGGTTTTTTGAAATTTGAATAGATTATAAAATTCCGATTTCAGCATGTGCACATGTTTGCGCTTTGGACTTCTAAAATATTGAAAATATAGTGTACCCTAACTTTTAATATTTTTCTAATTTTCTGTTAAATCAGAAATATTTCTAAACTAAAAATATTACATTCCAATTTCAAAAAATATAAACATACACTGTCATCCTTTTAAATCGTTGAATATTGTCTGTGTGAATATTTTTCATTCAAAGGTGCTACACTTCACAAAATTCAAGATTTAAATACTTGAAGGAATTTGCATTATAAAATAAAACACAAAGTTCAAGATCACTTTACATGTTTAATGAAATTAAAACTTCGTATGTAAAAATGGAATGTAAGATAGTACAAGTTCACTTATATTAATAATAATTCTTATATACATAAAGAAAACAACAAAAAACTAAATTTAAATACTAACTATAATTTTATAAACTTACAACCTTTTATTTAAAAACATAAACAAGAATTTTATTATTATTGAATTTTAAAGTGCAGTTTTAAGTACAACATTTTTGTACTACAATAAATCAGCGCTAATTTAAACACAACACCAACTTAGTTAAATTTTTCAAAAAAGATTATTTAAGCTTAATATCTGAAACCGTCGTATACGACGATACGAAAGTTTTCCTATTGGTGGAATTTCAAAATTTTTCGAATATCCACCAATAGGAAAACTTTCGTATCGTCGTATTCGACGGTTTCGGATAGCTGAGAATTAAGCTTTAGAATACTGAATAAACTTAATGCTGTAATTTATTTTTTCAGAAATTTTCATTCTAGATTAATAAATGAAGTATCCAATGAAATCATAACCAGAGCAGTCTTGTTTGTTAATTTACAATGCATTATTATGAAGTCCGAGGTCTTATTACATTCAAGACAAGAAAATATTTATCACAAATAAAAATAATACCTAAGAATATTAAATTCGTATTTGAAATTCAATATGTTTACATGCATTTGCTAAATCGGTTTTAACTAAATCGTTTTATCAAAAAACGATTTAATTGCAACCGCTATAGCGAAGCATCTAAAATTGGTAATTGACCTGTATATTATAAATCAATGCAAATAAGAACATTTTTGATTGTTAATACGTATAAGTAACATGTTGACTACACGAAATCAGAATGAAATTTTGGTTTTTAACCTACCAAATGAAACAAAATGTGAATAAATAAGTAGCAACTTAACAAAATATTTGGTTAAAAACTAAAACTACAAATGCAACACTTAGCACCATTTAAGATTTACTTAATTTTACGTAGATTCTTTTAAAAAAACAAGTAATCTTGAATTTTAGAAATATTTGTCTGCACATTAAGCTTAAGTAATACAAAAAAAGAGTTAAGTACAAGTTATTTAAAATAATCATTCAAGTTAGTCACAGTTTCAAAAACCAAACCACCTTTCACAAATGAAGTCTTAGTTTACAAATAAATTGAAAAAGAAAGTTACACAGACAAATGAAATGTATAATTTGTAAGGGAAATTTAAAATAACAAACGTTTTACGAGTGAAATTATTAAAACAATAAATTAGTTATTACAAACATTAAAGATTAAAATCTTAGATATCGCAGCAATATACTTAAAAACAATAAAATCACATTATTTAAATAGATTCAATACTTTTACATTTCACAACATAAATTGCTCCTTTGGTCATTTTTTCCAAGTTTTATTTTTTGAACTAATAAATTCTAAATCCGGCACTGAAGAAATGCTCTGAATTGGACCTCTATTAGGTTGTATAACAACATTAGGTGTCTTTTTTGTACTCCTATTTTTAAACAAATCTGCTGGTACAGGAGAAGAGTAGCTTTGAAAAGAATCAAACGAACCGGGATTTGTAATAATATTTGGAGTTACACTCGTCGACCAACTAGTAAACTGAGGAGGTTTATTCCAATCAAAATTTAATTTTGGTGGAAACACTTGTTTATTAGATATTTTTGATGATTGCATCGGTTGGCTCGAAACAAAATCAGACCATTCTTCATCTGCCTCTTGAGGTTTATTTGATGCCGACTGAGTTTGTGACGAATGGGTAAAACTATTTGCACTATGTTCAATTTGCTTACTTTGAAAACTATTAGTTTCGGGCACTAAAGGTTTTTCTAATATAATATTTCGGCTTATGAAATCTTGATGGAAGTGATTGCTTATAGAACCATTTTGTGGATATGTTTCAACATGTTGGACGGAATTATGGACTAGTGGTGCAAAATTAGATAATACTTTGGTTTGAAAAACGTTTTGTTGCGTTACAATTGGCACTGATTGTTGCACTGTTTGAACTTCAGTTAAATGATGCAGTGGACGTTGCAATTCAGGTGTTACGATTCTAAAAAAACAACTTTTTTATTTCAATCACCAGTAATTTACAAAAGTAACTTACCTATTTTCATTTCGACTATTTTTCATAAAATTCTGTTCACCTTGATTTGATACAAAATCACTCCAATCGTCCTCATCCAAACTTTTATTAACTTTAACGCTTTTGAATTCGCGTTTGTTCTCTTCAGCTGCACCTGGTTCATTTTGAATGTTCGGTTCAATTTTATAATTTAATTCGAAGCGTTGTAAATCAATATCAGCTACACCAGGATCTGGCCAATTAATTGAAGCGGGCGCATCTAATGATACTATAGGTTGTAAAATTGTTGCTTTTAATGGTTCGAGCATGTTGTAAGTTTGTTGCAAAGGTTCTTGAATTTTTACGGTGCTTTCTAAGGTTGAAGGTTCGAGCATGTTATATGATGTTTGTTGTGAAGGTTTTTGAATTTTTAAAGTGCTTGGTAAAGTTGACTGAAAATCAGTAAATTCGTCATCAGAATCTTTTGTGTTAACTTCAGCAGGAACTCCAGTTTGAAAATCTGCGAATTCGTCAAAATCGTGTTCACTATTTTCAACTTGATTTGTATTAGGATTCAACGCGTTAGGTTTTAACCAATTCACTTCGTTTAAGGTACATTCTAGATTTTTGCTTTGAGCAAGTGAAATATTATTTGTAATGTGGGTTTCTCTTAAAAGTGTAGGATTGAAAGACCAACTCGTATCGCTTTCAAATGTTGAAGATGACTGCCATGCTGGGAAATTAACTGGAGGTTCATTTTTAATAACGGCATCTTCTGATATTTTTTCAGTCAACTGAAGTGATTTTACGGATTCACTATCGTTTTGTATTTCGTTTACATCTTCTACTGTTGGTGATAAATCAAAATCAATTGTATCTGGACTATTTTTGCTTAATATATTTGAAGTCAAATAAACAGAATCATAATTACTAGATTCTTGGATTTTCTCTGGTTCTACTTTAGAAGTAGCTGCTAAAACAAAAATAGCATTACTTAACAAATACTAACATTTGCGTTTCAATTAAAAAATAGTAAAGGCATTACAATAAAAGAATAAAACTTAATTAAAAATAACAGCATTTGCAAGATTATTACAAGCCACAAGTAAAATTTCTTTCATTCTTGTGGTTTTTCAAATTTTAAATGCTAGGCATGGAATAAAACATTCAGAAAATGACAAAAGAGATAATAGTTATAGTATAGACATTTTCGACTTCAATTTATCTCGACATGGAAATAATTATTAGAAAGATGATTTCTTCTGAAATACCTTCTTTAGGTCCCCCTGTATTTCCCCAAAAAAGTTCCAAGAAATCATCCATGGGGAACACTCTTAAATTTTGAATAAATTGCCGCCATCTTGCATTTTTCAAAGAAAACGTCAAGTCAGCAATAGACAATCATAGGAAGAGGTAAGATAATGAGTTTTTACAAACAATATGTTCCATAAAAATTTTCTATTCGAGCGATGGTTTTCTACAAAATAAAATGAGCTATCTTTTCATAGATTTCAAGATGGCGGCAGTTTATTCCAAATTTAAGAGTGTTCCCCATGGATGATTTCTTGGGACTTTTTTGGGGAAATACAGGGGAACCTAAAGTAGGTATTTCAGAAGAAATCAGCTTTCTAATAATTATTTCTGTCTCCAATCTTACTTTGCCTATACTATAAATCAAATCACTCATCTTTTGCACCAAATATAGCACTAGCAGAACTGAATGAAATAATAGACTATCATTAAAGTTTTATTTATACCTTTTTGTTAGCAAAAAGTTTAATAAAATGAGATTTAAAAGACGCAGGCATATTTTACCAAAAGAAGAGAAAGTAAAAAACATAAATTAAGGTTTTGAAACAAACTGAAACTAAACATGTAAATGATTATGTTACAATAATGATATTATTGGCAATTTTAAGTTGTTAACATTCAGAAAATCGTACTAGCTAGAGTGGATGCATTCAAAATAATGTTCATATTAAAAAGTTAAAAAAATTCTATCAATAAAAATGGACACTATACTACTATATGCACACTGTTGCAGAGTATTTTAACAATTCAAAATGCAGTCTTTGATTTTTTAGAGCACTACCTTACAATTTAACATTATTAATTATAAACATTATCACCAAACAAGTTAGGTACGTAATGTAATAAGTAAATTTTTAACCTTACACTATTTCTAATTCAAAATGGTCCATATCGGAACAAAATTAATACCAGCGCTTTATAAAAATGAATGGGAAGAAAATTAATTGCATGCATCGTGCATTATCCAAAAAATGACGAAAGTCCAAGCTTGAAAGTATGTATACCATAATAAATATACTTACAACTTAACCAAAAATCCCATTCGTCATTATCATTCATAGGAGAAGACGAATTAGGCGTTTTACAAGTTAAATTAGAAGAATATTGAATGTCTAAGGTGGCTACCAATTGTTCTAGATCTAGTAACATTGTACTAGCTGTAGAATCTACCGACAGTTGGTATTAAGTTAAATAAAGAATAATATACAATCCGTGTGGAAAGCATGTAAAGTTTTGTAAAAGGTTAGTAGCAGCAAATAATTTTAAACGTTTTGTAACATAACTTACTTTCAAGTGGGTTTGTTAAGCCCGCGCTGACCCAATCAAACTGTGCTGATGGAATATCAACCTGCTGTAATGATTCATCGCACTGGTTTAGGCTTGAAGATGCCACAGGAGTTGGTTCTAAAATAGGAGGAGTAACTGCATCAGATTTAACTGGTTCTAACGGTTGAAATCCGAGAGTGGCAGCATATCTTGGTATTGACTCATTCCATCGAGGTCCATAAAGCTATAAATTAATTATGGTGTACTTTAAAACAAAAACTTTAAAACGACACTTACAATATTTCTTGTATCTATATTTAAAGCCTTGAGCATTGACTTCTGACTAGTAGATTTACCCCATTGATATGACAATGCATAAGTATCCGTGATGTCCTTCAGTCGACCAAAAACAACATCATCAACAGTATAATCATACTGTTTAAAATCCTCATTAACTGTCTCTACAGGTGGAAACATCTCCATCACTACTTCTTTAGCCTTCTCACAAGCAATTTTCCTGTCTAAAATTTTATAGAGTTCTGCAGAATTGTTTTCATCAACCGATGTTACAGTGTGTGCTGTAAAATCATTAAAATCATCGTCATCTTCAATATCTAACTGTCTATCCACTGAATTACCACACGTATAATAGTCTGAACTAATTCCAGGTTGTTCTTCAAAAACATGATTTTCAAAATCACCAAAATCCATATTATCACTTTCCATAAACTGATTATCTTCATCTGCTTTTAAATAGGAAGCAGTTGATTCAAATGCTCCAAAATCATCATTTTCTTGTTGATCAAAAGAAGTGCAATCTTCCAATGACTTCTGTAAGTTATTAAACAAATCTTGAGATGATGGCACTTCTTCACTTTCTGGATTAATTTCTATTGTCTCATTAGGTGGTGATTGGTTGTCATCGAACTCGTTTAGTGGACTCTCCAATGGCTCCTCACATTCAAAATACTCCAATTGTTCCTCATTAATCTCACTTGGCACATTTAACACAGAATTATTATCAATTTTACTGAATGATTCAGAAAGGAATTCTTCATTTGGTGAAACTAGAACATCGCTTAAAGATGGTTCTAAATTTATGCACTGAGTATCTTCTAATGTTTGTTCATTCGATACTTCTATATTATTAAGTTGGTCTAATTGATATTTTGAATCATCCCTATTAGGATTATCTGAATCTTCTAAACAATCAACAGTAGTAAAATCTTGAAAGTCATCAAAGTCTTCGTCGACACTATTAACATCATCTTTATTGTCACAAACTATATCCGGAGGTATATCAGAAAAATATGGAAAAGAGCCGTTGTAATCTTCCTTTACACCTGTCCCATTACAGATTTTAGTTTTCAGTTCATTATTAACAATATTAGAAGCATCTTCTTTTCTTTTATCTTGAAAATCTTTTCCTACAGTTTTATTTTCTACATTTACACATTGATTAGTACCATTGCTGCTATTATCTGTGTTGGATGTTGCTTGTGGGCGAGTGTTTGTAGGAGAAGGTAATGATAAAGCTATAATTATATAATTTCAAACATTACTTAAACTTTAAAAAAATATTACCATCACAGCCGTAAGAAATATTTGTAGCAGCGGCAAAATCTCCGAAATCGTCATCTTCGTCCTCGTCTAAAACTCCTACCATCGGAGGTGGAGAACTACTAAGTAAAGGTGGTATAATTTTAGACATCCTAAAAAACACCTAAAATAAAGAAAGAATTGATAGCGTAGAACAATAAATTAGAAGAATTACGTAAAAATATGTCACCTTCAAATGGTAATTTTACCTGTAACTTCGCAAGTTGAAAAATTCGTAAACTTTGTCACTGCACTATAAGTAAAACTAGGGATGTAATATTCAGTATTTACTTATAATTTTTAATTTTTTTAAAGAACAACATTAAATATACAACAAAATAACAAGCAAAACATAAGGATGACACTTATATGACAGCCATTTTTGATAATTAATTAAACCTAACCTCAAAAAGTTTTTGAATTTGACATGTAAGTTTAAAAAGTTCAAGAAATAATGTCCGAGATTCAAAATATTATCTTAAATACATCTGAACCAATTCTAATTAAGAAAGCATTTAAATGGGGTATGTTAAATTGGACTTTAGAAAAATGGACTGAAATTTTAGGTTGTGAAAATCTCAGTTTTCGACTTGGTTTAAATAGCTTTACAGAGGTAACTGAATTTGTGTAATGTTAATTTTTTCATTAAGTTATATTGCTGTAGAGGCCTCAGTATGAAAATACAACAAAGTCAGTACAAATGGCTTTCAAAGACTTCCTTCAGTTTCAACAAACTAACTGCCAAAATTGGTTATACTTTGACTACAAGTATCTCAAAGAATGGTTAATAAATATCCCTGAGCTTCGAGAGGTATAAGTAAAGTATCGATTAAACTTAGAATTACATGTATTTTATTTAAATCTTTAGCAAATCAATTGGAGTGATTTAGGTTTTCCCAATTTAAGTGCTGACGATAGTACAATTTGGATTGGCTCGAAAGGTGCTCATACTCCATGTCATGCCGATACATATGGATGTAATATTGTTGCTCAAATCTATGGACAGTAAGTTGACCAAAAGTATGTTCTTTTTTATAAAATTGAAAATTGTAAAATGTAGCAAAAAGTGGATATTATTTCCCCCGACTGAAAATTTAGTACCAACTAGGATTCCTTATGAAGAGTCAAGTATCTATTCACAACTTAATTTTTATACACCTTCACTTGATAAATTTAAGGGTAAGTTTAGAAGTTAAAGTAAAGAACTAGTCAATCAGATTTTAAAATAGATGTAAAACATTGTAGAGTTGTTGTATTGGAACCAGGCGATGTTCTAATTTTACCACATAAATGGTGGCATTATGTTGAAAATTTGGATCTTGCAATAAGTATTAATACTTGGATTCCTTTGGTAAATATATGAATTCATTTTTATCTTTACAATTTATACCAAAAACTAAATTTGTGCAGCCCATTGACCATGAAGAACGATTGTGTGAATCACTTGTACAAACCATCATATTTCAATTAACAAATAATTTAGATGAAGATTTAAAAGCAAAAATTGTAAATCCACAACAAGAAGTAATTCAAAAATTTATTTTAGTTTAAAATTATTTTTATGTATTATATTTCATTTTAGATACCAAATGGTAATTTAATTGAATCAATTGATGTAGTATTATCAGCCCTAATGCTGCACAATATTCAAAAAGATGAGGCCCTTTCCACACCAACTAATTTAAAAAATATTTATAAACAGTTTTCTAATTTTCATGCAGTTGATGAGTTAGTTGAGGAAGAGTTTCAGAAAATGCTTCGATTGCACAACAGCAGATTTGAATGTGGAGAATTAATTGCAGAAAATGAAGAGGAGAAAAGAATTGCTAAAGTTGTTAATGCAATGTTACATCCAGATGTTGTAAATTTAATTAAAAATAAATTATTGCATAGTTGAAATCTTATTACTTACTGGAATGTAAGAATAGATTTGCGAATTTTTATAATATCTGTTTAATAAGAAACAGGTACACATCACATACATCAAAAATAGTGCAACAAAGAAAAATAACAGACTCAACAATATTACACTTAAGACTTGTAGAATAGACTTAAGAATTGTACAATACTTGAGTATTACATTAACATATAGGTAGGTACATAACAGATACATTTCACATTTTAAAAACATAAAATTTGATCAAAGTTTATTATAAAAATCTAAAGCAAAATTTTACCTAAAATTATGACTTAATTTTTAAGGTTGTTTACTTATGAAAGTACCCCTTTAAGAAAATTCAATCTAAAAATTAGCACTATGTTAAACAACTAAGACAAGAGTTATGTTGTTCATGGTATTTTATCACTTAAAATATTTCTAGTACATTCAAAATGTATATAACTTTTTTTTGAGTTATGGTAATTCAAAACAATAAACTCAATTGTATTCTCATTGCCTGCAGAGAAAGATGGAATGTTTTGAAGTACATAGTTTTAACTACTAAGGCCGTACAATTAGACTGTCAAGGATCTTTGACAAAATTCTTTTTTAAAAGCTTTATTATTAAATATTTTACAGTGTAATTGGGCACATTTTATAAAATACAGAGTAATAAGGTACATTTTATAAAATGTATCCTATTTTACTGTAAAATAGCTTTTAAAAAAGAACTTTGTCAAAGATCTTCAACAGTCTAATACCGGTCTAAAATTTAAAAGTACCTACTATGTGTTGATATGTTTTGTGTTTTGAATTTAATCGTTATAAATAATAAATTCATTGGAGTACAAAAAAAAGTGCTAAGAGAGCTTACATTTTGGATGTTCAAATTAAACTAAGCCAACATTTAAAAAATATAGGGACGAGTGAGCGCGCACTTAAGGAATATTGCCTGTACTTTCTAAACCTATAAGTTTGGTAACCCATAGATCAGAGCGTTAGCTATGAACTGGGTACAATTTTAAGCTTTTTTTGTAATTACGGAATATAAAATACAACAAAGAAATGTAGCTAAGTCAAGTACTTAGTTGTATTCTCTATTTTATTACTATCGACAATATTATCTAGTCGAGCTGCATAGTTTATATAACCCAAAAACTTGTGCGCATAATTACTCCACTCCCCCTAGTGGCAATTTTCAATTCATAACATTGAAAGAAAGGCACACAGTAAATTTAAAATATACAAAGGCATTATGAGCGATATCTAGGGCTGAAATCATTTTGTATTTTTGTTCTATAGTCACTGTCTTGCTTTCTCCACACTTTAAAACTATAATAGCCTGTACTTTCAATATTGTAATAAATTTAAAGCAATTTTAAGGTCACATTTAAATTACAAAAATAAAGAAAGAACTTTTTAGTTATGGTTAACTATTAAGCTTTACTTTTAACTTAACCAAACCAGAACTTTTTTTTAAGTTTCAATATCAAAATTTTTGTAAATCGTTAAAATAAGTAGCGCGTTTTAATTTCTTAACTAACAAAATCTTCACAAATAATTCCATCACATAATATGTTTTAAACTACTAAAAATGTAGCAGTTTACAACATAAATAAATCAGTCTGTTTAAAGTTATTCAATTCAGTTAATGAAAATGCAAAACACAGCAACAACAATTAACTAAATATTAATGACTCTTAAAAATGTCCCAAAAAAGAACTAAATTTGTTATTATATTTTCACCTATGCAATACAAATGCTTGTATATCCATAGGACACAATGAAATATTACCATAATAATCTACGCTTTCTTGAATATTCAGGAACGATAGAGTGGATTTATTAAATTTCATATTTCCATTAGAATGTGGTAGCATAGCACTTATATTCATCTGAAAAAATATATAATTAATCAATGCAATTTTTTACAAACTAATAAGATTAAGAACTGATTAAATTATACTTACAACGCCATTGCTTAGTGGAAATTGTTGTAATAAAATTCGATCAGCAAAACACAAGTCAAGATTTTGTCTATTTACAATAACACCAACATATTTTTCATAGTTGACCATAATATCACTTCTTAAACTCGGTATGCTGAAATCAACTCCTATATCAGAAGTCACCGAGGAATAAACCGGCGAATTAACAACTTCGTCATCATTAGCTCTTAACATTCGAGTTAATGGATTTAAAAGCGATTCTGACGCCACATGAGCTGACAAAGAAGGGAAGCCAGCTGGATGATCTTCACTAGTGCTCTAAATTAAGAAGAATATTAATAACTGAAATTTAAACAAATAACTAGATAAACTTACTTCACATTTGTGAGTTTTTCTTTCTAATAAAATTCTAAAGACGTGTTTGGTTGGATGGTTATCTAAAACACCTTGACCTAAGCCCAAGTTATCATCTTGAGCAAGTCTTCTATCCAACATCACTTCAATTTGTCCTTCTCGGAGTGAAGCACATCCTAAAGGACTACCAGTTAGAATTGTTAGTCGAGTACTTTTATCCTCGATATATGCCATAGCAGGCATTGGATAATAATTTGCCTGTAGTGGTAGTTTGGCAAATATTTTTCTTCTAAGAATCTTAAAATTTTACTTCAATTAGAATGGTAATAGGTACTTATAGTTGGTTCCAATGAATGGGGTAAGATAACATGGCTATGAGCACAGCAGTGCAGCTTTTGGTGTCTATTAATATTCGTAATATGAAGTTAAATTATTCGTACAACTAAAACTAATAAAACAACGGATGTGGCCATACGAGGAACTTAAAAAATTAAAAAAAAAATTAAAATTTTTTAATTGCTTCTGTCAAGGATTGGACCTGGGAGTGTAAGCAGAATTTTTAGGTATGAACTGTTTCAAAAATTTCATTTTTTTATAATTCTGGCATAAATTGAAGTTCAAAATATACATTATTTTATATTTATTTATCTTCACAGAAAAAATAAATTTTATATAAATTATTATTTTATATCTTCAGAAAGCTAATTTTACAAGCTTTGAAAATATTGAAAAATATACAGGGTGTTCTATTTAAATTAAGAAATTTGATCTTATTTCCAGTTAAACCGGAAGTCAAAATATAAAGCGTTTGGTATAGTGTAATAGCTAATTTTACGCGCTTTGAAAATATTGAAAAATATACAAGGTGTTCTATTTAAATTAAGAAATTTGATCTTATTTCCGGTTAAACCGGAAGTCAAAATATAAAGCGTTTGGTATAGTGTAATAGCTAATTTTACGCGCTTTGAAAATATTGAAAAATATACAAGGTGTTCCTAAAAATTTTGATATTTTTGCAATATCCGGTTTAACCGGAAGCGTTTCGTTAACCGAAAATAGTGTCAAATAATAGATATTCATGAGATCGATACATATATCCATTTTCAAGTTTTCATTTCTATTACAAAAGAAATTAGAGACTTTTGAAGTTTTGACATTCAAAAAATCATTATTCCAAAACGGCTCGAGAGATTTTTTATAAAAATCCATATTTCGATAGAGAATTACGTTGTCTGTAACATATCTAAAAAAGAAAAAATATGGCACAGGGAATTTTGATAAAATTTATTTCAAAATTTTGATCTACTTTGGCCCATTAAAGGTAGGCAATTTTGAAACAATTTTGAAAATTGACTTATTTAGGACGAAAGCCCTATATTTTGGCTATACAATGCCGTTTTGAAATTTTTATAATAATACTTATCGGCCAAGTTATAAGAGAAAAACCACAAAATGGGACAATCGTTGTATCGCCATTTTAAATAAAAAAATTTGAAATTTTATTTTTCAATTGGGGCTCAGATGTACTATCTTATAGCCAATTAAATTGAATTTGGCCCAAATTTACAAATATGCGCCCAAAATAACCACCTTATTTTTGCACACCCTGTATAGATTTCTTATAAAAGCTTAGTTTGACGATGAAATAATTTTAAAGTGTCTAAAATCAAAATCGGTTCAGTAATTTTTGCTCCATACAGTTACAGACATACATACAGCAAAAATATTTTATAGTGAGGAGTTGTGAACATGCGCAGATATAATCCGTTCACTTTTTATTTGCGCTATGGTTGGCCATGAAATTTTGTTTTTTGGTTTGCCAAAATAAAAAATCCCTATTAAGTTGACTGACAGCTCTTGACAGTAACAAAAAAAATGACAGGTCCTTGACAGACCAACAATTGAATAAAAGCCGCTACTCTACAATACTTAACCTAACTGATTTTTTTCTAATTTATACCGGGTGGAATCTGTCACCCTAACATGGCCAACCATAGCGCAAATAAATAGTGAACGTATAATACCTAAATTGGTATTTATCCCCACCAACGCAGTAGTCAACGTATTTAAATTATTAAAGAGGGTGGCCAAACCTGCGCGAAGTTAGAGCAAAAAATACTAAGGGTGTGCGCAAATTAAAAGATTCGAGCATAGAGTCTAGAGCATAGCATAGACCACAGCGTTCTGGGGTACTCAAATTCAAAGCTGAGAGCATAGAGCATATTGCACCCTTGTAGGGACATATGATTCTAGCTGAAATTTCAAACAACTCTAGGTAAACTCTATGGTCGAAACTTCTAATTTGCGCACACCCTAACCTGAAGTAAGTTAGCGCAGGTTTGGCCACGCCCCTTTCATAATTTAAATACGTTGACTACTGCATTGGTGGGGATAAATACCAATTTAGGTATCTGCGCATGTTCACAGCTTCTCAGAATAAAATATTTTTGTTGTACCTCACTATAAAATATTTTTGCTCTACATACATACGCAATAGGTCTGTTCGTTTGTCTTGCACTAACTTACTCCAACTTATTCCTGCTCTTGACAAAGAGTAGAAAATACAAAGTATGTTCATTTGTCTTGTACTGGTTGCATGGAACCATGTTCGTTTCTACATTTCTTACTCCTAGTCAAGAGCAGGAGTAAATTGTAGTGAGTTAGAGCAAGTTAGAGTAAGTCAGTGCAAGACAAACGAACAGACCTATTTACACACATCTAGACATTTTGGTTCAAAAAATCGAAAAATTTTTTTTGCATTTTTGGAATCGGGACCTCAAAACGTCGAGAAATGCAAAAAAAAATTTTTATTATTATTTTTTTTTCTCGATTATAACAATTTTTCTTGGATTGGAAAAAGTTAAAAGTCACAATAATTGTAGTGTTACCTGATATCCATTTACATCGGTAAAGTATTCATTTCCACTTTTAATATTTGTTGAAAATCTCATTGCAATTTCAAAATTAGAAGTCTTTTCAATCCTCACTAAATTGTGCATTTCCAATCCCAAACTATCAGCACCTGAAATTGACCAGGAAATAGATGTAAGTGTGAAAAGACTCATATTATCAGTTTATGATTATGTATAAATTATCAGCAAATGTGATATCAGATGGCTGCTTTGATACAGGATTTCGAGAAGTTGAGTAGGAAGAATCCAGTTCTTCCCACTTCAACTGCACGTTCAGATTATTATAATAGACGTTATTTTGAGTGTTATACTGTACTCCTACTTAAAAGTACTAACCTGGACTGTTAAATAAGGTGACCATATGATGAACGTAAGGTAATTGAACAATAACAGATGACAAAATGGGTCCTGTAATAACTTTAACAATTGTATTTTCTATTTGAATTGGAGTTGCATCACCATCCGGTAAAAATAAATAAGCCCCACTTCTTTCTACTGTGCGTCTTACACCATATCTAGAATTGAAAAAAAAATTAAAGTTTAACATAAACCCTTTAAATCAGGCAGCTTTATAAAACACTATAGAACTCTCAGAACAACTTATCAAGTCTCTGAAATATGACTGACAGTCGCCTGAATTAAAATAGAAAACTTCAAATCTCTGAAGCACAAAATATAAAACAAAAATAGTTAACTCCTTGTGACATACTTAGCAAAATCTAAATGAACAGGTATAGTTGTTCTTGCAATTTTCAAAGCTTTAAGTAGACCTAAATTACTGAAAGAAGCAGTAATTCGTGCATTTTGTATAGTAAACTCGCTTGCACTGGGAGATATGTGTACATCTGTAAATCCTGAAGGTATTCGAACTTCCAAGTATTGATTATAGATTTTGATTGATGAATAAGAAGTTTCCCTACAATTTTAACGTTAAAACTAATGGGAAAATTATTAGTTTAAAACTTACGGAGGAACGTCTTGTTCCAATACAGCATTAATAGTATATGAAACTATTCCAAATGCCGGAACATTAGCAATAAACGAAACTTCATATTTTGACTGAGACATAGTCGATACATATTCGAAAACTGGAGACACTTGACATTTAATTCTAGCATTTTTAAAGTTTAGTACCTGCAAATTTTAAGTTAGAATTTAAACATTATTTTTAAAATAAAACTTACTTCCAGGAATGGAGTTGAAACTATAAAACTAACAACTTCATGTCGTACAGATGGTAAAGAATTATAAATAGCAATTCTCTTAATGCTAAGTGCGGGTCCGATTGTTATTGTATGGCGTTCAGCTAAAGAATCATGATTATGTCTAATATCATCAATATTATAATGTATTGCGTCGAGTTCCGATTTTTCAATGTTTGGACCCAATAATAACAAATTTGTACAATGCTGAATAACATTTTGACTTATTTTAAGCGCTTGCAACATCCTTTTTCCATAATCAATCACAACATGATCTTTTGCAGTACCAGTAATGCCATCGTGATGTTGAAATAAAGCAAGAGCCCGACGTGCATCTGTAAGCAACTTTTCTAAGCCCAGTTGATTTGTAATCCACTGAGAACCAGGCTTTTCACTTAAATGAGCCAAAGTGAGTATAGTTTCTGCAGCTCTAAAAATTGTCAGTTTTATTTAGAAATTAACTTGGTGGTTAAAACAAACCTAACATAGTATAGAAGAACTCGGTCTAATCTCTTATAAAATGGACGTGAAGTGTAATAACCACTCCAATAATGATCGTCCCGATCAGAATATGTAAAGAAATCGCCCGTTAAAGTTGGAAAATCATGTGGATTACTGTCTGCATGTAATGCATTGAAGTAGTCTGTTAAAGTACCAAATTGAATCTGGAACAATTTTAATGTAATTAGCACAAGAATTGAATGAATCTGATAAAATTACTTGAACGTGCATATTGCGATTAGAATTCATAAAATCAAATAATTTTTGGTAATTTTGATATTGACAATCCCATTCTGTTGAATGACTATATCTGAAATCATCACCTAAAGGCACTAAAAGTACATTTGTTCTAAACAAAGTGGACTTTTTTCGATATTGATCCAATAGCAATTCAGCCCTAGAATAATAATTACAATTTAAAATTCAAACTTATATGAAGTCATACTTATGAGGAACGTTGGTATCTGTAATTGGTTCAGGTGCAATTTTCCACGGACATTGCAAACCATGTCCGGGAAGTCTTTTAAAGTCAAACTGACAACAAATTTTTGGATCTGGACCACACGAATGAGGAATATCATAAGAATAAAAAGGCATCATGTGAGTAAACATTTCAGTTTTCCCCGTATTATCTACAAATTAAAAAATAAAATCAAACATTTAAAATTTCATCAAATCCTCACCCCATGTTTGTTTCCATCGAAATTCTAAACTTTTTTGTTTAGCGAACTGCTTCTTAACAGAGTAATGAACACGCTGTATTAACATATTCTTTAATCCCATCTCTTTTAGCATCCTAGGTTCTGTAGGACTCATACCAAAAGGATCAATAGACCAGTGACTTTTAGGCGTGTAATTCAGATTACTCTTTAACCATTGATGACCTTCGGTCATTTGATGTATTATAGAAATCCAATGCGAATTTGCTTCATCATTCATAACCCAACCACCAGTCACAATTTCGAGTTGATTATTTCGTAGTAATCTGAAATATTCTAAAGTCAAGTTTGCTTTAAGCTTTTTAATTAAAAGCCATAAACTTAGCTGGGGGCACATTCACATTTGAACAATAATTGTTATGAGTAGCAAGATGGGCTTGTTATTTCAAGATAACATCATAAACGTTGAATAAATTTTACCTGTATTTTTTTAAATTACTAATTCTTCTATTGTGCAACCAGCTACGTGTATGGCTTAGAATAATTTGAAAAATTTTTAATTATTAGATTCCCATAAAGATAGCACCTTTTAACAGCTTCTTGTTCATTTTCATCTAAATCATCCCACCACATTGAAAAATAGGAAATTTCTGCCCAAATAAACTTGCGCCTCGAATCTTCTGGTAATTTAATTAGCATGTTATTTAGAATATGTTTTGTTTGAGATAAATAGTACTCATCGAGAGTTCTAAGCCAACCAGGATCATTGTGAGAATGAGGTACTACAAAAACTTTGAGTTTGTGCTGTTTATTCCAATCTAAAGGATCAATTTCTATTTTCCATCCTTGTTTCCAAACACCACCATCGATATTATCAAACTTTAGCGTTTTGTACATTTCTAACATCTTAAAATTTCATTTAAAATTTTGATAATGCAACAATGTGAGAAAAATTACCTGAATATTAGTTCTAGGCGCACTATCTACTTGTAAAGAACAAGTACTGTTGTAAATCATTTCAGAAGAAAATAGTCTACCAAGCGATTGACTTAAAGGACTGGAACTTACACTAACATCTCTTGCATTTTTTATAGTTTTCTTCGCAGGCACTAAAACTTTAATGGCTTGCTTAATCTCGCCAACTTCTTCGTGATGTTTATTTAAATCATTTTCAAGTTGCTTTAAACGACTTTCAAAATGTAACCATTTATTCTGTAACGTAGACACATTAACAATAAAATTCATATAATACTTAAACTACTTACTTCGTGTAATTCTTCGTCTATAGATAATTTTTGATCTGGCGAAATCGTTGAATCCATTCTCATATACATGAGAACACAAGCAAATAATGTTATACCAGATCCTACTACGGCTACAGTTTTCCTAATTCGCATTGTTAAGAATTTCTAGTTCCCTTATGAAATAATTGTTTAAATATTGTTTCTTTCGGAAGTACTAAAAGTGTTCATAACCTCAAAAACTAATACACTTAATCTAATTTGATCTAATCATTACGCTTATCGATAGAACTCAAAACTACTTGAATGTAACTTTATTAATAGTACCTATTGCAAATTGAAAATTTGATTTAAATAAATTTTTCAGTAAAATTTGACATATTTGCTATCACCATTCAATTTTATCACGTGCCCACAAATCACAAGCTGATTGGTCGTTTGATTTCATAATAACAAACTTATCTTCGATTTTTGAAAAGCGCAAAATATGCAATTTCTATTTTAAAAAATGTTAAGTAACGTCATTGATCATCCCTTTTCTCATTTAAATAAAAATTAAATAATCAATTAAAGTCCAAAATCTCATATAATAATAATAATATTTTGGTGACATCAAATTTTACATAAATATAGAAACTGCTTATGCGAAAACTTTTGCGCAAATAAAGGGTTTGATGCGGAATTGGGTTTGAACCAGAGAAAACCGAGCAATAAAGGATTCAGATTTTTAATTTTTCTGAAGTCCATTTTCTACATGTTTATCTACAGCTCCCTCAAGGCTTTGACGTTTGAGGGGCTATAGTGCCCTTAGGATTTAAGAAGCCACAATAGGAAAAAATGTTATTTATGTTTCTTGGTTTATTTTGGCAACAGGAATCAATCCTAAAAGATATGTAGGTGATAGTACGTTACACTTTTGGATTTTGGTTAATGACCAAAAGTGCGACTTTGTCCGATGAGATCATAGAAATATTCGATGATGGAAGCGCTGCACACCAGCTTTTTCCAAAATCTGATATTCGTCGTAACTTGACCAAATGAAATGAAATTTGGAGGTGGTAAATAACGTAATTTTTTCTATTTTTAAGTTTAAAAATTTTTATCGTTTAGATCTGGCCAGTAAACAAGTATATCTTACATTGCAAAAGGTCATGTAGTTTTGGATTTTGGATAGGTTATATGTACCTAGGCCCTTATTAAAAACTCAAGTTTTGGAACTCGGCGCGCCTGTGCGCGCTTCAGTACAACCACTTTTGTGTCACTTTTTTCGATCTTTGCTCAATAACTCTTTACTAATACGACCTACAAAAAATATTAATGTTACCTGTTTTCTAGAGCACAAAATTTGCTACAATTTATCTCAATAACGTGTTTCTCTAAACCATACAGTTACCGAAATACAGAGCTTCAAAGTACAAAATTTTTCAAAAAGTTAGGGAAAACTACCACAAAAAAGACAGTGTTCATCATCTTAACGGTTTATTGGTTCAATTTAAAGACAACATGAGTAACACTTTGTAGCCATATGATAGATCTGTGCATAAAAAATTACAAATATGACCACAATACGAAGAATATTTTATACAGGGTTAGTCGGGAGGAACGCACCAAACGTCAAGGGTGTATTTTACATGTAAATATAAGACGAAAAAACCCAAAAGTTGTAGTCCGATTTTTATTGGTTTTCAAGTTACAACGACTTAAAAGCTTGAATCGTTAGTAATATAATTTCATTAATTTATAAAAACACCCTTTTTTTTACTTTAAAGCTCTTTATTTCGGTAACATGGTTTTCTAAACCTCATATTTACGGAAATACAGAGCTTCAAAGTATAAAAAGTGGGTTTTTCAAAACTAAAGAAATTTATATTACTAAATATTCAAAGTTTTAAGTCGTTGTAACTTGAAAACCAATAATAATCGGACTACAACTTTTGGGTTTTTTCGTCTTATATTTACATGTAAAATACCCCCCTGGGGTTTGATGTGTTCCTCCCGACCCACCCTGTTTGAAATATTCTTCGTATTGTGGTCATATTTGTAATTTTTTATGCACATATCTATCATATAGCTACAAAGTGTTACTCATGTTGTCTTTAAATTGAACCAATTAACCGTTAAGATGATGAACACTGTCTTTTTTGTGGTAGTTTTCCCTAACTTTATGAAAAATTCTGTGCTTTGAAGCTTTGTATTTCGGTAATTGTATGGTTTAGAAAAACATGTTATTGAGATAAATTATAGCAAATTTTGTGCTTTAGAAAATAGGCAACAGTAATGTTTTACGTAGGACGTACTAGTAAAGAGTTATCGAGCAAAAACCGAAAAAAGTGACACAAAAGTGGTCGTACTGAAGCGCGCACAGGCGCGCCGAATTCCAAAACTTGGATTTTTAATAAGAGCCTAGGTACATACAACATATCCAAAATCCAAAACTACATGACCTTTTGCAAGGTAGCATACGCTTATTACGACCTGTTTACTGGGCAGATTTCAAACATGTGCTACAAGTTGCACTTCCTATTAAAAAAAATTGAAAAGTTTAATTAGTAGGTACTTCTAGCGGTGGTTTGTTAATGTTTATTTGTGATGAAAATTAAAAAGGGAATTTTTACAAACGGTTTTCAAAATGCTGTCCGTTTACAGCAAAACAATAAGCTAATCTATCGATAACACACCTCTCAAACAAATAGTAAGAAATTCTGGATGCCTCATCTTAAGAATATCAATTTCTTGAATTATTTTATTTCGTATAAATCTTGAAGACTATACGAGGTTTACTTTTATAAACTCTTGTTTTCAAATGACCCCACAAAAAAGTTGAGAAGCGTTCAGTTAGGTGACCTGGCTGGCCATTCAATCAAATGCCCCCCCCTTTGCCATTATTTGCCTCCTCTAAATTTCATTTCATTTAGTCAAGTCTATTAGAAGTTATTAAGGCCGTTCCACACTTTTAGACCTCTCTATATATAGTCACAGTAAACATATAGTTGTTTCAGGGAATCTTTGCCGCTGTATGTCAAGATAAGACGAAATACGTGGTTACAATTTAGCGTCATATTACGCTACAGCGTCAACAAAGATAGTTGCTACGCTACGTATATCAGATTGCGTGTTTTTGCGTACTTAGCCGAGTTCTCCACCGGCAAAGATCCGATGGAACAACTGTATCTACCGAGTTTAATTCTATCATTGGTTATTGAACTTTTATATGGTATTAATAGTATTAATCATTGTATAATTATAGACGATTTTATTTAAAATATAATTATTAGTTGTAGTACCCACCAACAATGAGATTTTCCAAAATTAGTATGAATCAAAAATGATAACCCTTAACTTAACCTACCACTGATAGGACATGCCTATACTGCGTATAAACAATTTTTTGTAAAACTTAACAATTAATTTTTTTTAAATGCATCCAGATCTAGACCTAGTCATTACTAAATAACAAATTATTATTAAAGTAGTCGACTAATTTTATCAAAAAATTTATTTGCACTCTTCTAATCTATAGATAAGAGAGGAATAATTTGATCACGTTAGTTTAAAACGAATCTTGAATTTAAAAAGTTTAATTTGATACTATTTAAAAAACTTATAAAGATGTACGGTAGTTAAATAAATAAATGAATGAGGTGAAAACACGAAAATTGTCTTTGTTTAAAAAATAATGGCTGCGAGAGACAATTTGCAGTTTTCAAATAATACAAATTACACCTCGAGATATCAGAGACAGAGAAGTAATACTTGGGATTCAACTCAAATTAGTACTTCAATTGTTCCACAAACCCAGAGGAGATCTGTGGGGGCTCTTCATCAAGTAAGTTAATTTAATTGATTTACGTATTAATTAAATATAGATAACAATAATCCAAAAAGTTTATTTTATTAGTTTATAATAAAAAAGTAGAGTGTATAGAGGATAAAACAAAGGAGTGAAGGGGTTTTTGATAATAAAAATACTCAACATATTGACCAAAAATAAATGAAGTTAAATATTGATGATTTCACCGAACTAATTAACTAATAAGTACTTATTTATTTATTCATATCATTAATTCTGTATGTAAAAACGATATGACATAGGAGAGCTTATACCATAGTAGTTATTTACTATCTTTTGACAATCTTTTGACAAAATGTTAAATCGCAAATATGTGCACAATATTTAACTTTCGCACTGAGGTTGAGCTCTGTCTATTTACTATTTCTTTGAAAATTTCTTCTAAAATTATCATAGCTCCATTTAGGCACATTTTGGCTCATCGCTCAGACTCGCCCATTCTGTTGATATTGGGATATTTTAGAGAAAATTTAACATCAATACGTTAATATTTATTCTAATATATCTTGGCTTACAATAAATTACCTATGCATCCTCTAATA